>JARHVA010000334.1:1185000-1742500 GCA_037957365.1 Torreya grandis
GACTCTTAGAATTCCCCAAGATGACTCTTCATGGGAAAATGCATCTCATTCTTCTTTTGTCTTTACCCCATGACTCTTTGACTTCTCCATGGGCCCTTATTTTGTCTTATATGCAACCAAAAATATATTCATTAATATTAAATAAATATTAACACACATTAGCCAAGATATATCTATTACAAACATTATTAAATTCAATGGGGCCTTTATCACCAATAATGTTAGACCTTTGACATCAATGACAATATTTCCAACAATCTCCCCCTTTATCATTGATGGCAACCTCAATCTTGAAACTACCACATCCTAAATCATGCACATATTGTCATCTAAAAACATATAGTAACTCCCCCTTACTATAGCAACCTATACCTATTCTCTGTACCTATTTTTGTACCTATACCTATACCTTTTATTCTCCTTCTTTGACATCAATGGCAAAGGGCCTACCTGGAGCTAACACTTAGCTTCCCCTCAACTAATGCTAAAAATAAATGGCAAGAAGTAATAGAAATTACTCCAAACTCCTCTTGTAGATCTTTGAATGTGTCCTTTGATTGTGCCTTTGAGAAGATATCTAATAATACATACAAATTTTTCCCTATCCTTTGAGCATCTACAATCAACTCATTTGAATCATTTCTTCTAATCTCACAACCTTTTGCATGAAACTTTAATGTGTATCCTTGATCACATATTTGACTAACACTCAATAGATTATGCTTAAGACCTTTTACATATAAAACATTCTTAGTCTTAGTTCTACCATAATCCAACCTCAAAGTCCCTTTTTTGGCTATCTTAGCAGTGGTTTTATCTCTGAATCTCACTGTGCCACCATTGATCTTATTTAGAGTTATGAACTTACTTTTATCTCCTATCATATGCCTTGAACATCCATTGTCAACTAACCATGGCTTATCTTCATTTCTTACATGTAGAGTTGTCTGAACCATCATAGAATCTTCAGGTTGTTTCTTCTTCCATAAACATGTATGAACCTTCTTCTTAATGAATGGAGATTTGAAACTCTAATCCTTCTTGACTAACTCAACACACTTCTATAGTACTGAGCTATGTTTCCAAAGTTGTTGCATTTGTAGCATACTATGGTCTCTTCATCAAATCTTGATAAAGGACCAAAAGAGTTGTAGCTTCTGCTTGACTCTACTTGACTTTCCTTCTCCTTATTTCTGAAATTGTTAACTCTTTTTCTACATTCTAATTTCTTATGACCATATCCATTAAAATAAAAATAATAGCCATAAAAATAAGACCTGTCTATATATCTCTGACCTGATTGTCTTTTGTAGCTTTGTTCCCTCCAGCCTTCTCTATTTGAAATGCCCTCTATATTCTTCACTTCTCCCCTTTTTGTTTCCTCTTTTGTAAGAGCTTTAGCATAGCTCTTTTTCTTTTCAAATATGATCCCTATCTTATCTAAATTTTCTTTTTGACTTTCCAATATCTTATTCAGCATGTTAGTGCTATCCTCAAATTTTGAATCATGAACTACTTTATCATTAACTGCTTTCTCAATATCTTCTTTTAAAGAGGCAATTTCAATAACATACCTTTCACATTCTTTTATTGCTATTTATAACTATGATGTTAGATCTTCTTCATTCTTCCTAGTTTCTTCCAAGTGTGTTATTAGATCATCAATAATTTCCTTTGACTCCTTTTCATTTTTCTCGATTTGGAGCATCAATCTTTGATTCTTCTTCTCAACAGCTTCTAACTCTTCTAAGGCACAAATGAGTTCTCCTTCCATATTCACTTCATTTTACTCCTCTTCTTCTTGATAATCTTCATGTATAGCCATGAATAAAATCTCTTCTTCTTCTAAATTGTTGACTCCACTATCTTCGACTGAGCTAGGATCCTTAGAATATAGGCTCTTCTTCTTGAATCCCTTCTTGGATTTGCCTTTGAAATTATTCTTGTATGTAGAATTTTATTCATCATCATCATTACCCTTATTTGGGCATTTAGCTCAAAAATGTTCAATCTTTCCATAATTAAAACATTTAAAGGGTAATTTTCCTTGATATTTACTTTTTCCCCTTTTTGGCTTACGAATGAAAAGTACTCCATTGTCATCTTCTTCATCACTAGAAATGTCATTTGATTCTTGAATCTTAGCTTTATCTTTCTTTGATGTCTTAAAAGCTGGTTCTCTCTTTGATGGTTTATCTTGTTCAATCCACATCTCATATACCGTGAGAATACCATGAAGCTCATCCATCTTTAACTTGGCTAAATTCTTCATCTCCTCAATTGCCAAAACCTTTGAATCATATCTCATTGGTAGAGATCTCAAAACCTTTTGTACCATCGTTGACTCTTCCAACATTTCTCTAAGACCTTCAATCTAATTTACTATTTGATCAACTCACAAGAGATAACTTTTTATATCTTCTTCTTCTTCCATCTTCAAACTTTCAAACTATCTTCTAAAAGTCTAAAGCTTAGCTTACTAAACTTTTCCATCACCTTTATAAATATTCTCAAGTTTTACCCAAGTTTCATGAGTAGATTTACATTGCATAAATTTAACAAATTTAGATTCACATAAACCACATAAAATAACATTTAAAGCTTTATCATTACATTCACTTGCCTTCTTTTCTACTAGAGTAATTACAAGTGTCTATGGCTCTTCATATTCCTCCACCACTGCTTACCATATTTTGAATCCAAGGGCCATCAAATAAATCATCATTCTAATGCTCCAAAAATCATAATTCATCTCATCAAACAAAGGTGCCTTATTTGTAGAAAATCCTTCATGTGATCTAGCCATCATGCATTCCTGATCTACCTTCAAGCTGTAAAACTTTTCAAAAGGAATCTGCTCTAATACCAATTGTTAAGCATGGGATATGCTGAAGGGGGGGGTGAATCAGTATATCATATATCTTATAAGACTTTCCCTTAATCAAATTCCACTTAACCAAACATTCCATATATGCACTAAAACTAAAACAATAAACACACCACAAGATAGAGAGAGACACCAGATATAATGTGGAAACCCAATGTGGGAAAAACCATGGAGAATAATCTCAAGAATATGAAAGAGCACCAACTCAAACAATATTCACAAGCACCAACTTGTAGGAGCACCAACCCCTTTGTTGAGTACTAACATAGTAACTATTCATGAGCACCAACCCACAGGAGCACCAATCCCTTTGCTAAGTAACAACACAACAACAATTCATGAGCACCAACACAACACCAACCCATAGGAGCACCAACCCCTTTGTGTATACCACACAACTATCTCTCAATGTTGTTATCTCAACAAATGATAGTTTATTACAGCATCTCTTTCCTCTCTCTCACCTTTGCTCTTCTAAGCTAGATATAACAAATACAAATCATATTCATCTCTCACAAATGCTCTTCTAAGCTAGATATTACTATCTCAAATCAAACTCTATCTCACACTTTACAAATGGCTTCTCAATCCTTTATTTATAGCTTTCCAAATGACCTTTGGCCTTCCCCATTTGTGACCCTTCAATCCTCATGGCAAATGGTGCCAAAATTGTATGACCCTTCATATCCTTGCCTTTGAAATTCATGTGGTGACCTTTCATGAGCAAAAGCATCCTTCCCTCTTTTGTCTTTACCTTGGTGACTTTTCATATTCCTCAAAGTGTCCCTTCATGAGAAATTGCACCCTTCCTCTTTTGTCTTTACTTGGTGACTCTTGGAATTCCCTAAGATGACTCTTCATGGGAAAATGCATCCCATTCTTCTTTTGTCTTTACCCTGTGACTCTTTGACTTCTCCATGGGCCCTTTTTTTGTCTTATATGCAACCAAAAACATATTCATTAATATTAAATAAATATTAATTCACATTATCCAAGATATATCTATTACAAACATTAGTAAATGCAATGGGGCCTTTATCATCAATAATGCTAGACCTTTGACATCAATGACAACATTTCCAACATATATATATATATATATATATATCACACTTTATATAATTAAACTAATAATAAAATTAACTTAAAACAAAATTAAACTAAGGAGGGTTAGGATATTCACGGTAACTCCTTCTGAGGGGGCCCTTATTCATTCAAAATTGAGTTCTAATCCTTCTCTAAGAGACTTGCAAAATATTCTTGTAGAATCAACCTTCTCATTACTCAGATCTGTAGTGATTAAAGATAGCTACATAAAATTACAATATTTAGAATACAATGACTTCTATAATTCTACTATTCTATTATCATCTATCCAACTCTTAATCTTATCTAGGTTCTATCATTAAATACAGAAGGTAGTTTATTAGCTTTCAACCAAAAACACTAAACTAAGGTAAAATACAAATACTTAGGAACTGCCCCAGTCAACCTTTATATGGTTAGTAATTGAAGTTACTTATTTTAGGTCTGATTGGGTTAAAGACAATATATATTGTTTTTTTATTTTATTTATTTTTGTCTCCTTCCCATTGTCCTTATCTTTCTCATCTTTGGTAGCACATCCAAGTTTCCTTACATGTAAGGTGTCTGTAAAATAGATATGGTCATTTTCAATCATTCATTTGGTTCCCAAGATAGCTATATATGTCCTTAAGATCTTATCATAATAATAGCTTTGTTTTGTGTAGTGGTTTTGAACAACCTGTAGGTGAAACCCTGTTGTTATTGTAAGCAATTTGTAGTGGCTATAGGAAACCTATAGGTGAAAACTACTAGTGGCTATGGGTAACTTGTAGGTGGAAGCCTATGGTTGTTGGGGGTAGCATGTAAGTGTTGTGCACAAAAAATATTCCTATAGCCTTATGTTATAGTTCAAATGTTTATTAAATAAAATTACAGAAGTATAATCTAATCAAATAAAAATCATCATTAATTCACAACACCACATATATATATATATATATATATATATATATATATATATATATATATATATATATATATATGTCTATATATATAAATACACACGCATGCACACGCGCACACACGCGCGCGCACACGCACACACACACACACACGTATGTATGTATGTATATATATATATATATATATATATGTATGTATGTATATGTGTGTATGTATGTATGCATATATATACATATATATATATATATATATATGTATGTATGTATATGTGTATATGTGTGTGTGTGTGTGTGTGTGTGTGTGTGTGTGTGTGTGTGTGTGTGTGTGTGCGCGCGCGCGCGCGTGCATTGATATATGTATATATCAATGCAAATACAAAATCATAAATTCATTCATTCATTTGTATGAGTCATGGATGTCTATGAGGATTTACATGGAAAAATATATATACTAGGTATGGATGAAGCTATAAAATAGAGCAATTAGTGGCCTCATCAATGGTGTATGTAGAATAGAAAAATAATCCAAATCCTGCATGGGTCTAGTGATACCTTACTCAAGATGTAGCACCTTGGATTAAAGAGATCTTATCTTTTACACGAGGGTTGCCACATCATGACATAGGGATGTACTAGCTGTAATTAGTGGTATAGAGGTAGGTTGGGTTGCTATAGGGGCTTGTTGATACATAGTTGCCCTCATAGTGTCATTTATAATTGGATGCTCTGTAGGAATGAAAAACTCAACTTGTTAAGCCTTTTTTATTTTTATGAGAGATTTAAATATAAGAGTATGATCTTGAGGTTGTTCCCTGAGTCTTTTTCTAAAACTTTGGAGGATCAAATATTTGTTGAGTATAACTTCTTTATCAATAATAGGTAAAAGTGGATTAGTAGTCCATTGTGAACATGAGCATTGGTGTACATCATCATAGGTATTTTCATATTGCTCATTATTTGAATCATTCCGATTAAAATTGGTGTAATCTAGATGTGTAGAATCTATAATTAGAGTCTGAACTAGTTGTTTATCCATAGTATATGGTTGAGTTAAAGGAGTGTAGGTGAATTGAGGAGGATTACCACTAAATATTTCACTTCATCTTAAAGGAAGAGATGCAAGGAAATTAGGTGACATAATGAAAACAACTTGGATAATAATAGAAAATATTAAACTGATATAATCTAACAAGGAATTGGAATATGCATATAAAATATACAGAGCTCCCAAACATGTAGGGTGATACCTTAAGAAGTAAAATGGGTGCTAGTACATGCAACTAGGGGTTTTTCAAAAATATTTTGGCAAAATACTATGAATTTTTGAAATTGAAATTGAATTTTTGAGTTAAATATTTAAGAAAAAGTTTAGAAATTTATGTGAAAGTACTTGATTTAATGGGGCCTAGTAGATGCAACTAGGGTTTGAGAAAAATATTTTTTAAAAAAAATTACTATGGATTTTTAATATTTTGAAGTGATTTTTTTATTTTAATATGCAACTAAAAATTTAGGAAATATTTGGAAAATTACTAAAAAATTACTATGAGCTAGTTGATGCAACTAGGTTTTAAATAAATTTATTTTAAAATTTACTAAAAAAATTTAAAATTTGAGAGGAATTTCAGATTTTAATATTCAATAAAAAATTTAGAAATTAATGGGAAAAATTAGCTAGGAATTTACCCTAGGGTTTTTATGCAAAATTTGAAGTAAATTGGGTTCACTAAATGATTTATTATTTTTGGTAAATTAGATGTTTAATTTATAAATAATAAATATGTTTGAGTAGATAAAATAAGTAAATAATGTATAATAATTATGATACTAATTTGTGAAATTTAACTGTAATAAGGGATTTATTAAAAATAGTATTGAAAGAGATAAAATCAAACTTATCTTATTCTGTATTGTTCTGACTAAGACAAGGTTTAGCAATCTTTGTGTAAACTTAGGAGACTTCAAAAATAGGAATTTGGAGTTCATTTATTGATTGGAATGGAGCATCAAAATTGGGACACTCTAGGTTTTGGTGTTGTATTCCTGTCTCGGCACTATTGTCTTGGTGATCTAAGATTTTTGGGTTTTGTGCATCAAGTCTATGTGGCCCTACCTATGAAATATAAAATCTTAAAAGTCCATGGAGCTTGATATGTACCTAATTTAGTCTTCCATACCCTACATCCTCTTTATGATTGAACTTGAATGTAAAATTTGGAGAAAGGAGAGGATGGGTTAGTGTGTAAAGGATGTGTTGGATGTACTTCAAACCTTGTGTGTGGGCACGTTGCCTACATACCAATACTCTGAAGAGGGATCAAGATATATGTAGTTCTATTATTGTTTTTCTTGGTGAATTAGTGTGATGAAAAATTCAAGTAAATATGAAATTGGGTGTAATTAGAATGACTAAGGACTAGTGTAAAGGTTTGAATAAGCTTCAAATACTATTGGATATTTGTATGTAGAGAATAAGGAAAAGTGCTTGAGTAGTTTTACTTGTATTCTTGTTTCTCTCTTGTAAATCAGTGTCAACCCTTCTAAATGGACTTTGAATGGTATTTTTTATGGGATTTAATGGTCATGGATTAAATTAATTCATGTTAATCTGACATAAATTAGGATAAATATTCAAAATAATATGACCGTTAGAAGCCAAAATGTACTTGGACAACAACGTTAGAGAAAGGACATTGTAGGTTTTAATATTACATTCTATGTTTGGGTGTTATTTTCCATGCTTAAAAAAACCTAGGTAGATGGATTAAGCATGAAAAGAGCAATCTGGGTCTATAAGGGTTCAGTCTGGGAGGTTATAGATTACTGGGAATTAGTGAAAAAATGTCTATGAGGGTCATGAGAGAAAGCAAGACAGACTTATGGATTGGGTGTCATTAGCCACAGTCAAATTACCAAATTTCACATTTTATATGACTACATTAAACAATATCATTTCCAAAATCATGTAACATGCTTTTCAAATCACTAATCTCATTAGATTGATTAGGAAGGGATATAACTTAGAATTTTAGAGATGGAATAGGAGCTATAAATGGAATCTAGGGAATTGAGGAGGAAGAATAGGTTATTATTCTAGGAATATGGGAATTAGAGGCCTTGGAGCAAGTTTACCATCTTGTTTTAAGTTATTTTCTACCCTTATAACAATTTCATAGGCATTTGGTAAGGTATTACCACCCATATACTATATCATGACATTTATATTAGAATTAAGGGCCTTAAGATAGTGCAAAAATGCATACTTTGGGGATAGTCTAACTAATGTAGGGATCCTATTCCATGTCTTTTATAATTTGAGGTTAAAATAAGACATAAACTCATGGGAGTACCTTTGTATGGTAGTCAATTGTTCAACCAAAGATAGATGATCAAACTTGTCTTCCAATTGCCTAACTAAGGCTATACCTAACTCATCCCAAAGAGAAATGGAGGTCAAATGAAGATTCCTATACCATTTCAATGCTTTTCCTTTAAAGGAAGTAGTAAGGAATCTGATAGCCACATTATCTTGAGTAGCATTATAAATATCACATAGATTGGCAACATCTTGGATATGTTCAATAACAATAGTTTTATCCCATTCTCCAGAGAATAAAGGGATAATTTTTAGGGTAGACATAGGAATGTTATCATATTGTGATAAATTTAGGGGACTTCCCCTATTAAATGGGACAAACACTTGATTATTGATAACTATTTAGACAAAAGGGATTTAGCTTATGGGGATAATAGGTTGGACTAAAACAATAGGTCAACTAGAAGATGAATGTTGTTTTGGAGGATAAGGTCTTATACTATTGAATCTTGATCTTTTATAATAATTAGTAGGCAATTCAATATGTTCAAAAGGATTATCTTTCTTTGATGATCTTATTATAATCTTTGGCATGAAAGCACTATCTAAAAATGCTATAAATTCTACAACTTAAAGGTTCTTCAACTTTTGATGATGGTATATCTCTCCTACTAAAATTCCTTCTTCTCAATCTTAAAACTTTATTTATGCTAAAGAAACTAGTCCCATCGGGCATGTTAAAATTATTGGTGTTTTAGATTTACACCCTAGCTAAGGAGAGGATTGTTCAAATCTTCCTACTCAAATCTAGTCTAATATGGGATTGATCCTAGGTTGTGGGTATCCTAATAATGGATTAGACCTCTAGAGAAGGACAACTTCCTTATGGATCTATCACCTACACTAAACCTAACTAGCACTTGTTTGGAAAAGGGAAAGAGGTTTTGATAATAACTTATAAAGTATGTAAAAGAGGTGATGCACCAATGATTTGATCACTCAAAATCACACAATACAAACTATAAGACACTTTCAAGACCAACGAATTTCAATCTCACATAAATATTCCAGAATAAGGCATTAATTAGTTATCAAATTAGAAGGTGAGATCAAATGTCCACTTTTAATCTAGATAATAAACTATAAATTACACTTATAATGACGTTTAAGAACTACTAAGCACTTCTTAAAGGTGAGAAAAACTTAGACATAAGAAAAGAATGTACATTCACTTAACCACAGTACATGAATTCATGGAACAGACTTCAATCTATCTTAAAAAAGGATGGAATTTAGTCTTTATTGCATCAAAAAGGTGTCACAATATTAATTTTGGTAGAGTCTAGTCATACCAAAAAGAGGGAATAGTTTTAAGGTTTGAAATCCTATATTTATAGAAAAAGGGAGAGAGAGAGAGAGAGAGAGAGAGAGAGAGAGAGAGAGAGAGAGATGCATTGAAAAAGGCCCAACCACTTTGATGGATTAGCACTCTTGAAGATGTTGAGTCATGGTCTTATCAACAAGGAATAAATTATGTAAAGAATTGAATTCTTGTTATCCTTATCCATCCACCTGGTGCCCTTCTTAGAACTCCATGTCATTATCTATTTGATCTGTTGATGAGTACTATGTCTTAGATTTGGAAAAATTATGCCACATCTATTTTGGGTGGCCAACTGCATCTATTCATTGAGAAGTGAACCTAATGATAGGTGAGTCACATCTCCCTATGATCATGTTTACATCTAAATTTGTTCCAACTTGAACCTAGGTCCATTTTATAGATGGAAAACCAATATTAGACCATTGGTTTTCACATTATCACAACATTCATGAAAACTTTAAAACTATTTAAACTTACTTCACAAACACTATTTCATCTTCTATCTTTGTATATGGTCTAATATCAAACACTTGTTTTTCATCCAAAATCTTGCTAGAGTTGAGAGGTTACTATGTATGAGGATTCTTCATCTAAAAGTAATGAACATGTCAATGGAATGACTCTGTAATAGGGTTGACAAGTTTGAAGTTATCGACCAAAGGTCCTATTTAAACTTCAATGGTGATGGAGCCTTATCCTTGACCATTTTGCTTATATGACAATATTTGTTGCTGACCAAGCTCTAATGGTGATATGGGTCCTTAATATTTTGTTCACCTAGGTCAAAGAACTAGTTCATCAACCTTCAATGGAAGTTCTTTTGATTTTTTTGATGTTCATTGGTCATTGATTAATAACTTATGCTATTCACATTATGCCCAACTATATTTATTTTCATTAGTCCTATAGATTCTATTGACTTATTAACACTACTCACACTATTAGATCTTTAGTGTATGAATGTACACGAGTCCTTAATTTCCTTCCATAAGATCTCTTTAACATGTTGAATTGATCATACACCATAAAATCAAGATGTATGAGCTCACACACACTATAGATCTCCTTGGTCCCACTTTATTTTTAATTCTTGCACTCAATCAAATCATTGGTACAATTGAACATTGATCATTGATTTAGCTTAGACCCATCCTTTTGTCAATGAAAATGCACTATTAGATTTCAACTTGATGATCTCACACTATTAGATCATGTCTAAATTTTAGACCTTTAATGAATTTAACCTGAGGATGTTTTGACTTATTTGAATCCAAAGCAGATCATTAGATCTCATTTATCAGTATATGTACTCACACAGACCATTAGATCTTGATCAACTTTGACCTTTTAAGGACCTTTTAAACCTAATTTTTTACTTTAAAGAGCTTGAATTTAATAGAGGCATGAATGTATTATTGACTTCTTGACTTCATGTGTGCCACTAGATCTTTTCTTAGATTGAACGTAGACCATTGACCTTGAACTCATTTGAATACAAATGGTTATTTATCACAGCTTAAAGTTTGACATCTATATGAACTTATTTGACATCCATACTACCATAACTAAATATTTTAAAACTAATAGTCATCTTTTTTTCTTGAATTTGACACTTTTGGGGCCATCCTATACTTTTTGAATTCAAACGGCTATGTCCTATAGCTTAAAATTGATGTTTGCACAACTATCTGGATCACAAATTATCCAAGCTATTTCCTTCAAAACTCTTTCTAGACATTTTTTTTGGGTCACCTTCCTTGAAAAATTACCTTTCATAAACCTTGAATTAGACTATTTTCTCAAGAAATGACCTTTTGATAAAATTGTATAGGGCACTTTATCGAAAGAACAACCCTTTAGGAATTTTTTTGTGGTACTTTCTGAAATAAATGGCCCTTTAAGATTTTTGTTTGATCCATCTTGTTTAATAATTACCCTTCAAAAATTATATTTGGGACACCTTCCTAAATAAATTCCATTTACAACTTTTGAACTAAGACCAAAATGTTAAATAAATGACCCTTCAAAAAAAAGAATTAAGCCATTTTACTATAGAAAGATCCTTTGGGCTTTTGCTTTCAGACCATCTTCCTGAGAAATGACCCTTTGATAAAAATAATTAGGACATTTTGCTATAGAAATATCCCTCAAAATTTTCACTTCAAACAAAATGTCTGAAAGAATTCAGGTTTTTGAGGAAATTATTTAGACAATTTTCCTAAAAGAATATGCACTTAGGATTTTACTTCAGATAAAATGTCTAAATAAATTGTCCTTTGGGTCATTTTTTTGGTTTAAAATTCTCTAAATAATTTTTGACACTTTTCCCAAAAGACCCAAAATCAATTTCCTAAAGGAAATGTTCGTAGTTAGCCAAAATAAAAGCCTAAAAGAATAGATGTCTAGCCCAATGAAAGCCCAATATAGTTTTCTAAGTAAAGACTTCAGAAAAAAGGCTATTGTACTTAGTTTTTTCTAAGACCTGTATATTCTTTTGGACTCATGCTTGATCATTGAAGCCTTAGACACCTTGAAAACCTATTCAGATACTTGTTCTTTACTCTATACACCTATCCCTTAGAATTTGACAAAATACACTTTAAGCAAGCTTAAAGTGTTTCAAAAGCTTTCCACTCTGCATGATCTCCATTTGAGGTCTATCTACTCTTTTTTTATAATGAGTCACTTTTCAATCAAGATCTTACGTCTTCCACTGGACTCTTAGACTAGGCACATTTTTGGTGTGTAGACTAAATTTGGTCAACATTACCCTTTTGAATAGGAAAGCACATGAAGATGTAATATCTTAGATGTAATTATCATGATTTGAAATTCCTTCCTTCACACCCCTTCTTGCATTGTCTAAAGATGGGTGCTTTGCATATTTGAATTTTTGTGCCATTTTAGTTCATGCAATGAAGTATCTCTTCATAAGGCATGCATCAGAACTCCTTATGAATGCAAGTTGACACTTAATCAATGCATAGATCTACATTGACTTCCTTAGGTGTGGGCATAGATAGAAAGCATATACACATGGTTTTATTTAAATAACTCAACACTTTGTAGGTGCACAAATCTTTTGTAGGATCCTTGTGAGCTCTATGAAAATTAGGGCAACTTAGAAATTCAACACTTTTGGTGACCTCTATGGGTTGCTTGCTTGCTAAGTAAGAATCTAGTAGCCTTTGTAAAAATCCATTGGGCATAGAATCATTGAATTTGTAACCCACTTGGCCTATGCTTGAATAAAATAAATTGAGTCTTGCGCTCAACAAAGCAAAGGGAAAAGAACAAGTAATAGATGTATGAGATGCACTTAGAGGAAAACAAAACTAAATTAAGACTATATAATATGCTGACATGAACTTAGGTGAATATAATGTAAACTAATCTAATCTAATATATACAACCTAAAAACATGAGCCTTCATCCTTGAGTCAAAATAAAAACCTCTTAGACCCTTTAAATTATGTGTCATCTTGTTACTGATATGTGATAGGTGGAGGGGAGAGATCATATGTTTAATGCAAAGAACGCATGCCCTAGTTACTTTTGAAGATGTTTGAGGAAGCTAGTTTTCTTGGGATTACTTTCAATGAATGACTCCATCAAACAAAACATAATATTTCCTCCTAGATGGTTGTTGTCATCAAAGTTGAGCTAATCCCTCCTAGATTTCTTGGTGCCTAGTTATGCTCTTTGCTTAGACTGAACCTTCTAGAGTTTAAGAGACTTTTGATTAATGTTTAGGGGGATCATGAACTCATCAAACTACCCATATTAATATTTTAGCTATTTATCTAAGTATAACATGTATTTTGGGAACCCTTCTATGGCATGCCTAGGCATGCAAGTGTTGATACCACTCATTACCACTACTTCCTCTATATTTTTGTGTTACTTCTTGGGCTTGATTGGTTGGTATTACTCTCTCTATTCAAACAAGATTTTTGATGACTCATTTATGCCTAGATGCATGCCTATATCCTTATAGACCTCCCCCATCTATAAGGTTACCATCTCCTCTACGTGTGCATCTTACCTTTATATGATATGCAATTGAAATAGGTAATTGTCTTAGAATTGGTCATGGGTATACTCCTTGAGGGATGTTGGTTTATCATCTAGACTCCAGCATAATTCTTCTATCTCATCCCAAAAAAGAGTCTTATTTTGATTTTTTTGATTGTGCTTGTGGCCTAACCTTGAGGTGATCATGGTCATTCTCTTTAAGAGTGAAATCCTTTTGAAGATTTGATTCTTCTTCAAGGTCCTCTTCCATAACATCAAATGGTATCCCATTTACCCAAGAGAATTCTAGCCTAGGGTTTTGGATGAATTATAGAGTGGTATGGATTAACCCTTCCTCATTAATATCATCCCCTTCTACCAACACTTTATCCATTCTCTCACATATTTACTTCTCCATCTGAATGTATCTCTCTTATTCTCACAGTAGGGTTTATCTCCTTAGTGTGGTGATGTAGAGGGGATTGCTAACAATTATCACCTCTTCTTCCCTCAAGGAACCCTCCTCCTCTTCTTAGTAGACCTCATCTTTGCTCCACATAATTGATACTCCTTTAAATAGGGATATGGTGAGAAGGTAGAAGGTTTCATCTAGACTAAAAGGAGTTTTCACAAGGTTGGGGATTCTGAAGTCAAGGTGCATGGCTCAAGAAGTTTTCCATGAATATTCTTTTGATTTTTTATGAGGAATGGGTGTGGTCTCTTTTATAGAAGGGGGGACCTTGAAATCAAAATATTTATCTAAAATTTTAGAGGATTTATTTTTCCTGAAGCTAGGGACCTTGAGTGCAAAATTTTCCTACCTCATAAGATGGGTTGTGAATGTAGGGGGAGCCTACTTGAAGTTAAGAAAGTAAGGAGTGGGGGTGTTTGTATATAATGAAATTTCTTACATCTTTATAAGTAACTAATGCATCTACTTTTCATTGGATTTGATCTACCTACCTAAGCACTTTTCTTCATATATTTTCTACTCCATCACCGCCTATTATTGAGTGTAAGCTTGATGCATGAGTTATTCATGTTACCTACTATACCCTTTCTCTCTTTCATTATCCCTCAATTATCTCTAAAAATCTAGATATATATTGTGAATAGTCTATCAATAAGGCTAAACTATGGTAGGAAGGTAAACATTATGATAAGGGTAATGCCCTATTGCTCTAAGCCAAACCAAGGGGAAACCATGGGCATTATCACAAGCTTGATATGAGGAATGAAAATGTGTGATAGTATCATTTTTATGGAATGGGTGATGAAAGGACATATCTTTAAGTACTTGGATTGCTTAAACTAGTAAATTGGAAATTTAGGGTCACCAAGTGCTTTGTGGACTATCTTAAACTCTTATTATCTAAGGGTAGAACCAATTCCTTGGCTCTTCCTTCTAACTAGTCCCACTAGGCATGCCAAAAACTATTATAGTTCAAAATGTGCATCTATGGATGGTTTGTGATGTAGGAAGTTTTGTGATGGGATATAGAGCACAAATGCCTTGTGTAAGGTTAAAAGTGTTTGGCAGTGGGCATGGAAGTGTTATCACTCACCTATGTGCATAGAGAATTGGTTGTATTTTCATAATGATGGGAATGTACCCAAGGTGTGGGACCCTTGGATTCCTTGGGATGAGCCTCTAGAATAGGGCAAAATCCTTTTATTCTAAGCGAACCTAGTTTAGGACCAGTGCACATACCTAAAGAGAAAAAATGTAAATCTACCACTTATTTAAGCCTAATATTTTTTAGGGAAAAGGGAAGGAGAAGGTAAGTATTTGATAAAAAAATAAAAGGGAAATACACCAAGAATAAAGTGAGCACTCCTAATACCATGAACATTAAAAATTTTATAGAATAATAAATTATTATAGACTCCACCAAAGACACTCTAAATTCATAATTATTTCACATAAAGGCATGGAAACACATTACAACACTGAGAGGGATAAAAAATGATCCATAGATGATGTCTACACAAAATTGAATGTACATAAAATACAACCTACAAGTGAGTTATGAGTTCCACAAAAAGGTGCTAAGAATGGACAATGATGAGAGGGGAGAATATTACCCATAAACAAGGATCAACAAACATAAATAACACAGGGTATAAGAAGAACAGAGAGAGGTGAACTTAATTCTAATTAATGTGTAATGTTTAATAAATAAAAGTGCTCTTGGAGGGTAAATTTTGATAGCATGAGGTTGTCAGAATGTGTCAACCCATTTTACAATGAATAATAAGGATTTTATAATGGATCAATCATTTTCACAATTAATGTGCCACTTGGGGTGGTAGATATAGCTTGTAATCCTATTGTGGTGTCATACCCATGCTTCTTGAATCTTACATGGTGATTTAGATCTCAGTTTTGGTGGAAGGATTCCTCTAGATCCACATGTGTGTCTAAGAGTGGAATATTATTGGAAAATTTAGATGGGTGGCATGTACTCATATTTTTATGTCTAACATCCACTTATACATTTACTTATTCTTAAAAGGACTCAAACGTCTCTCAACTAATTTTTAACTACCTCTTTACATTTTCCTACCAGTTGTTAATCATTACATGAGTTTCCCTTGAACTACTATGTCATTACTATGTAGCATGGATTATAGTCTATGAATTATGAGATCATAGAAAAAAATTGTGATTTGTGAAGGAATCATTACCTTGTGCCCTTCAGGGACATTTACACACTAATGGCTATGTATTTAGACTGAACAATGGGTTACGAGTCAGTAAAGGGTGTAGATGTATAATTTCTCTACAAGGGTGCATTAATATTTACCCTTTTGCACCAAGTACCCATTAAATAGTCTTCTCAAGTCTTCAAATTACACCTAGGGTTTTTTCTAGTCTATGAAGTAGCATGTGCACAACATAGATTATAGTCTTTGATTGATGAGAGCACAAAAGTGAAACTCTACAATTTGGTGTGAGAATTTATCATAAAGGCATAGGAACCCTTTTGAAAAGGAAATAACATGAAGATGTAATATCTTGGGTGCACTTATCATCATTTATAATTTCTTCCTATGCACCTCTTCTTATACTATCTGAAGATGGGTCTTCTATGTAGCTCATGTGATGAAGGATCTCTTTATAGGGCATGCATTAGAAATCCTTGTGAATACAATTAGACACTTAGTTAATAAACATATTTAAAATAACTACCTTAGGCATAGGTACAAATAAGAGGTATATATGCATGGTTTACTTTAAATAACTTGACACTTTATAGGTGTATAAATCTTTTATAGGATCCTTGTCAGCTCTATACAAGCTGGGGGTAACTTAGAAAGTCAATACTTACCAAAAGTGGGCTTGGAAAAGTTTTATGGTAAGGATCCACCCACTTAGATCAATTAGATCAAAAATACATTTGATTTACATTAAACCCCATGAGCACAAAATGTGTTCATGGCTTCTTTGTATTTGTAACTTAAGCAATTCATTTAGTATAGATGTTTGTGTGCTCAAAATAAAAATAAGTGCCTTCATGTTATATGGTATCCATTTTTATAGGAGATACAACTCCATATTTCAATAATTTCTTAGAAAACTACTTCATTTAGCTAACCAAACTATGTCAAATATGGACTATGAAGGATTATATTCATCAATTCTATAATCTCTCTTTATGTATGGATGAAATAATTAAGGCAATTTTGACTAATCTATTCTTGGGTGGCCTCAAAGATAACATCTAAATGGAGGTTCGCATGTTTAATCTCATTTTAGTATTTTAATCCATACCAATGGTATGCATGGTAGAGGAAAAATATCTATTCAAACAAAGACCTTTTGCTAATGTCTACAAATGTAATTTTCCAACCCCATTATTTCCTCAACCTATAAGATTAATCCCTCGACAAATTGAAGAGAAGTGTGCAAAAGGGGTTATGTTTTGGATGTGATAGAAAATGGAGCAAAGGCCATATATGTGTTGAAAATTAGTTGTTTTTTATTGAAGGCACCTATTGATCATTTTTGGTCACCATGGAAGAGCAACATCCAAAATTAGTTTAAGTCTTTGGGATCACCTCTAGGGTTATCAAAGTTTTGTTGAATTTCATCAAAAAAAGATAATGAAGAAAGGAATTAAGACTTCATGATTTAAGTTTTTTGTCTTCACATGTTTTTAAATGAATGAATTAGAAGGAAAAATAATTAATGCTTTTCCAAAAGGGTCAACTTTCATGCTTTTCAGCAAAATACTAGTCAAAAATTTTGATCCAAAAAAAAGTTCTAAAGACTTTGTTGGGGATTTTTTGAGTATTTACATCTTTGGTAAAATTATTTCTGACTAGTTAGAGCTTTTTTGAATATAAATATAATGAAGAATAAATCTGAGAAAAGGTCATAAAGCCTAAAAAAATCTAGATGAAATGTTAATGAGAATTTTTTAAGTGTTCATGTCTTTGGAGAAAATGTTGTGAAGACTAGTTACAACTTTTGGCCTAAATAAAAGTTCTAAAGACCAATTTCTAAAAGAAAATGTTATGAAAAGTTCAAAACAAAAGCCATGAATGAAATTCTAAATTTTTTTTGAAGACCAATGCCTAGATAAAATTTGCAACAAAAAAAGTTCTAAAGACTCATAGATGAGTGAAGTACGTGAAGGCAAAAAACATAACCACTAATGGTGACTTGTTGCATGGAGGTGGTAGGAACCCAAGTGCATATCCATGGGCATAGTCAATTGACATATGAGAAGTCACCATTTGGCCTAGATAATAGGCCCAAATAATAGAGCTCTATCAAGGATTTTAAGTATATGAAATGAAAAATGATATAGAATCCATAGTGAATGAGCTTATGCCATGTGTCCATCATAAAAATCACCATCTCATCAGTGCACTAGCTTAAATTTAAAGGTCGATCTAACTACCAAAATTGTCAAAGTCATGAATATTTCATGTAAAATGGGTAGTTACCATTTGAAAACTCCCAATGTGGACAAGGTGTCAAGAAGACAAAAAATATTTAGATTCAAGTGTGTATTTCTAACTTCCCAATAACTAAAGCATGGTAGTTTTAAAAGATCAATAATGCATCATCAAAGACAATGAATAACTCATACACAACCTTTCAAGAGAGTATCATCAAACAAGGCTAACACGTGTAAGAGGGGAATATATGACTATTTTATTACATTTCATTGATGTTGTAATTAATCTCATGATTGGATGAGATCCATCATAGGCTTCCTACATGTCTTACTTTTCTCTCTCCTCTCTATTCTCCTATATGTATTCTTACAAGTGAAGTTGAAATGATCCTCTAGTTGGTTATGGTATATCCCTAATAAAATTTATATTTATTCTTTCTTTTGAAGTGAATACAAACTGATCTATGCCTTTTCCATCTTTCACCTGCTGTTCTCATGATGAATTATTTGTGAAAGGTAGAGATAGTGCTCAACTTCCTTGTATTTATCCTCTTTATTTTTGCCTCTTTATGAATAAACCATCTACTTGCAAGTCATTTGGTGTGTGTTAATTAATTTTTCAAATATTAAGTGTGGAAATATGAAATGTGTCTTATTTTATGCCTCTTTATTGTCCCTCTTGATTGATACATTAGTTATGTCCTCCATATTGAAACACTTATGTTGGAAGAATAGTATGCAGTTGTGAAATCAAATTTCAATATTTTTTTAATCCATATTAGAAATCATAAACAAGTAGAGGAGAACTAAATTTGGTGTATCTCCCCTTTATTCATTACTTTCATACTTTATTTCTCCCTTTTCCTTGTAAATTGATTAGGTGTAGTGTTAGTATAGGTATAACATCAATGGAGTCAATCCTTTCTAAAGGTTCTCTTTAGTCATAGGCCACCCATAGCCTTAAAGAGTTTTAATTGTGTCAATTGAGTAAGGAAACTTTAAAAACCTCTTTAGAGGGTGAAACTCACAGTGAAAACAATTTTTGGCATGCCTAGTGGGACCAAAATTCAAAAAAATTACTCAAGATTGGTGTTGGTCTTAACATACTTGCAGCAGTTATAACATCTATATTCAACATATGGAAACTCCAAAAATATTTCAATCATCTTGGTTGTAATATTAGTGTCTCTATTTCATGCCAAAGGTAACTAAAATATCTTATAATAAGGGTACTCCTTTTGATTGTATAATTACCTTATCATTCAGCTAAGAAAAAGAGATTTGCTACTACATACCCTTATTTAAAAAGGTCTTTTGTTTCAAATCTATCTATAGAAATTTTTTATCTACCTATAATTTTCAAGATGATAATCCATATAAATTATGGGTTTTTTTTAATGGTGGTATCCCCCTCAACCTAGCTCAATATAATGACATCTTTATTGTTATCCTTGAAAGCTTTCCACATTTCACTAGAGAGGATTCCACCACTCGTATTAAGCATATATGAGACATTGATAATATTGTTTTTGTATGTCATGTGATATAAGATAATGTGGTAATCAAATTTCTATTCAATTCATTCAAATGGAAGGCTCTTCAATGTTATATAGGTTTGATACCTAATCCTATTACTACTTGTGATGAATTGGGAGAACAATTGTGCACACATTTTGAGGATAAAAGTGATCACTTGTCCTTGGTGGATTAATTCACTATTATAAATAGGGCTCCCCAAAAATTCATGGTTGATTTAAACTAAATATTTAAAAATAATCGGGATAGGATCCTATCCATATTCAATCCCACTACAAACTATTCATTCTTGTACTACTTGAGGCCTTTGAATGGTGATATAGTAGTAATGATCTAATCAGTGGGGGCAAAAACACAACTTGATGCATATGAATTATCAATAAGGGTTAATAATTATCTCATCCAAGTTGGTAAGATTGATCCAAGGTTTCCTATGCCTTTATTTCCAAAATTATAGCCCATTACTCCTTATACACCTATTGTATTACTCACATTAGTTCTGATTCCTTCACTAAATAATCAAAAAAAGGTTGACTCTACCCATCCTAATGACTTATATGAAGTTAAGAGTCTTATACAAATATTTGGAAATGAGATTATCAGCATTAAGAGGAATCAAGCTCAAAATTACAGGGCTTACTAACTCTACAACCAATTCAATCAATCCAATAGATTTCTTTTACAAAGTAGCTTCCAAGGTCAATAATATATCACCCATGTTAGGCCTTATAATATCTATAACCCAAATGTTTCTATCTCTTCAAATTCCATTGTTCTTGCTCAATATAGTTTATTCCAATATCAATCATGGTGTCTTCCTTATGATCAGCTCTAAAATAAAATTATGTACTCCAATGTTGGGTCCAATCAAAATCTAATGGTGCAAGGTGTTAAGCTTCTCAAGATCCATAATTTGAAGTGTCACCATAAGGAGAATATAATCAAGGTAAAGTTCAACTTGATTCCATACTTATAAATTGGCAAGAAGGATATTATTTTGTAATGAATCAATTTTGAGGCATAAGTAACGTTGATACTCCTGTGGTACCCAACATAAAGGCTAAACAGAGAGAAATAGAGGGTAATAAATAGATAACTCAAGGACCTATCCTAATTTCTAAAGTGCCTCAAGGGACATGTATACCTAATACAACCCCTAAATTTTAATAAACATAGAAAAATAGAATGTGAAGGGTGTTTCTCTAACTTAATCTTCACAAACTCAAGAGAGTGTTGTTGTTCCTAAGGGACAACG
Source organism: Torreya grandis (assembly GCA_037957365.1). Taxonomy (NCBI): domain Eukaryota; kingdom Viridiplantae; phylum Streptophyta; class Pinopsida; order Cupressales; family Taxaceae; genus Torreya; species Torreya grandis. The sequence continues at coordinate 1,206,291 of JARHVA010000334.1, forward strand.
AAAGGTTGGTAGTTATTCTATCAAAATTATTGATAAAATTAAGAATTCACATAGGAATATTTCAATGTTGGGTACATTGGCCATACCTAGACAAAATTATCTACTTCAATAGGAGTTGTTTAACTTCAATCTTGCAACTAGACCAATAATAAAAGATAGAGCAGTCCTCATAAATGAAACTTAGTCTAAAAGAGGGAAATAAGTCAGAAGTAATAATCCTCCTCCTTTCTACATTTTTATCATTATAGTAAAGTATTAGTTTCACATTTTCATTATTTATAGTGTTGTTAGTACTTTTGTAATGCCCAAACAAGTGGCTAATAATTTAGGTTTAAAGTATGAGCCAATCACCAAAATACTTTTGTAATTAGATGGGATAGCCACCAAGATTATAGGTATCATCAAATTTTTGAACCTAACTTTGCATTCTTGTCACACTTTTTCAATTCTTTAATATGCTATTGTAATAGACTTATCACCCTAGTTTTATCTATGCCTATTTATGAAGTTCATAGCTAATACTAGGGAATATCTATCATTAGATTGGTCTTACATGGTGTTTAGGACTAGGTATGGTACCAAAGTCAAGATAAAATTAGAACCAATTTATAAGAGTCACATATAACCTTATGTTCCTAAGGTATCTAATGTTAATTATAGTATTCTTGATGAAGGATATCCCCATGTTGATCAAGAACCACTATTTCAATTGAAGGTATACCTAATCTCTTTCTTGATGAGTGGGGTGTTGAGAATCATGAACATGATCCCTATAAGTTAATAGAAGAAGTAGGCCTAGGATTATATTGCTTACATGAAGAAGGTTATTTCATTATAGAGTTGGTGAAGCTTAGTGAGCCCATGGATGGTCTATGGTAGCTATTATTTGATGTATATAGAAGAAAAATTAATGTAAGAGGTGGTGTAATGTTAGTGTCTCCCTCTAAATAAAGGTATTATACTAATTTGAAATTTCAATTTAGTTGTACTTGTAATGTAATAGAGTATGAATAAATTTTACATGGTCTTCAATGGGCTAAGAAAAGAGGAGTAAACTGTTTATAGGTGTTTGGTGATAGTGAGTTGCTTGTACAAGTGAAGCACCAAAATGTGACAAAACATCCCTTGATAAAGTCCTAAAAGCATAGGGTGTGGTATCTTATATAATATTTTTAATCTTTCAATACACAAACCATTCCAAGAGAGGAAAATAGTCATGCTCATAGGTCTACTGCACTTAGAGCTTAGTTTGATATCCCCAATGATGTCAAGAGTCCAAGATGTCAACCACATATCAAGTGGTAAGGCCTTAAATTCTTGATAATTATATTAATTAGAAATTTTTTGAGAATAAAAAATAAATAATATGATTTGTACAATAATAGGTTGAATTCTATTCAATAAATTAGACCAAGTTATAGTAGCAATATGGTGATTAGATTGTACAATTAAGGTAAAATAAACTCCTTAAAGGTCTAGTGACACTTGAAAGCATTTTAAATGATAATGATAAAATGAATAAAGAGAATACAATAAAATATACCAAGAAATATAATTATTAAAGGGTTACCATCTTTAAAGATAAACTTCTTACACTTGGAAAGGTATGTAGTAAATAAGAGAGTGTTTTAGTTTTTTTTTTTCAATTCTTAAATGCGGACTAATTAGCTACTAAAAAATAGTAAATGTAGGGTTTAGAGTTACCTAGTGATGAAGGTTGGATACACACTATTGATCAAGATTGTGGGAATTCCTCTTTGGTTGGGGAGGAATGACCTTCAAATCACATTAACTCACAAAAAAATGGATTAATAGAAAAATAAGTGGACTGCCTAGTAAGAAACTAGTCCCAAGAAGTGATACGCTTTCTTAGATAGATGTCAACCCATGTTTAACATTCATGTTTATAAATAAACATGAAATTACAAAGATATATATGCATAAGATATAAATATATAATACCAAAGATAATTAAACAATAATAGGATTTATGTAATTAAAGTATCTCAAGATTTTGTAGCTACATCAACATCCTTTTGGATTACAACCAATTATTCATTAATGTATTCAAAATTACATATAAAATCCACAATGTAAATTCCTATATCAAATACAGTTTCACTCTAATTGGCAAACAGAGGTTGAGGGACTATGGGAAGATCAAAGATGCTAACATAATCATGTACTAATTCAAGCAGGGTCATCTACATGAAAAGATAGATTTTTAGAAAACTAGAATGAGAATTTAATAGACACTAAAGATTCAAAAACAAACTATTTTAAGGCTATTTTTATAGTTTAATAGGGATTGATAATGATCTTACAGGATCGACACTAGTTCAGATGAATTGATATCAATTCTATGTAGAAGTGTTGAACTATAAAATAGACTATAATGATGGCCTAGAAAATTGATAAAAGAATTAAAACTAAATGTAAATAAAAAGATAGAGATGCAAAAGATAAATAAAACTTAAATATGAAAATAATATTGACCTTGGATGGTTGAAGATGTGCAGATAAAGAGATGCCAAAACAAGGTAGAGGGCCTTCCAAAATCACCTGATAATGTCACCAATCAAGTGTTCTTCAAAGTGGCAAGGTGTTGGTAATGTCTATACATAGACTTGAGACTAGTTTGGACAAAATTTCATGATCAAAAATGGCTTCCTTATTTTCACATTCATTCCTCATGAGTAATGGAGGTTTGCTAGATATTTATGGATCGGCATTGATTTTAATTTATCAGCATCAATTTTGGAGAATTGATGTCAATTTACCCAAAATGGGTGAAGTTGAACCAAATATCATTCTAACAGGTTAGATATGGGGTAAATGATGGTTAAAATGATTTTTAAGGTTGTTAGGTTTTTTTAACCATATGATAGGTTTGTTAGTAGGTTGGGTAGACTTTTATTTTTATTTGATTTTAATATTTTATGGTTGAGGATGGTAAAACAAAGTTAATTACTATTTAATAGTAGTAATTAACTCATTTAACCTATGCAATTAAAGGTAAAAGGGAAGGTAAATGTAAATATTTAAAATAACTACTCATAGGGGACACAATAAATAATAACATAATGATGCATCACATTAATACACAAAGGTAATTTAACCATATGATAGGTTTGTTAGTAGGTTGGGTAGACATTTATTTTTATTTGATTTTAATATTTTATGTTTAAGGATGGTAAAACAAAGTTAATTACTATTTAATAGTAGTAATTAACTCATTTAACCTATGTAATTAAAGGTAAAAGGGAAGGTAAATGTAAATATTTAAAATAACTACTCATAGGGGACTCAATAAATAATAACATAATGATGCATCACATTAATACACAAAGGTATATAAAATTAGCATCTACATTTTCCCCTTTTTGTGAAGTACTATGCAATAGTAGGCCATGAGACAAAAACTATGAGGTGTCTAATTCCCCAAGTTTATTATGAGAAGGTATCCCCCCTCAAATAAGGCACTGAGAAGTGAGATGAAATGGATGATGGGTTTCAAAAAGATGAAAAGTAAAAAAAAAACAATGAGGTGAGTAAAAATAGACAAATGGGTGATAGCTAAGGAAACACAAAAAATGTGGATGGATACAATGGAATTATAAGTTTGCACTTAATGGAATAAAAAGTAATGCATTTAGTAGTGCCCTAAAGACTAAATCAAGTAACAAAATACCATAACTAAAATAGGTGGGTGTATGTAAAGGCTAGCAAGAGAACAAAAGATATGAATGGTAGACCATAGCATCTGATGTGCATATGGTGTATGTGTTACCTATAGAAAAATGTTCACAAGATAAAATATACCCTCAAAATATTTCAATGAGAAGATGCTAAAAAAAGTGGGTACACCTTTATGGAGATTGGAGAACTGAAAAGGGGTCAAAATCCTCAAATCTAAAGTGTAATAGGAAACAAAAATTAGATAGTTAAAGTAAAAGTAACAAGATGAGGCTTGGGAGCTAAATTGAATGCATGTGAAATGGTCCAAAAATTCAAAAAAAATTAAGAATCCAAAATAATCAACATCGATTAGAAAGGGATTGACATTGATTAAGGGAAATGACATTGATTGGAGTGATCAACATTGATCTCGAGAAAGGCTATATATAGGCATCCAACATGGCATAAGGCTCATTTGGCTATCGATGTGAACAAGAATCCAAGAGAAAAATTTAATGTGTGTCAACCTTGCAAGCAAATGTGAAAGATAATGGAGGTGAGCAAGAGTGGATGATGACAATGACTATAGTATGAGGTAGGCATTTTGTTTTTGGTTAAATTTAGTAATTTATTTATATTTTTTTGCATTTTGAGTTATGTATTAGAAATTTGGTTTGATAGGAAAATTTTGGGGAAAAATGGGGGTATATAAGTTTATGATTTTTATTTTAGGAATGTACAACCTAGGGGGAAAATTTTTTGGGGTTGACAAACTCATCATCAATCCCAAAGGATTGATGTCGATTAAAAAGGGATCAACTACAATCCATAAGATCATTGTAAATCAATATCAAATTGACATAAATCTTTAGAGGATCGATATAAAATATAAAACTTAGGCATTTGATTAAGGAAAAGGATATTTTTGATAGGCATAAGAGCTATTGATGATTAGAGATAGGGTCCCTCAACTGTTGGCATAATTACAAGAGTTTATGAGTGATGAAGACTGGACACATATTGAGGTAGTTGGATTTAGAGGGATTCATTACTATCATCATTTTCATTAGGATATCAAGATGATAGTGGAATTTCTAGAGTGGTGGGATTATACCACCAACACATTTTGGTTACCAATAAGTGATATGATGATCACTACAAAGGGAATCCATTGCATTCTTTGAGTGTTGATTCTAGGCACTTCTATATATACTATGGATGAGGTTGGATGAGCAGTAGTGTTGGCATGGTTACATGATGAAGATATAGTAGATATTAGATTCTTTGCTGGGGGCTTATCTTTCTAGCCATTATATGACCAAGATACTATGGAGAGACTTGTGCCAATGATGATGATGTTAGCACTGATTTATTATGTATTACTAGATTTTAGGGGAGGATGAATACAATGGAGTTTCACTAGTGTTATAATAGACATGGTGGAGTTTTGGATGGTTTTTTCTTGGGTGCCCACACTATTGGGTTAGATATATAGGGAGTTGTGGAGCTAACGTATTGGGCATCATTTAGGGATTGATATTACATTTATATTACATTATTAGGCATATGAGAACATCCATGTGATTCACCCTATAAGGACTCTGTGGACCAAATTTTGGGAGATGGTATATACTGTAGGCTTCTTTTAGTGGAAGTAAGATCTAATTATTCCAAATGCAGACAAGGTGGTATAGGATCTAGTGCACTATAGACAAGTGTTCAATGGCTTACAAATAGGGGATGTGATCTAGATATGGGTACATGAATGATGGGTAGAAAACCTTGAGTTATTTTACTTTGAACAACTCTATTAATAGTTTAGGTTATTATAAGATGTTCCCTTAGCCCCATGCTTATATAGGTAGGGATACAGAGTTGGACTAGATAACACCTGATACTACCATTATTTTTATGGGTCCACAAGAGGAGCCTATAGCAAGTGAACTATATGATTTTAGGTATACAAATGATTATGCAGTTTGGTTTATAGTTGAGATGATGAGGAAATAGGAGAGAGCAGTTAGACCATGACATGGGGTGGTTATTGAGGAGGTGAGGGAGGCTAAGGAAGATGAGGAGAGAGGAGAGGTGGAGTAAGAGGATCTAGATATACACATGGAGGAGACACCATTTCAAGATGCCCCATATGCACACATGGAGGAGGGACCTTTACAAGATGGCCCAATAGATGATCATATAGATATAGGTTTAGTTATTGTTGAGAGGGATAGTCTAAGGGTTGAGATATAGGAGGCATGGGCAGCCCATGTTCCACTCCAAGATCAAATTGCTATATTATAGAGTGATCTAGATAATATGAGGGGGAAACATGATCAGGCCATATAAGAGTGAGATAGATATAGGATAGAGCTAGAGTAGATGAGATCTATTTAGATAGAGAGACCAGCCATAGACATTATAAGATCTAGCATGGTAACTCCTATAGATATGATACCACTCCAATAGTATAGAGACTTACTTATAGAGATGTTATATTATTAGAGGATAGTATAGAGGTAGCTACCTAATGTTCCTCAATTTGCTTCATCTGTGGCTAGCCATCAAAGATCATAAATGACTCTTGGGGGTATTGCTATTTCAAGGAGTATAGTAGGCTAAGGAGGAGATGATGAGGGAGGTGATATCATTCACCTCAATAGGAATGAGTTCACTAAGTAAAGCATACTATATGGGATGAGAGCCTCCTTTGTATTCATATTATGACATTTTTATAGACCTTTGATATATATACAAATATTTTTTGTTTATGGATGCATCATGTTTATTTGTTTATAGATTTATTGATAGTTATAGATATGTTATGCTTTTATGGATTCATGGATGTGATGGTTTATATATTTATATGTTATGTGCTCTAATTTTGATTATTGTTATCATTTATGCTATGGATGGATTCTATATTATGGATGTGATGGATTATAGATTTAGACATTATGTTTTCAATTTTGATCAGTGATTATATATGTTGTGGATGTTTATTGATTTATGTCGATGTTATGTATATCATGAGATTGTTTTGTATTAATGGATTATGAGTTTGAATTATGCTAAATAATAATTATGGATTATAGATTTTAGTGACTTATTGTTTTGAAGTTATGGATTTTAGTGATTACAAATTATGGATTTGCTCAACATTGACTTGGACCATAACCAAAAAGAGAATATTTCATACACATGACATATACATCCTTATCTAGATGATAAGAGATATTGACACAACCTTAGTTAGGTTAGAGCTTCAGCCTTGGTTTTTTTATACTAGGACCATTATGCTTTTAGAGATAACATTCTCCACACCATATTTCAAAATCAGGATTTATCTTTTAGGGATCAATTTTATACTAACAAGTAGGCTAATCAATATAGGAAGCCTAAATTTAGAAATTTAATTGATGTGGGAAGATTTCTTGGGATACTACTTTTGAAAATTTATTTTATTGCTTTGTTTCTTTTTTAGGGCTTTAAAACATCACAATTTGAAAACTGATCAATACGAGAAGTTTTTTGCTTGGTAGCCATGTTTCAAGGGTTTTCATAGCTATCCTTCAAGGGATCAATCTATTATTTTGCCTTTACATATTTGATTACAACTATCCTTCAAGGGATCAATCTATTTATTAAGCCCATTTAATACTTTTGCTTTTCATTACTTAATTGATTTTGGATCCCAAAAATAGTAATGTGGGTTGACATAAAAAGACACCTTAGGATATTCTCCATGAATTCAAGACATAGGGTGATGGTGTTATCTTTGGAAATTAGAGGCTTTGAAGGAATAAGGTAAATAATGATTTGGGGTTTCTCTCGTAATAGGTGAAACTTATTCATGATAAAATTCTATGAATAGAGCTAGGGTATTCATATTCAAAGTTGAGGTTATAATGACTATCAGATAACCACATAATTCTCATATCACTATTTGGTATTTAGGATAGGGAGAGATGATATTAATTTGAGATAAGCTAACCAAGATGAGTCAAGATCTATTAACTATAGAAAAGATGTAGATGCAATGCATTAAGAGGTTCATGCTCTTATTTACCATTAAGAGAGGCCAAATGATATGCCTTAGATGGGTTATGATATATGGTCCAAGCCAATTCAGAGAAAATTTACCTCTTTTACTTCATTCCATATTAGTGACATGTTGATTTTATTTAAGTGCAAGGTCTCCAATGTTAAATTGTCATTCTTATACATATTGATTATATGCATGTTTTAATCATTCTTGATATATATTGAAGTGATTAAGGGCTACCACACGATGCTCATCTAGGAGTTCAAGTTGGGATAAATGTTCATGATGAAAATCCTCACCAAAAATGATGTATTTAAGGGAAATATAAAGAGAGGGAATTTGTACTTCTAAAGGGAGTTCAACTTTCATACCATAGACTAGGGAAAAAGAGTAGCACCTATAGAAGTTTAAATACTAGTTTGATACACTCATAAGGTGAAAAGGATACAAAGATTACAATCCTTTCTAGCTTCATTTATGACTTTGGTTAGGATTTTGATCAAGGTTTTATTAGATGCTTCTACTTGACCATTGGCTTGAGGATAATAAGGTGAATAAAAACTCAATTTGATTTAAAATGAGTTGCACAAAATTGATTTTCCATTATCTATTATAATTTTATAGAGAACTCCAGAATGAAAAATAATGTGCTCGTGGATAAAATCCATAATCTTTTTTACCTTAGTTGAGATAAGTGGCACAGCTTCCACCCACTTAATGAAGTATTTTGTAGCAGTGATAATAAAGTCATGATGTTGGCAGGATTTAAGATTGATTTTCCCTATAAGATCAATCCCCCATTGGGAGAATGGCCAAAATTCTCTTTCTACTTGCAAGGCCTTACTAGGGACATGGGATAGGTTTGCATGTTGTTAACATTTTATGCACCTTTCAACATAGGTGCAACAATCTTGATTTAGGGTGGGCCAATAGTAACCTGGACATAAGATCTTCTTAATGATTGCATGACCATTAAAATTTCCATTGCATGACCCATCATGGAATTCTTGGATGGCTAGGGTAGCTTCATGTTTTTAGAGACAATGGATAAGAATGCCATCAAAATTGTGCTTATAAAGAACACACCCAGTATGATATAATAGGTAGCTTTATGTTGGAAGATGCACTTGGCACCTTTAGATAAATGAGGAGGAGATGGTACTATAGATATATAATTAAATATTTATGCATACCATGGCTCCTCTAGGTTTTCCTAAATATTACTAATGGATGAAAGATCATTCCTTGTGTAGCAAGGCTGATTAACTTGATGGATAAGGACAAATAGCTTAAACTCTTGAGATGAGGAAGATGCAAGAGATGCCATAGTATCAAAAAACTTATTAGTTAATCTAGGAGTAGTTTGGATGGCATAACATTCAAATTAGGATAAGATTTGATCAGGTAAGGTCTTATATCTTTGAAGGATATCATTCTTGTATTGATATACAGCAATAATCTGATTGACCACTAGCTTAGAATCATTATAGTTATTAAGTGATCTAACTCCTAATACAAGGGAAGTTTGGAGGCCTATGATCAATGCCTTGTATTCATCCATGTCATTAGTGTAATTGAATTCTAACTTAAAATACAAAGGCATGGGAATACCTTAAGGAGGGATTAATATAATTCCTTCCCAACCTCCATGTGCACATTTGGACCCATCAAAGAATAGAATCATTTGATATTCTAGGATTAACTAAAAAGTGGATGTGATTGATTCATCAGGGAATTCACAATTGATTGGTTGGTTTTTACTAAGAGGTGTTTCAACCAACTAATCAGTAATAATATGCCCTTTAATAAATTTTTGGTGGAGAAATTCTAGATCAAAATTAGTTATAAGCATAATCCATCTAGCCATACATTAATTCTGGTAAAGCTTAGAATGCATGAACTTAAGGGGATAGATACTCATAATTACATACATCTTATAGTTAAGTAGGTAATGATGAATTTTATAAGCTACAAGGACCAATGCTAGGCATAGTTTTTTGGTATGTGGATAATGTGTTTCATATTATATGAGGGTATGAATTATATAATAAATAGCTTATTCTTTGTGATGCTCATCTCGATGGGCAAGCATAGCACCTAGATCATGATTTGTAGCTGAGATATAAAGGAACAAAAGTTGCCCTTCCTTAGGTGGAGTGAGGATAGGAGGTGATAAAAGATAGTCTTTGAGTGTGTTAAAGGATTCTTAACAATTATAATCCCATATAAAGTGACTATCCTTCTTTAATAGATGGTGGAAAGGTTAACACCAATCGAAGAGATGGGAAATAAAATGATGAATAGACTAGAGCTTGCCTTGTAAACTATGAAACTGCTTAAGTTTGGGTGGATGAGGCATCCCTAAAATAGCCTTGATTTTAGTGGGATCCATTTCTATTCCATGAATTTAATAATGAAACCTAGGATTTTACTCATCAAGGTGCCAAAAATGCACTTTTTGGATTTAGATGCGCATGATACTAGAGTAGATGATTAAAAATAATCTCAAGTATAGATAGGTGATCTTTGTGGAGTTTTGACTTCTTAAGGAGGTCATCTACATATTCTTTGACAATTTTATGGATTATGTCATGAAATATATAAGTCATGGCTCGTTGATAAGTAGATCCTATGTTCTTTATGCCAAAAGTCATAGCACAATATCAGAAGGTCCCCCAAGGAGTAATAAATGCAATTTTATGTTGATCTTCTAGTGTAATAAGTATTAAATTATAACCAAAGAAACCATCCATAAGGGATAACATTTCATGGCCAGCTGTCAAATCCACTAATTGGTCAATGTTAGGAAGAGGGAAATCATATTTCAAACAATCAAGATTTAAGTCATGAAATTTAGTATAGATGTGAAGTCCCCCTATAGGCTTAGTGATTGGAATGATCTTGGGCATCCACTAAGGATAATCAATGGGTTGAATAAAGTTATTAGATAAAAGGTGTTTTAGTTCCTCTTTTACGAGGAGTGCAATGTAGGGATGCATTTTATGGAGTTTTTGCTTCATCATTTTAGCATCAAGAAAGGTGACAATATTATGAATAACAATTATGGGGTCAATATCAGGGATATCACTATAAGATCAGGCAAAGGCCTTGTTACGATCTAATAAAAAAGTGGTAAAATCCTAGTTTTATTATGGATCTAAGACTTTGCTAATTTTAATAATCTTTGGGATTTCTTGAGACCCAATATTAATATCAGCAATGGATTCATTTAATAAGCTAGACATTTTATATGGAAGAGAATTATGTAAATAAGAGTTTTCAGCAACTAGATGGGTCAAGATTGACTCATCATCTTGACACTGAAAAAAATAGGGATAGTTGACATATCATGTCTTATTAAGTTAGGATATACTAAGGGGATGGCTCATACCTCACCACCATGGTGAAATACAAGGGTATCTATGTAAATAGAATTGACTAAAAAAAAGTTAAAAGGGATAGATACGGTATCACTAGTCAAGGAAGAGGTATCAGACGAGGAAGATGGTTCTTCTTCTTCCAAAGATGATAGAAGAATAGGTTTGGGGGTGGAGTTATAATCTTTCTTAAAACCTAAGCCATGATTTTTAGGTGGTTTTTTGAAATATCCTAATGTGACATCGTGGGGACCCTGCTCATATCTACCCATGCTAAAACCTTTCTAGGCATAGCGATAAAGATAAGTTTGCATGAACTAGGAATTGTTAAGAAAGGATAAATTGGATTTAAATAGTTTATCAAAAGTACTATCATTAAGTTTTGAGGTAGCTTGATTGATCCCACCATATATTAAGTGAGTACACAAGAAAGGCCATCCGAAAGGAATGAGCTCACCTAGGTTGGGTGAATACATGGGTTGCTTATTAGGATGACCATATTCCTTAGGAGTGGGTAACATGTTAAGGGTTAATAAATGATATTCCCCCATTGGAAGATGTTACATCATGGAATCAATGGATTCTTAAGCTGGTAGTTTTGAAGTAGGAATAGTCATGCTAGTTGAAGCTTGATTAGAGGATGAAGATGGAATTATATCAGGGGAGAATATTATGAAATTTCTTGGCTAAAAGATGAAGTTACATGATTTAAAGGGATGAGGATTAGTAGGGATGATGTTTACCTATCCTTCATGTTCATATTTAAGGCACTAATAGACTATGGAGGGTACACATTGCATCACATGAATCCACATACATCATAATATAATGTTGTATTAGAATGTTCCTTCTATAAAATAAAAGAGCTCATGGAGAGTGAAAGAACCTACATAAATGGGAAGGATTATTGTTCCTACTTTGGGTACTACCATGTCATTGAACATGTGAAGAATTTTTGAGGATTGGGAAACAATGTTTTCTAGTAATTATAACTATTGGAAAGCCTATGAAGAAATAATATTAATACTGGTCCCATTATCAATCATAACTCTTTTAATTCATGCTTAATTATTTGAGATGTGATGAAAAGTGGGGAATCTTGATCTTTGGGTCATAAAGGATTAACCTTGGAATCAGTAAAACTAATAGCCAAGACTATTTGAAGGGCTCCTATAAAAGCTAACAAAGGTTGAGATTTTTCTAGTCAAACCTCAATAGCTTGGAGAGATTCTATCATTGCTTGTTGATGGTGTGGAGAGATTTTGATAAGTTCATATAATGACATTTTAAAAGCATTTGGTGGAGTTTTTTTTAGTATGGAGATTTGTACCAACTCCTTGGCTTTGGCTAGGGCAGTTCCTATAATAAAAACTTTAGGATTTTATTTAGATGGTTTAAAACGTATTAGAGGTAGAAGCTCCTATAATGGAAACCTTATCTTTATTATTTTTTTTTTTTTGAGAATGGGTGGTTACATGTATGACATCAATATGTAAAAAAGGTGGATCTAAAGAGGCTACTGACTCCTTATTACTTATGGGACTAAAAGGATTATGGGTGGGTGGAATAGATGGAATAGTGACCTTTTGCTTAAGAGTTTGATCATTTAGATCATCAATTAAGAGGTCATCATCTTGGACTAACTATTGGATTATGGCCTTAAGGGCTTTGTAATTTTTTGTATCACATTCAAGTACTCTATGATATGCACATATTTCTCAATTTCTATACCAAGTAGGTCTTTTAGGATGAAGGTTGACAAACCTTATAGGTGGTAGTGTAATGAGGGATGTATCCAATAATTTTTTCAAGATTATAGCATAAGATCATTTCAAGGGGTCAGATTATGGTTTTATAGGGGTTTTGATAATAGGCTCTTTTGGAAAAGTATTACTCATTTGGTTTTGTCACTTAGCCTTTACAGGGGGGATAGATTTAAGCTCTTTTAATTTAGATTTCTTTAATGGTCCCTTAATGGAGGAATGTGGATATTGAGATTGAGGGGTACTTAATAATGGAGGGGGATTTTGTATTTTCCCATGTGTTTGAGTAGAAGCACCTATGATAGGGGCATTTACTCTAGAAGATGAATAAGGCCCTAAAATAGATGATGAAGATGATATAAAAGAGGTAGGCCATTTTTTTTTTTCATGTGTTGAGAAAAGAAGGGGTTTTTAGACCAAGGTTTTTGTCATTTGATGTTTAATAAAGATCAACTCTAAATTGAGGATGAACTAAGGCTTTCTTTGGTGGAATACCAAGAGAATTACCCCAGCTATTGATTTTAGTAGCTTTACCCTTTCCTTTAGTATTTTTGGGGTAAGGAGGTGATATGGTAGAAGATGGTTTTGAAGGGTCAAGGTTTTGGGAAAAAGGATAGGATCTCATTATATGCTTACCATGAAGACGTTCTCTAGGGATCAAAGGGGTAGAATATCTAACTCTTAATTTATCAAGATGTTTATCTATGACATATTGAGGAGTAGTGTCATTTTCCCCCTTTAGGAGGTTCACTTTGAGAATGTGAAGGGGATGGTTCATGTGAATGATCCCATGTAATAAGATCAGGGAGCTCTACATGGATTTCAAGACTGGTTTTAATGATCTCAAGTTAACTCACATCAAAATAATCTCTCATAAGGAGATCCAAGACCAAAAATTTCGCTAGAACTTCTTTAGGTAATAATAGGGAATGGATTGTATTAACCATGTGGGTGACTTTATTTTGAATTTCTCTAGGGTTGCTTGGACTGTGTTTGATTTGGATGGATGATTTAGAAATGGCTATTTGAAAATATTTAAAGATTGGTTAGGAGGATTATTTGGATTGTGCAACTATATATCCCATTTATCAATAAGGTTTTGTACCAATAATTTAAAGTATTGGCATCATTATATGTCATGTCTTATTACCCTATGATAAGCATAAAACTCATCTTATTTATTCTAATTGGGTTTAGGATGCATATCATTAACTAGTCTAATCAGAGGGAGTTTAATAACATTTTCTTGTAGGAGTTTATCTAATATCAAAGCATAAGGCTCTCTTATAAGGGTATATTTCTTAGGGGGAAAATGAGTAAGGCCCTTAGGTTACTGTGTTTGAGAAGCAAAAGACCCTGATTCATTGGATGCTAGAGGGGAAGAATTTTTTATAGTAACTACATTTGTTGCCCCTTTTGGTTTAGGATTATTGTTATTAATTTTGGAGGGGTTAGATTTGAAGTTTTTAATATTCAACTTAACTTTTCCCTCTTCAATGCCACTGAGTTCAAGCTTACGGGCCATGGTAAAGGCTTCATCAAAAGTCTTAAAAGTTTGAATTTATAACATGGATGATATATGTTTTTCACAAAAACATGAAAACAAGTCAATTAATTCTATTTGTGACAAGGAAAAAGTTAGTTGGTTGATTAAGTTATGCCATCAAGTCATAAAGTCTAATATGGATTCATCATCAAACTATCTAATAGTGTAAAGATATGTGATAGTCACTTTTTGAGCAATATTGATCAAGAAGTGTTCCAAGAAAATTTAGGCCAACTGCCCAAAGGAAAAGAGAGAATGTTGGGGAATGAATTTGTACCAATCTAATGTAGATCTTGATAATGATATGGGAAATGTTATATTTAGGAGGGCATCATCATGTTCTATAAGATAACATGCATGTCAAAAGGCTCTAAGGTGTTGCTAGGGATCTTCTTTGTTTTTGAATTTAGTAAACCTAGGAAATTCCCATTAAGATGGATACGGTCAGACAGGGACAAAAGGATGGATTGGCTCATTACTAATTAGCTCATATATGAGTATTGTATTGTGTCTAGAGGTGGAGGCTTCTAAACTATCCATCCTATTCAAAAAGATGTTTATAAGGTCTATCTAAGTATTATTTTGAGGCACACTTCCTAAGACATTTTTTTGAAGGGGTTGATAACTTGGTAAAGAGGTAGACATAGGCTATGAGAGAAGGTATCCTATTGTAGTAGACATATTAGGTTGAGATTCTGCTATGTATTGTGGGACTTGTAGCTAAATATTTTGTTGTGGGAAGGACTGTAAGTAAGTAGTTATCACTAGTTGTGATAAAGCCACGTACTAGGCAGCCAAGGAGACATACTATTAGAAAGGTTAGGTATAAGGGATTTGTTGTGTGAGGGATTTTCTATGTGTGAGGGATTTTTGTGAATTGTATGCTAAAGTCATTATAATAGTTGGGAGACTTGTAGGAAATGACACCACTAATGTTTGAGGAATAGTGGATATAGGTTGAGTGGTATTTTAAACCCAAGTAATGAGGGTTAGAGAGTTGATAAATGCTATAGGTGGTTGGTTTCCTAGAGATTACATCACCTAGGTATTAGAACCAGATGGAAGAGATTAAGTGGAAAAGGTTACCATGTCCATGGTGAATTCTTTAGTTTTTTTAGTTTCCTCAAAAGGCATCCTATATTTATATTGAGGATCTTGGGTATGGGGGGAAAGAGAAATATGTATTGCTCGATTATTAAGATAGTAATTAAGAGTAATGAGGTTATTGTCCAATATTTCCATAAATAAAGGATCTCCTTGAGGATAATATTTTGGGAACATAGGATTCTTAAAGGACTTAGGGGAAGAGGCAGGACTAGATGTATGTTTCATTAGAAAAGATGTAACACCTTCTTCGACTTCATTTTTTGATTGTTCCCTAGTCAAAACCATGAGATAGAAAATAAAAACAAAAATAAAACAAAGAAATAAAACAAAATTTTCTTTTTAAATTCTATCATTTTAATTATGGATGAAAGACACATACCCTAAATTCATTCCAAATTTTTTTTATCTCTTTTAACTTTAAGATGTGAAAGGAAATATAGAAAAAGAAAGGATAACAAAGGTCCTTAGAAATGGTAACCTAAGCATGGTTTCAAGTATTTATTTTAGCACTCAAGGAAATATGTATTGGTATTAGTATGTGGCGTGATACTTGGGGCTTGTTCCCCTGACATCACAATCTCACAGTCAGTGTGGGTGTTTAGCCAAGACATACTGATGGTCTAGAGTTTATACTCAGCCAGAGAACTGAGTTGGTCTTCCCCTTGGTGGTGAAATCCAAGTGGGATCATTAGAGAAAGGTTTTCATGAGGTGATGAAATCCCCATCAATTTCCTTATTTCAAGTGTTAAGATGTGTTTATTATGATAGTGATTTGGCTTGTGTGTGCATAAAGTGATGACCACAAGAGATTTTTGCCTAGATTATTATATGTGAAAGAATCTAAATAGAAAGGATGAATGCAATTTATTTTAACTTTTTAAGAAAAGGAAATAAAAAATATTCATAATGTTATCTTTGGATGAATACACACAAATGGAAAGAGAGCAAATTCAATGATTTTGAATTTAACAAAGAAAAATGAGACTTGTAGGTCCCACTGAGCGTACCAGAATGTTTTAGTATTTTTTTTCAATTTTTCAATGTGGACTAATTAGCTAATAAAAATAAAGTAAATATAGGGTTTATATTTACTTGGTGATGAAATTTGGTTTTGCACCATTGATCAAGCCTATGGGAATTCCTCTTTGGCTAGGGAAGAATGACCTATAAATCACATTAACTCACAAAAAAAATGGATTAATAGAAAATACGTGGGTTGTTTGGTAAGAAACTAGTCCCAAGAAGTGATACACTTCTTTGGATGGATGTCAACCCATGTTTAAAATTCAAGTTTATAAATAAACATGAAATTACAAAGATATATATGGATAAGATATAAATAGACAATGCCAAAGATAATTAATTAATAGCATGATTTATGTGATTGAAGTAAGCATCCCAAAATTCTGTAGCTACATCAACATCCTCTTGGATTGTAGCCAATTGTTCATTAATGTATTCAAAATTATGTATAAAAGCAACAATGTAAATTCATAGCTTAAATACAATGTCACTCTGATCGGCAAACAGAGGTTGAGGGACTATGGGAAGATCAAAGATGCTAAAAAAATCATGTACTACTCTAGGCAAGGTCATCTACATGAAAAGATAGGTTTTTAGCAAACCAGAATGTAGAATTAATAGATACTGAAGATGCAAAAATAGACTATTTTAAGGCTATTTTTATAGTTTAATAGGGATCAATGATTATCCTACAAGATGGATGTCGATTCAGATGAATAGATGTTGATTTTATGTAAAAGTGATGAACTATAAAATAAACTATAATGATGGCCTAGAAATTTGATAAAACAATCAAAATCAAATGTAAATAAAAACATTGAGATGTAGATGATAAATAATACTTAAATATGAAAATAATACTAACCTAGGATGGTTGAATATGTGTAGATAAAGAGATACCAAAATAAGGTAGATGGCCTTCAAAAATCACCTGACAATATCACCAATCAAGTGTTCTTCAAAGTGGCAAGGTGTTGGTAATGTCTATACGCAGATTCGAGACTAGTTTGGATAAAATTTCATGATCAAAATTGTCTTCCTTATTTTCACATTCATTCCTCCTGAGTAATGGAGTTTTGTTGTATATTTATAAATCGACGTCGATTCTAATCGATCAGCATCGATTCTAAAGAATTGACATCGATTTACCCAAAATGGGTGAAGTTGAACCAAATGTCATTCTAACAGGTTGGTTATGGGGTAAATGATGGTTTAAATGATTTTTGAGGTTGTTAAGTTGTTTTAACCATGGGATAGGTTTTTTATGACATTGGGTAGACTTTTATTTTTATTTGATTTTAATATTTTATGGTTAAGGATGGTAAAATAGAGTTAACTACTATTTAACAGTAGTAATTAACTCATTTAACCTATGCAGTGAAAGGTAAAGGAGAAGGTAGATGTAATTATTTAAAAGAATTACTCATGGGTGACACAATAAATAATAATGTAATAATGCATCACATTAATACACAAAGGTTTATAAAATTAGCATTTACAGAGAGACATACATTTATTGAGTTATGAAAAGAGATTGTTGATGTATTTTCTTGGGAGTATAGTGATCTCAATGTTTTTGACCCTATACTCACTCAAAAAACTATAGATATAGATATATATGATAAACCAATAAGTCAAAAGAAAATACCTATCAACATAATAATAGAGCCTCTAATGTGAAAGGAAGTGACTAAGTTGATAGAATCTAACATAATTTTCCCCATCAAGCACTCATCTTGGGTTGCCAACTAAGTCCATGTAAGAAAGAAGAAGTCCATGTAAGAAATAAGAATGGATAAATAATCCTATGTGTATTTTAGGGACTTAAAAAACATTTAATTAAAGGATCATTGTCCTTTAGGTTCCATGGAACAAGTCTTGTAGATGGTAGCAGGTATTGTACGTTTATCTCTCCTTGATAGTTATTCAAGATACATTCCATGGAACAAGTCTTGTAGATGGTAGCAAGTATTGTACGTTTATCTCGTTATTCAAGATACAATCAGATTTTAGTATAATAATAAGAATAGTATAAGATATCCTTAACCATAAGTTAGGGTAAATATGTATATAAGAAGATACCTTTTGGATTGTCCAATGTTGGAGCTAATTTTTAAATAATCATGGGCATGGCATTTCAAGGTTTTATAAATGAGATAGTTTTGATTTATCTTGATGATATCATTATTTTCTCTAAGGATGCAAATTATCATTTGACTCACCTTAGATATATATTTGAAAGGTGTTGGAAATTTTGGATCTCTATCAATCCCAAAAAGTATGTATGTTCAATCCATGAAGGTAAACTCTTTAGCCACATTGTCTCCAAGAAAGGTTTCTCCATAGACTTTGAAAGGGTAAGTGTTATCTTGTCTTTGTCATTACCTAAACATAATAAATTATTGAAATTTTTATTTGAAAATATAGACTTCATTAGGAGATTCATACCTAATTTTTCTAATATTTTCAAACCTCTAACATCCATGTTGAATAAGAATCAAGATTTTGGTTAGACTAGAGAAGGAAATGATAGTTATGTTATCATCAAGCAAGTCATAGCTCAAGCTCAAACTCTTGTAAATATTGATTTCATAAAATACTTCACGTTACATGCTCTATAAAATGATGAAGTCATCTCATCCATGTTGACACAATAAAATGAGGAAGGTTTTCAATATCCCATTACTTTCTTCAACAAAGGGTTAGAATACTATGTGGTAAGTTACACTTTTGTAGAAAGTCAAGTGGTTAATATCATAATAAGTCTTAAAAAATTATGCATATTCTATCTAAAAATAAATTTCATGAGATGGTGTGTCATCCAAGCATAAAATAATTCTTTTTGAGTAGAGAATTGAATGACAAAAGAGTTGGTTGGATCACCAAAGTAATAGAATATGATGTAGATATTAAGATAACCAATTTAGTGAGATGTAAGGTACTATGTGAGCACTTAGAATCAGATTTTAAATAGAAAAAATAGGTTATCCTAACACTCCAATATGAAAATCAAATAAATATACCTCCATCTACCATCAATTAGACATAAAACATGATCATATGTCTACAAATAGGTGAGTGCCTATTGGGCTTATATAAGGCTAAAATGAGACATTTTAGATTGAAATCCATCCCATATGTTCTTGTAGATATAATACTCTTTAAGAAAGAATTTAATGGAGTCATCCTAAGGTGTTTAGAGGATAATTAGATTGAGAGAGTATTAGTGTCATTGCATGATGGGCCATTAGATGGTCACTTTGCACTAAGAACTACATCAACAAAAGTGATGAGAGCTAGTTATTATTGGCCTAGTTTGTTCAAAGGCTCAAATGCATGGGTGATGAAGTGTGAGAAGTGTGTTTTATTCACAATAAAACAAAATCTTTCATCCCTCCCTTTCTATCACATTTATGTAGATCAACCTTTCATGTAGTGGGGTTTGGATTTCATATGTATGATCAATCCTCCTTCAAGTGTTGGTCATAAGTGGTTGGTGACTGTAACTGACTACTTTACTAGATGGACATAAGCATTATCTCTCAATAAATCCAATGACACCAATGTTCTAGACTTTTATGAAGGCATAGTAAATAGATTTGGTGTACCTTTTACATTTATCTCAAATAATACAATGGATTTCCTTGGTACTAGAATAAGTGAGTGGGTTATGAGGCATAAAATCCACCTAAGTACCTCTTCCAACTACTATCATCAATGAAATGGACTAGTATAGTCCACAAAAAATAATCTAATCAAATTCATCAAGAGGACGATGAAATGAAATCAAAGAACATGGCACATAAAATTGAAGACAGCCTTATGGGCTAATAGGATCACTCCTAAAAGAGAAATTAACAACTCTCCCTCCATGCTTGTCTATAGAAAAGAAAAAAGCTACCCATATTTCTTGATTTACTATTTTTAAATATTAAATATCACCTTGAGATGATGGATAATAATTCCATGGAGATCAGATTACATGAGTTGATAGAGTTAGATGAAATAAGAGATCATGCAATGCATGATATGTAATCTCACCAAGCTCAAACCAAGAGGTAATTTTACAAGAGAGTTATTATAAGAACTTTCCAAGAGGGTGATATTGTCTTTAAATGGGATAAATATAGGGATAAGCCTAAAATACACACAAAGTTTGACACCCTATGGATTTGACTCTATATCATCATTTAATTCAAAAAACACAATGATTTCTAGATCTCAAAGTTGAATGAAGATGATCTACATATCTAGGTTAATGGGATACACCTTAAGCATTTCTATCAATGTCAAATTCTTAGCTTATACATATTATACTAGTATCTTCTTTCTCTAAGTGATTTTATCACATGTTTGTTTGTTATTAGTTGCTTCTCTTTTCCCTAAATACCTCTTGGCATAGTGTGTGTGTCTTGATTTGTTGTGTGTGTTGAGGGTATCTTTAGCTATTCAAATTTGTTCCAAAGGCCATTTCATGATCAAGTTTAATTTTGTTCTCAAAATAAAATAGTGTTTAGTGACTCCATGCCAAATGGGGTCATTGGTCTAAATGTTTAGTAGGAAAACTATCTTAGAGGTTACTAGAATGTTGACTATTTTCATTCATCATAGAAGAGCAACATCTAAATTTAGTTCAAGGTTTTGGGATCACCTACAAGGTTTTCAAAGTTTTGTTGAATTTTAGAAAAAAGGGATAAGGTATAAAATTAATTAAGAATTCATGATTTAAGTTTTTGGTCTTCACATGTTTTGATGCAAATGACTTAGAAGAAAAGGACTTAGCACATTTCCAAAATGGTTAGCTTTCACTCTTGTTGGTGAAAGACTAATAAGAAATTTTAATCTGAATAAAAGTTATAAAGACTTTGTTGGGGATTGCTCAATTATTTAGGCCTTTGAGAAAATTATGTACCACTAATTATAACTTTTATACAGACAAATATTATGAAGACTAAGTCAGAATAAAGGTTGTGAATCCTACATAAATCTCAGAGAAATCTTCACAATTATTTTCTAAGTGTTTTTGTCTTTAGAGAAAATGTTTCAAAGACTAGTTGAAAATTTTGGCCCAAATAAAATTTTTGAATACCAATTTCTAAAAAACAAATGTTGTGAAAAGTTTAGAATAAAATTCATAAATGAAAGTATACAAAAGTTAATATTACCAATGCTTAGACAAAATTTGTGGCAATAAATTTTTTGAAGACACATAGCTAAGTGAAGTGCATAAAGATAGAAAACCCAATTGTCAATGGTGGCCCATTATATGGAGGTGTTAGGCCCTAAAGCATATAGCCATAGGCATAGTGGCCAACACGTGGCCCAACTAATATACCCACTATGTAAAGCCCAACTAAGGATCCAAATGAGATGACATGAGAAATGATGTGGAATCTATAGTGAATGATATTGCACCACGTGTCAGCCCTAGAAAACATCACATCATGAGTACACCTTAAATTTGATGGCCTATCTGGTTGTCAAAATCATCAAATACATGAATATTATAGGTAAAATGGGAAGTTACCATTTGAAATCCCCAATGTGGACAAGGTGTGAAGAAGCCTAAAAATATCTATATTTAAGTATGGATTTATAACTCCCTAATAAAGAATGGAATAAAATTTTAAGAGATCAATAATGATTCATAAAATACAATGGAGAAATCCTACCCTAACTTTTAAGAGAGTATCATTAAACAAGGCCAACTCATGTAGGAGACAAATATATGACTATTTTCTTGCATTTCATTGAAATTGTAACTGATCTCATGATTGGATGAGAGCCATCATAGGTTTCTTACACATCCTCCTCTCTCCCCTCTCTATTCTATTATATGTACTTTTTCAAGTGAATTTGAAATGATCCTCTAGATGGTTATGCAATATCCCTACCAAAATTGATATTTATTCTTCTTTTTTAAGTGAGTATAAATTGATTTATACCTTTTCCATCTTGTGTATAATGTTCTCATGATGAATTATTGACTAATGGTAGTGATAGTGTTTAACTTCCTTGCATTTATCCTCTTCATTCTTACCTCTTTATGAGTAATCCATCTTCATGCAGGTCATATGCTATGTGTCAAGTAGTTTTTCAAAGATTAAGTGTGGAAATCTTCACTAGTGTCTTCTTTTAGACCTCTTGATTATCCCTTTCGATTGATACATTAGCTATAGCCTCCAAATTGAAACACTTATATTGGAAGGACTATTTGGAGTTGTGAAATTAGATATCAATTTTATCTTATCCCATAATATAAATCATAAACAAGTAGAGGAGAACTATAATTTGGTGCATCTCCCCTTTACTCATTGTTTTCATATTTTTTTCTCTCTTTTCCTTATAATTTGATTGGGTGTAGTGTTACTATAGGTGTAGTATCAAGTGATCCAACCCTCTCTGGAGGTTGTCTTTAGTCATAGGCTACCCATAGCCTTAAATATTTCCCATTGTGTCAATTGGGTGAGGAGACCTAAAGCACCTCATCAAAAGGTGTTTTTGACCCAAGTTACAATGAAAATAATAAAGAAATTACATTGTAAAAGAAATTATTTGACAAAACTATAATTATATTATTTTGAATCATTATTTACAAAGCATGTGAAAATATTTATAGGCTTTTCACAAGTTGCTATGGATTAAAACCAACTTTCCCATGAACTAAAAATTTATTTAAAACAAAGCATAATAGTATATTAAATACTAACTATACTAACTAAATATTAATCTAACAATATAAAATAAACTAGCATTGGATCATTAAATGACCCAAAAAACTCCCCCTTGATCTAAAGGGGTATAGAAAGACTGGAGTAAAGAATTATGAGTCATCCAAGTAGACTCTACCACAACTACAAATGGTACACTATGCATCTTGGACTGATCCACACCCCAATCATCCTTGCACTATAGAAGAACATGATCATGTACTATCCAACTACATCGATCCTCACATAGAATCCATCCAAAAAGTGACTCCCCTCTGTATAATGTATGCCACATCTCAAATTGATGCTCAACAATCACCAACATCTCTTGTAGGCCTTTGCTCAACATTAGCAATGCTAGCAATACAATGTTAACTCATACCGCACATCATTGATGACTAATCAAAAAACTAATATGCAATATCTTTTCCCCTTATCAGGTGAGAGGTGACAAGTTGTGTATCAAATAAACCAAGTAAAACTAACTAAAATTCTCTAAATAAAAGATCATATCTATGAAATCAAAGTACACAAGCCAAAAAATTGCCACTACAACAAATACCAATCTTAAGCCTAGTAGCTCACACAAGACAGGTGAGTCACTATCTCAAAAGATATAGTTATCAAATGTAGAGCATGCAACTATGTAGGTATCCCATCCATTAGAATAAGATGTAGATGAATAGCTAGAAGAAGAACTAGAACAATGACTAAAGTGACTAGAGTGATCAACAATGTTTGCTTCTACCTTTTATCGATGTTGAGAAGACCTCCATCAAGAGGGACATTCTATAGAGATATGTCCTAAACCACTATAATTGAAGCATATCTTCTCACATCACTAGAATTAGAGGAAGAATAGCTAGATGAATAATAATGCTTGTGTTTGTGTTTATGTTCATGTGAATGTCTATGGTGATGCTCATGCTTCAAAGAATCAAAATGATGTCTATGCTTTAGAGAGCCTAAATGATATTGATGTATAGCATGATGTTGATGTTGTGAAGAACCAAAATGATGTTTATGCTAAGAAGTGTGACTATGAGAGTGTCTATGTTTCTCATTGTGTCTTATGTTAGGTTTATATAATGGATTTCTTGTTTTGGAATAGTGGGCCTCCTTAGTAGGGTGTTCTCTCTTCTTTGTAAATTATCGCTCATGTTGAGTGAGCAACTCACAAATGGAATCAAAAGTAGATTTGTTAGGCTTATCACTAAGCTATAACATCTCTAGAAAGTTCCTATAGCATAAACTAAGGCCATTCAAAATAATATAAACCAGAATTTCCTCATCAATTTTCCCACCAAAAGTGCCATATTCATGTTTCAAATTCTTAATGCGTGACACATATTCTAAAACATCTTCATCATCAGAGAGTTTAGTGTTGAGCAACTGCATAAGGAGATCAATTTTATTATAAGAAGGTTGTTTATCATACAATTATTTTAGATCTTTCCATTCTTTCCATGCTTCAAATTTAATTGCCTCTATGTGAATTATGACTTGTGCACTACAAGTGGATTTTAACAATGCAAGAGCTCACCTATCACGTTTATGAAATTCTATAAGTTTTGTGGCTTCAGTGGGAAATTTTGGTTGTTTTTCAAAAACATCCCATTAGTTATTGAATATTAATATGTTTTCCATGTTCATTGACCATTATTTATAATTATTAGGAGTTAGGCATCTAGTATCAAAAATGAGACTCACAATTTTAGCCATGATGCAAAAAAGTAAGGAATGCTATCAAGGTTTTGCCTTTACCTTTGAAATAGTTTCCATTTTATAAATGATCCTATTTATTATGATGAAATATATGTTCTCCAAGAATACAATCATAATGAGACAAGAAAAAACTTGCATTTTGAAGGTGTTAGTTTCAACCAAAAATGCACCTTAATACATTATAATGTGAAGGTTATTCAAAAGATGTGAAAAACATATTTACACATGTCAAAATCAATAAATTATTTCACTTATGCTCTTAAAAATAATTTTCCATGAAAAATTAGTGTCATATGAATAATTTTTCCACCGTATGCAGAAGATATGATAGTTTGAAATTTTTCTCCTTTGTCAGGTCACGCAAACCCCCCCCCCCCCCCCTCAATGCTAATTCAAAAATTTTGACTAGTCTTAGAGGATTAAAATTTCATATCAAGACATGATGGAACACTCCTTAAATGTACTCATTATAAATCTATTATAATATATTTTCTAAAAAAGTAACTTTTACAAAATAAGATGACATGGTGTTCAAGATATGGTAAAATTAGTCACAGTTGGTACTGATTTTCTTGGTTTTCAGAATTAATTCAAATGACCCCTTTTGAATTTTTTTTTTTAGTAATTTTGAGAAAAAAATTCTATGAAATTAAATTTTTAAGTAAAAAATCAATTTTTTCAAAAATTTATATGGGTCCTCTAAACCCTAAAATTTACAAACTATATTAAAAAAAAATTGAAATCAAATTGTTTTATTCTTGTCATGCTTCCATTGCGATATTCAGACTTCCAACACCATTTCTGATGAAAATAAATTTTGAAACCTTTCTCTATCATTCCAAGCCATACAAAATCTATACAATCTAAGCAACTAAAGATTTTGTTTCAGTTTGAAACAATTTCAGAGGAATTTATTCAAGAGAATGAATTTCTAAAAAAACCTGGGCATTGAGTAGACCATGCTATAGAAATTTCCAAATTTGAAAAAACTTTTGATATGCCCTGGATATTGGTTTTTATCTCCAAAAACACAAAAATTATATTACATATTGAGCATATCACTTCCAGTAGAAATGAAAAATATTGCATATACTCTCAGGGATTTCTCTCAAATTTACTATAAGCAATATATATATATATATATATATATATATATATATATATATTTGAAAAATTAAATATTTTAATTTTTCAACTTTTCAACATTAAACCAACCAAAGTTGATTTTTTAGGGCATACCTTCTACCAATACATTCTTCCAATCTTTCTTTTCCCATATTCACCATGCTTCAACAATCATGCTTTGATACCATTGTTGGCCCTAGTTACAATGAAAATAATGAATAGATTACATTGTAAAAGAAATTATTTGACAAAACTATAATTGTATTATTTTGAATCATTATTTACAAATCACGTGAAATTTTTTATAGGCTTTTCACAAGTGGTTAAGGGTTAAAAACAAATTTCCTGTGAACTAACAATTTATTTAAAATAAATCATAATAGTAGATTAAATAATAACTAAATATTAATCTAGAAATATAAAATAAACTAACTTTGGATCATTAAATGACCCAATAAGTGCAACTTAAAGTGACAACAACACTAATAAGCATGAAGAAGATGACAAGGCCTGAGGTGTAGGTCTAGAAGAACCCAAGGATGAATCTAAAGATTCTTAACTTACTATTTTCTTTTATGCACTTTCAGGAATTATTACTCCTCAAAATCTTATAGTGGTGGGTTTACTCAAGAAATAGAAGGTGACTATATTGATTGATTGTAGGATTACATAAAACTTCATCAATAATAAATTTGTTACTCATTGTAATTGTTTCATTTAACTAGCTCCATAATTTTAGGTCATGATTGTAGATGGTGATACAGTCAACCATTCTATAAATTCCATGGTATTTTAAGCTTGCTATGGGAGACTACCTATTAGATTCTCTGTCATGTCCCACTTTTGATAGGGACATCTTGGAATACCCTTAACCTTAACTTATTCCTAAGGGCTAAGAGACAATAATAAAGGGAAAAGAGTATTGAATGTTTTATTTGAATATTTGTAAATGTACTTTTTTGAAAAGTTAATTTATGTTTCTTATTTCACTTAAAGAGGGGAACTTTAAGGGTCATGAAGGCTGAAGTTATTTTAAGAAAAAGATCATAAGGAAAGGTATTTTAAAATATTTTAAGTTACCCTCCCTTCTTATTTTGGGCACCACACTTGGAGGGATCCAAAATTAAAAGAGGAATCATTTGGAGAGGTTATGCTATGTTTTTTATATTGAAAATTGGTCTATTAGCATGAAAATGCTAAGATATTTTCTTTGAAGATGAAACCTTTCAATAAAACAAAGTTAGGGGATAAAAACCATCTTATTTTTTTGAGGTAATTTCATTTAGGGATTATCATTGGAATCAACTAGTCCTTCAAGGGTGTTTTAGACACCAATTGGTTATTTTCAAGTTGTCAACTTGCTATTGGGAGAGTGGTGACTTGATTTATGATTGAAATCTCATGTTTTGAGGGGTTTTTATGCCCTAAATTTAATTCTAGAATTATTTCTATTTTTATGCATAGTGGAGACTTGGATTGGGAGAGGTTTGGACCTATTTTGAAGGTCATTTTATCTTGAATTGAATTCTATAATTTTCTCATAATTTTCTAGCTTGGATGATTTGACTTTTGGGACTTTTTAGCCATATAATCATTCAAAATTTTATTAAATTTTTTTTCCTTTTATTAAAAATATATATATGCAATTTATTGAGGGTTGGATAAGATTTGTGGCATATGAAACATCTATAATTTTTATATTAAATTTACAGCCAAGGACACTTAGTGTCTTAAGAATGAAATTTAATTTTGAAGGGTTATACTTTCATGTTTTGAGAATCTACTAATTGATTGGAGTTTGACATATTTTAAATCTATTTTTGAGGTATATTTTAAGGTTGTTTGGTAGTTAGGGTTTACTACAAATAAATTAAAAAAATTCCATATTGAAGTAAGGTTTCCAAATATTTCTAATATTCAGCTAATCATCCCTTTTTGGGACATTATAGTGGTAAAAATCCAAATCTTGGCTAGACGTGGGTTTTTTAAGTGATACATGTAAGAGGGTGACAAAGAGATAAAATATTACTTGATAAGTAAGAATAAAGTGGGAGAAATTCCATAAATAGAAGAAATGTCTCACCTAGATCAGTCAAGGGAAGAGGCAAAAATTAGAGAGGAAAAAGGCTTGATAGGTACACACAAGCCCAAGAAGAAATGACAGCCATGATGTTAGAATTCAAGCTAACTATGAAGAATATTAAGGGTGACAAACCATCCAATGGGTATGGTAGTGATTCTATAAGTCACAACTTCATGAACCTTCTAAAGGAATTAAAGGAGTTTCACATAGGCCTAACTAGCCTACCTTCTTACAAGATAAGGTGGCCATTCCAGATGGAGAATCAAAACCCTCATTGAGGGACACTTTATTGAAAGATAATGATGAATACATGACATATCCATCCATTTTTAGGGAACAAATAGAATTTTCAGCTTTCACTTCTTGGAAGTATGGTCAAATGGGAGGCAATAGGGCTAGCCAAAAGCACAAGGTCAACCAAGGAGGACTCCACCAAACTTTGGGTAATCTTTCATTTTAAAACTTTGATAGATCCTCTAAAATTTCAACTAGGTATTGGATCCAAAAGGTGGATACATATTTTTCTCTAAGGCATATGTTAGAGAAACATGCCATTCATTTTGCTATCTTACACTTGGAAGGGGTTAAACATGAATGGTAGTATCATAGTTTAGTTACTCAAGGCCACCAACTCATTTCATCATATAAAGAATTTAGTAATGGAATTATTGAATGATTATATAAATCTGATCTAAAATTTCATTTTAGGGATTTTGCATGACTAAAACAAAAAGACATAGTGGAAGATTATGTGACTGAAATTAAAAGGTTTTCAATCATGATGATAGATGTTTCGAAGAGAAGGCTAGTGGTTATTGTAGACACCGCAAACGTGTCTGCACCTTGGTCCTCCCCCTTGTTCGCCTTAAACCCCTATCCTAACCCTTGGCCTTGGCCCCCTTTCCACCCTACCCTTGCCACCTTGGATCCTCCCTTGAATCCCTCCACCTTCCCCCTAGCATTTATTAGGCCAAATCTCTTCATTATCTTCCCCCCACGCCCATTTTGGCATCCTCGTGACCGTTCTTCCCATACCCCCTCGCTCGGTGGCGTGCAAGAATGGGCAGAGGCTATTTTTAGCCTCTGTCCCCATTCTGCGACTGCCGACGTCGGTGACCCTTCGGCCAACGTCGGTGAAACTGATGGCGTCGGCATCTTTCATTACCCTTTTCTGCATCCGTTGCAGCCCCCTGGACCCTGGAGCTCGCAAACTGAACTCTCTTGGCGTTTTGGCTTTCGTCTCTTCTCCGTTTGGACCTCGTGCAACAATAGCAACAGGTGCAAAGGTTCTTCATCAAGAGTTCTCTTCTTGCTAAATCCTCGGTGGCTTCAACAACAGCTCTCTCAACCCTTCATTCAGCAGGCAAAGAGGTAAGCAGACTCTGTTATTTGATTTCTTTCCTTTAAGCTTTCAGTTATCTGCTGCTTCCTACTCTCTCTATCCTTCCCCCTGAGAGGCTGAAAAGCCTTCTCAGGACCTGTCCTCTGTCCATCCTCCTCTCACATTGTCCCACTTTTTATACCAATCCCAGAAAACTCCCTCATCCTCCTTTTGCCAACAAAAGACCCTGTACAGGGCAAGACCACTCCTCAGTCCATTCAGACCCGTCCTCGAACTCAGTCTTGACCTTGTTCACGAACCAGACCTGTCCACAGTCCAGAAAGCAACCCAGACCCGACTACCGGTCACTTCCCCAACCGACGTCGGCAGGGTAGCCGACGCTGGCAGATCAGATAACCGACGCCGGTGACATTTCCGACCTCGGCGACTGTCTTCAGCCCAACAACTCCTTCAGGTAATCATTTTGTCTTTTCTTTCCTTCCTAATTTCTTTGTCACTTCTATATTCTGGCATTCTATATTTTCTTGATCTTTTATCTGTCTGTTAACAGTGGGTTGACCTCCCTTAAGGAAGTTTTTACACTTCCGAAAACAAGCTCTTGCTTGGCAACCCACCGCCTATCCATCTAACATTTTCTTGTCCAAGTTTCCTTTTTTCTTGCAGGTGTCATTCCTCCACAGCCAAAGAGGAGTGCTCACAAGCGTCTGGATTTACGGTGCGCAATCTTTATCCAGGTACTTCCCATGCCTTGTCCATTACTTTTTTAGTTTCTTCTTTCTCTTAGATCTAAAAGCGAATTTTGAATAGAAACATCTCTGGCACGCCCGGTGGGACCCTAGGTTCCTCCTGGGTTCCTTTTCCTCTTCATTCATTTAGGAGCATTAGGTTCTCACCTTTTCTCTTCCTTCTTTCCTTCTCAACGACACTATAAGCAGGACTAAAACTAATCTTTCTTCCTTGCATTTCTAGACTAGTCTAAACATCATACTCTCAACCCTTTCTCAAGCTTGTCTTCATAACAAACATCACATTTCGACTTGGGCATTAAAACGTATTGCACTTTCATTTCTGCTTGTGCTTGCATTAGTCCACATCTAGTAACTTAGACGCATATTGAATGAACCGTAGACACTTGATGTTACACTACCAAACCACATGCACTAAATGAACATAAAACTTACTTGAGACAAGGCCCGACTGGGATTTCATCCCCCAGCAGATACCTTACCCGTCCCGGTGACCCTACTTGGATTTCATCACCAAGAGGGAAGCGCACTCCGTTCTCTGGCGGAGGATAAACTCTAGGCGAGGTATATCTTGGCTAAGCGAGACCAGCTAACCACTGGAATCGTGAAGTGAGGGGAGCTTACTCCTTAGCACCAGGCCATGTACCAGACCCTAACACAGATTTTTGAGCACCTAAAACAACACCTGAAACCATCTTTAGACCGCCTTCTTCTAGGACCCATTTTTCAGCCAATCTCCCCAAACATCCATCTAAGGCATAAGCCACAATTTCTAAGGTTAATTCCTAGGATTTATCGCTTAGGTTTGTGTGTCTCTCTCTGTTTTCCTCTTCTCATCTGTTTGTTTGAGTGAGTGAGGACGCCTTCTTCATTGTTTTCCAAGAACCTTTTGGTTCTCTGGAAAACACAGTCACCGACATCAGTTCTACCACTAACGTCAGCTTCCCCTGTCACCGGCATCAGTTCTAATACCGACGTCGACTTCATCTGTTACCGGCATCAGTTATCTGACCGACGTCAGCCATCGTTCTAACCGACATCAGTTTTTAAACCGACGTCGGTCTCTGTCACTGTCCTTTTTTTTCAAAACCAGTAGCCTGAAACCTGTCCTTTCTCTGCCAAAGACTCCATTCTGGTTTTCTGAAACTGAGCAACACAGTTCCTGAGACCTGAACCTTCTTTGCCTTGCATGGTTTTGACTCATAGCCAAGCCAAGGCTCTTGTCAACCACGCTAGCCGTCAACCACTTCCGTCTACCCCATCTGTGACCAAGCCTACAATGGAGTTCAACTCAGAGACCGAAAGAATTCCCATTCGTCCAACCCCACCGCAGACCCCCATTATCCAAGAAGGGGACCAAGATTTTGAACGATTCTTGGACCTCAACGTCAAGGCCTTGCAACACTATCTCGCGCATAGCCGAACGCGAGACTCTTTGGGCAATCCAATCTATGGAATGCCAACCTCCCTTGCCGCAACTACGGCTGTATCGACAGCATCCGTAGTTCAACCTTTGGCACTCGAGCCATCATTTTGACCACTGACCAGACTCAGACTTTGACCAATCCTCTAGGTGTGGCCTCTCCCTCTATCATTGGGCCCACTTCCACCGGGGTTCCGACCCCCTGTCAACTTCAACCCTCTCAACCGCTATCCACTCCTTTTCAAAACCTTATCGTCTCTATTCCGCCTACCCTGGCCCCTATCAACACCAGGGTGGCCTCATACCCCTTGGCCCCCGTTACCATAGTCTAACCTCTCGTGGCGATAATGGGCCCAGCTATGTCTTCCACCCAACCACCTTTAGCCTCCACCTCTGCCCCTGCGATTAGTCATCCGTACATTGTACAACCGACTATGTCGCATACCTCCCCTAGCCTCTTCCAAGCGTCCTACAACTTAGGGGGTGCGCCACCTGTCAATCCATCGGCAGACATCATCAAAATGCTGATCGACAAGATGACCAGTCTTGAGACCTCTGTTTCCGGCTCGCGCAACACTCTTTCATACGAGCAGATCTGTAACGAGCCCATTCATCCTTCTGTCCCAATCAGACCATATCCTAGCCAGTGAGAGCTTCCAAAGTTTTCTCACTTTCAAAACAAGGAAGACCCACAACAACACTTGTGGGCATTCAGACATGCCTGCTACCTCATTGGCCATGACAATGCGTTACTCTTACGCATGTTTCCTATGTCTCTCTCGGGTGCTGCACTTGACTGGTATAGCTCCCTTCCTAGCCATTCTCTCTTCTCATTCACACAATTGGCTCAGCTCTTCCTCGACCACTTTTCCATCAACATAACCAAGAAGGTCTCAATCACGGACCTCTATTCTATCCGGTAATTCGAGGACGAGTCCATAGCCGACTTCGTTGCTCGATGGAGAGGCCTTATCAATCAACTCTCCTTTTCCTTACCCCAGGCCGAGCTTATTGAACTCTTTTCCCAAGCCTACGCCAGACATATCTCTTCCACCCTGAGGGTTCAAACCTTCCGCACTTTTGACGAAGCCTTCACGATGGCTCGCAAACTTGAGTTGCGTGCCATTGAGGAGAATAAAGTCAAGTTACGGAACAAGAATCCCAGCTCTAAGACCAATGACTCTTCCTCTGCCAAGCCATCATCATCCAATTCTAAATCCAAGGCTTTAGCTAATGCCGTGGTTGTTAGGCCTTCCTCCTCCTCGACCAATCAGCCTGAGCCATCCACATCTCAGAGCGCTACTCGCCAATTCTAGCAAAGATACGTGCAGCGGTGATATACTCCTCTCAGAGAATCATATGCGTTTGTGCTGGAAAAGCTTGTTAAATAGGGGGTCCTCAATCTCCCTCAAGCTCGACCTCCTCCATAATTCGATCCCTCACACGTTATTCCCGCATGGTATAGGGAGCATGACTTCTGCAGCTTCCACCGTGTTAAGGGCCATGACACGGAAAACTGCAAAACCTTTAAGAACATAATCCAAGACATGCTTGAAAAGGGGGATCTCATCTTAGACAATCCAAATGCACCCCCTAATCAGGCCATTGACATCTTCAAACAACCTTTCCCCAATCATCCGCCAACTCAAAACAACCTCCAGACCTTAATTGACAACAATCATGAGCACAACATTCGAACAGTCAATACGGTCTCTCCCTTTGTCCCCAATCAACCTCAGGAGGTTAGTCCATCAATTAGTCCGTTACATGTGGACGAACCTCTCTCCCCGGCTAGTTCTCCGTCGACCTCTCTCATCTTAGAGGACACCTCGGCTTTACCAGCACCACCGGTCTCGCCATCCTCCGTTCTACTGCCTATGGAGGACCCGACCCTTCCTACTCCTTAGCCGCAAGTGGAGGGCACCATCATCCCTGCCCTTTACCCACTCGGGGAGCCTCACTTTTCGAATTCTTCTCCACCCAGGAAAGAACCGGTCTCCCCTTCATCTTCATCTAAATCTGTCATGACTTCACCACACCATGCATCTACGACCACTACACCCATCTCATCTTCAACCTCGCAACCATCAACATCTTCTTCTCAGCCATTTTCCTGGTTAGTGGAGAAAATCGTGCTTCTCCCTCCAAGGAAAGTGACGCCTCAGTTGTTGTGGGAGCGTCTTAAAGCCCTTCAACATACCCGCGCCCTCTCATCACATGCCACTAATCCTCCTAAGGCAGAATCTCGTCAGACTCTTGACAAAGACCAGACTCTCAAACCTCAACCAAACCCGTCCAAACCGAAACCTGCATCTACCTCATCTAAACCCATCAAGTCATTTGGCGTTCGTCCTGTCTCCACCCTCACTCACCTGCAAGTGAAGGTGGACCTAGGCCAGACCTCGACCAGCAGTACTCTTCCAACCAAGTCGAAGAGGACTGCCAGACCACAGAAATGAACGTCTCCTTCCCCGTCACCATTGCCATCCATTTTGGGCCCCCATCCTTCGACCTTGACCAGCATCCTTCCCACTCCGACCTTCAACCAAAACTCGTTGCCTCCTTTGCTTCCTCTGCCTATCTCCAGTCGTCGCTCTCCTAAAAAGGTGGTACCAATCATCAAAAAAGAGCCGTCTCCATCTGTCACCGCGCCATCAACCCATAAGGTGGTACGGAAACCTCTTCTAACCTCACCTAAGCAAAAGTCACCAACCTCACGCATATCAAATAGCACGGACCCTCTATTGGGCTCATACTCATTGATATTGCACCGACTTCTCCAGACTTCTGACATAACCCTTCCACCCATCAAGCCTTTCCAACCTCTTGGGTCCAAGCCCTCCTGGTTCGATGATACGAAAATTTGCTTATATCATTGTACACCAGGACATGACACCGAGACTTGTTGTGCTCTCAAGGCCGTCATCTGCCGCCATATGGAGAAAGACACTCTTCTCCTTGAGGACACTCTTGACCAGACCCCAACTCCTTCCTTTTCAAACACGTCAACATCTCACCAGCAAGACATGACCCCTTCCTCACCTCCTATTTTCAAAATTAATGCTATCCGTATAACCACTAGGTCGCAGAAGGACAAGGCGAAAGAAAAAGCTGCCATTCCTTGGACCTATCCCTTCGTCAAGCCACCTCTTGCACCCAAGCCTAAAATTTCTATCCTTGACGCGTCCCAACCTTCTTCGTCTTCCTCTTCTGGGCCAATTCATGACTCCATGCTGAAGCAGCTTCATCAGACACCTGTGAAGATGTCTCTTTATGACCTTATCCAAACCTCGCCTCAACACCGTCAAGCCCTTATCCAAGCCTTGCAGGCAGCGGAGGTCCAACCCGAGGACCCCCAACCACTCGCTGCCCTCGTCCATTCTTTATCTCCTGTCAACTCCATCACATTCAGTGATTCTCAGATTCCCACATCTAACATGGAAGATCAGGACGCCGCCCTCTTCATCACTGCCTATGTTGATCGGACATGCATCAAATGTGTTATGATTGACAGCGGTGCTAGCATCAACATTATCTCTACCCACGCCTTTGGTCAGCTATCTCTTCCCAAGAATTGCGTCTCCAAAACTGACACGATCTTACGCTCTTTCAATGACACCACCGCCACGACCATTGGCACAGTCATCCTTCACATCCGCGTTGGTCCACGCACAGTCTCGAAGCTCTTCTATATCATCGAAGGAGAGTTTCAATACAACCTTATACTAGGCCGACCTTGGATCCGTGCCATGGCCTGTATACCCTCCACCCTGCACCGTTGTGTGAAGTTTGAGCATGACGGGCAAGTCCATACCATTCCCGCTGACCCTTCACCCTTCAAGACTTGCAACACCACCTACCGTCCCAATGATGTCCTCATTCCCATCAAACCGTCAACTCTGACACCGCCTCCATTTGCAGAAGCTTCGACCAGTTCGCAATCGGTGGTTGCCCTCACCCCTCCTCTTCAAGCACCGACCAAAGACCCCATGGAAGACATCTTCCAATGATTATCACTTGGGGAATATCACTTGTTGACCCTAGACATGTTCCAAACTCTGCAAGAGTATGGACGCCTTCACCTCAGTCCCAATTACGACCATCGGATCGGGACGGTCGTACCTTATGGTCCTCCTCACTTCCAAACCAACTTTGTCTATGGGGCGCTTAATCAAGCTCCTACCAATGCCAATTCCCTTTCTTCACCTCAACCTTTCACATCTGATTTCTTGTTTCTTAGAAACCCCACCTTTGCACACACTTACCTTCATAGGTGTGCATGGAAGGGTTTTGGTTTTGGACGTTATGAGCAGGGCTCCCATCAGCCCATCGAGCCGCTCAATGATCACGATGTCAAGAAACGGTATGGCCTGGGATATCATGACCCCACTCAGGCTCCTTCTGACCTCTGTCCTGAGCCAACCATCGACCAATCTCTTCCAGACTTACCCATTTCTCCTTCGTCACCTACGGAGTCGGTGGTTTCCATCCCTCCTAGTTTTTTTTTCCATAAACACCGTCTGCCTGAAAACCCTGACCTATCAGCTCAATGGGGTGTCCAGGTCTCTCCCTCTCATTTTTCCTAGCCTGGTAGAAGATGAGTCGGCAACCATTCACACTGTCCACTGCATTGACGATGATGCCATCCTTTCCTACATGGGTGCCGATGACTCTTTCATCCAGCGTTTCCTCCCTTCTGAGACCCAGGTTATGTTAAATGAATCCACCATTGACATCAACCTCCCTTCTTCTTCTGATGTTCCTCACGTCTTAAAGATTGGCCAATCTTTAGACGCTCAGGAGCAGCTTGACTATGCCCAGTTCCTTTCCAACCATAGCAAGGCCTTTGCCTGGACTTATAGCGACATGCCTGGCATCGACCCCACCATTGCTACCCATAACATTGTCACCAAACTAGAGGCTAAGCCTATTAGGCAGAAGCTTCAAAAGATGCATCCTCGCGTTGCGCTTCTTGTCAAAGAGGAGCTTCAGCGTCTTCTTTCTGTCTCCTTCATCCAACCCATCGATTATCCACAGTGGGTCTCTAACATCGTCCCAGTTACTAAAGTAACTGGGGGGATTCAGATCTGCACGGACTATCGTGACCTTAACCTAGCCTGTCCCAAAGATGACTTTCCTCTTCCTAACATTGACTAGCTTGTTGATCTCACGACCGGCCATGAGATGCTATCTCTCATGGACGGGTTTTCAGGATACAATCAAATCCTGATCGCACCGAAAGATTAGCACAAGACTACCTTTATCACCCCATGGGGGACTTTCTACTATCGAGTCATGCCTTTCGGCTTGAAAAATGCTGGTGCCACATATCAGTGCGCCATGACCTACATTTTCCACGATCTCCTCCACAAGATCATGGAGGACTATGTGGATGATCTTCTCGGCAAGTCCAAACTTCACCGCGACCACTTGACCATTCTCACAATCATCTTCTCTCGCCTTCTTCAATATAATGTCTGCCTCAACCCCAAGAAGTGTGTCTTTGGGGTCCTCTCAGGCAAACTTCTCAGCTTCATCATTTCCTTCCGTGGTATCGAGATAGATCCCGCCAAGATCCGCGCTATCCTCGAAATGCCACCCCTGACCAATCTCAAGCAGCTTCGCAGTCTACAAGGGAAGCTTCAGTCCATTCGCCGTTTCATCTCGCAACTTTCAGACCGCTGCCAACCTTTCCATCACCTCCTTAAGAAAGACGTCTCCTTTAAATGGGATAAGGACTGTCAAGAGGCTTTTGAAGCCCTCAAAGGCTATCTGGTCTCTCCACCAGTCCTCATTCCACCTAAGGACGACCAACCCTTCTACCTTTATATCCCTGCTACCAACCATTCGTTAGGTGCCATGATCGCGCACCGAGACGAGCATCATCGTGAGCAAGCGGTTTACTACATCAGCCGAACACTGATCGACTATGAAACTTGGTATAATCATACCGAGAAACTCTATTTGGCATTAGTCTTTTCCACTACCAAGCTCCACCACTATCTTCTCAACCATAAAACCTTTGTCGTCACTCACACTGACCCTCTCAAGTACATGCACTCCAAGCCATACCAGAATCAACGTATGGCTTGGTGGCTCATGCTGCTTGCAGAGTTTGACCTCAAATTCATCCAGCAGAAATCTATCAAGGGGCAAACCATCACTGACCAACTAGTAGATGCCCCTCTTCCCGACAACCAACCTTCACACTGTGAGTTCCCTGACGAGTCTATCACTACCCTTTCCACTGATGACACCGTCTACCAAATGACTATGTTCTTTGACGGCTCCAAATGTCAACTCGGCGAGGGTGCGGGGGTCATCCTCATCCCACTCAAAGGGGAGCCCATGCCTCTATCTTTTAAGCTTGACTTTGATTGTACCAATAATATGGCCGAATACGAGGCCTTAATTTTGGGACTTCAGACTGCCCTTTCTCTCCACATCAAGTCTATCAACATCTTCGGCGACTCGCAGCTCGTCGTTAATCAAGTTAACGGTTCATATCTCTGTAAAAATGAAGTTTTACAGAGGTATAAGAATCGTGTGGACCTTCTTTTAGCATCTTTCGACCATCACCTCTTGCAGACTGTTCCATGCTCTACGAACAAGTTTGCCGACACCACGGCTTCTCTTGCTTTGCATATCCCGTCTTCATCATCATCATCTCGCCCTTTTGTCACAGTGCATCATGTACCTTTGCCTTCATACATCTCTCCACACATTGACCATATCAACACTGTCAATTCTAGCCCATAAGATGACTGGTATAAGCAACTTGTAGACTACTTGTCTCTTTCTGTCACTCCTCCCAACCTCTCTAGCAATGTGTGGTGAGCTTTCATCAAGCGCACAGCTCGCTATACCATGCTAGGGGGTCTTCTCTATAAACGAGGCTTCGACGGCCTCCTTCTTCGCTGTCTAACCTCCACTGAAGCTCCTCAAGCCATAAAGCAAGTCCATGACAGGATTTGTGGTGGACACTTCAGTGGAAACTCGGTTGCCAAGCGCATCCTTTGCCTGGGTTATTATTGGCCCACCCTTCATCAAGACTGTAGCGACTATGTTCGACGTTGCATCAAGTGTCAGCATCACTCTAACCTGCTTCATCTCCCCAGCCACACCTTGCAAGTCGCTCAGGATTTTTGGCCTTTCTCTCAGTGGGGCTTAGATCTCATCGATGAGATCAACCCTCACTCGTCTCTTCGTCATCAGTCCATCATCACTGTCACTGAGTATTTCACCAAGTGGGTGGAAGCCATTCCTCTTGTCTCCACAAAAGCTGACAAAATTGCTGACTTCATCAACAGCCACATCATCTGTCATTTCGGTGTCCCTCACAAAATCATTAACAACAACGGCAAGTCCTTCAAAAACAAGACTGTCCAAAAACTATGCGACTCATTTGGCATCAAACTCAGCTTTTCTTCGCCTTACTACCCACAAGTAAATGGGCAGGCAGAGGCTTCCAACAAAATTCTCACCAAAATTCTCATAAAGGTGGTCAACGATACAGGAAGGGATTGGCACATTCATATTCCCTTCGCTTTGTGGGCCTACCGCACTAGCATTCGAACCTCTACGGGTGCTACTCCCTTCTCCCTCGTGTACGAAACAGAGGCTGTCTTACCTCTCGAAGTACAGATCCTGTCTCTCCACATCTCCCTGCATGACATTCTCTCCAACAACGACTTTCATCAAGATCACTTAGCTCAACTTGAGTTACTTGACGAGCGCCGTCTTGCTGCCCTTAATCATCTCCATGTCTGCCAAAGTCGCATAAAGCGGGCCTATGACAAATATCTGTGAGAATGAGATTTCAACATCAGAGACCTCATCCTCAAAGAGAATCAGCACGTGACCAATATGGAGCGAAGTAAACGAGGCAAATTCGCCCCCAATTGGCTTGGACCTTTTATCATCACACACAAGTATGGGTCAGGGACTTATCGTCTGTCTTCCCTTGACGAACGGCCAGAACCTGAGCCTTTTAATGCGTTGCATCTTCGACCATTCTTCTGCTAGTCGAGTACTCATCTACTTGACACGTAACTTGAGCTCGTCCCTTGAGCAATCCTCGTCCTCTTAATCCTCATCCCTTTCAACCCTATTCCCCTTTAAACAGTCTTCTACGACCCTTTTATGATGCATGGATGCTTTGTCCTAATAAAAGGGGAGTCCTTAAACTTTTACAGCCTTGTCCATGACTCTAATCAAAAAAACAATCAATAAATATATCAAGATGTCAAAACATATCCATGGTCACAAAATCAAGTCAAATTCAAAAAGACAGACTGCTCCCTCGAAGGACAGCTATACTATCATTGCTGTATTACTAGACTGATCCCTCGAAGGACAGCTAGGCCAACTTATCAAACATTATTAAGCAAAAATATAGACCACTCCCTCGAAGGATGGCTATGACTAAATCTTGCTACAAATAGCAACCTTTCTTAGAAGCTTCCCGCATTGATCAGCTTCGCAACATGACCACTACATCAAAAGACATCTCTATGTAGGCTTCCCGCATCGATCAGCCTGCACCAAAAAAAAAAAAAAAAAAAACGAGTCACGGACTTGGCTTGTAGTTGTCTCAGGGTCTCCTATAAAAGGGGAAAGGTTATTCCTGCTCTTAAACTGGGTTACCCTATCCTCCTCCTATCACCTGCTCAAGGGACTTCGAGCTCACTTTAATGTCAAAGTGATTCGATTACCGTTCTAACTCAACACTGGTCAACGACGTAATGCATGAACGGGGCTTTTGTTCTAATAACCCCTATCTATGCTTCCTTTCTAGTCCTTGTCAATGAAAGAGCGATTTGCCTTTCATCTTTTCTCTTCGCTTTGGTCACATTTAACCACATCAATTAGCGACTCATCTCAAACCCAGCCATTTTCATCATTTTCAGCTGACATCATCCTAGACCATTTCACATAGTTTCTATGGACACCAGTACACATGGAAACTACCGACTAGACCCAATTTATGTTAAGCATAAACCAATACTTGCTAAATCATAAATCGACTTCTATTCATTTTTAGCATATATCCATCGTGACTATGGAAACTTGCTAGGGATGAAAGACTCTCGACCAATTCTATAGAATACACCATCTGTAGCATCATTTTATCCTCATCTTACCCTCATCATTTCAACACATGACCAATCTCATCATCGACCAATCTTCTCAATTTGTCTGAACTACATTGGTCTGAGGCCCTATGACCAGGGCTATGTAGGCAGCACTCAAATACCACATCTTCTGAGGTTAGCTCGACCACCCCCTTTTGTTCGTCTCTATGATGGACAAACCCTCTCTTCTTTGACTCTTATCATGACCAACTCCGTCAACTTTGACCAAGACCAATCATTTTCTTTGACCAAGACCAATCATTTTCTTTGACCAAAACCAATCAATCCCTCTGACCCTCCCTCCCTTTTAGAGAGAACTACATCGGCCTGAGGCCCCTACGATAGGGGCTATGTAGGCAGCACTCAGTTGACATGGGGTCTTCTGGGGTTAGCTCAGCTGCATCCTTTCATCCATCCATCCCCTTGACCAATGACCATCCTTCGACCTTCGACCACTTCCAAGACAATGTTGCCTTGGTTGTTTTTGCGTGTGTGCTACCTCACGGCTGGTTAGCAGAATTATCCGCAGACTATTTTTGACCCTTCGCAAGTATAGGATTGCGAGCCAGTTGATCCCTACTACTTGTGGCTTTTTCGTGTTTCTGGGAGCACTTCCTGAGCCCTGGATACCTAGAACACGATGACCATTTGGAGCTTCAGCTTAAATTGAGTGACCCGATCAGCAGACGACTAAATGCTGGGGCCCGATTACTTCAATTTTGGCACTCCTTGACCCTCGACATGCGACAATTTGACCCGACCCTCTCGTGAAGTGGACTACGTGCAATCACGACTATGGCAGCGTTTTCACTCACTCTCTTCTATCCCTTTCTCTGTCAAATTGACACTCGATCTTTAGTTCCCTTCTCTCGACTATCGCTTTGAGGGGGGAACACCTCATCCTTTTTCTGGGGCAACCAACTCCTATTTTTGTCTTGCAGTTCATCTAGAATAACCAATAAGACAAAAAGAGGAAAATGTAGACACCGCAAACGTGTCTGCACCTTGGTCCTCCCCCTTATTCGCCTTAAACCCCTATCCTAACCCTTGGCCTTGGCCCCCTTTCCACCCTACCCTTGCCACCTTGGATCCTCCCTTGAATCCCTCCACCTTCCCCCTAGCATTTATTAGGCCAAATCTCTTCATTATCTTCCCCCCACGCCCATTTTGGCATCCTCGTGACCGTTCTTCCCATACCCCCTCGCTCGGCGGCATACAAGAATGGGCAGAGGCTATTTTTAGCCTCTATCCCCATTCTGTGATCGCTGACGTCGGTGACCCTTCGGCCAGCATCGATGAAACTACCAGCGTCGGCATCCTTCATTACCCTTTTCTACATCCGTTGCAGCCCCCTGGACCCTGGAGCTCACAAACTGAACTCTCTTGGCGTTTTGGCTTTTGTCTCTTCTCCGTTTGGACCTCGTGCAACAACAGCAATAGGTGCAAAGGTTCTTCATCAAGAGTTCTCTTCTTGCTAAATCCTCGATGGCTTCAACAACAGCTCTCTCAACCCTTCATTCAGCAGGCAAAGAGGTAAGCAGACTCTGTTATTTGATTTCTTTCCTTTAAGCTTTCAGTTATCTGCTGCTTCTTACTCTCTCTATCCTTCCCCCTGAGAGGCTGAAAAGCCTTCTCAGGACCTGTCCTCTGTCCATCCTCCT
The DNA here is from genome assembly GCA_037957365.1 of Torreya grandis. NCBI lineage: Eukaryota > Viridiplantae > Streptophyta > Pinopsida > Cupressales > Taxaceae > Torreya > Torreya grandis. The sequence goes on from JARHVA010000334.1 coordinate 1,248,776, forward strand.
CTCACATTGTCCCACTTTTTATACCAATCCCAGACAACTCCCTCATCCTCCTTTTGCCAACAAAAGACCCTGTACAGGGCAAGACCACTCCTCAGTCCATTCAGACCCATCCCCGAACTCAGTCTTGACCTTGTTCACGAACCAGACCCGTCCACAGTCTAGAAAGCAACCCATACCCGACTACCGGTCACTTCCCCAACCGACGTCGGCAGGGTAGCCGACGCCGGCAGATCAGATAACCGATGCCGGTGACATTTTCGACCTCGGCGACTGTCTTCAGCCCAACAACTCCTTCAGGTAATCATTTTGTCTTTTCTTTCCTTCCTAATTTCTTTGTCACTTCTGTATTCTGGCATTCTATATTTTCTTGATCTTTTATCTGTCTGTTAACAGTGGGTTGACCTCCCTTAAGGAAGTTTTTACACTTCTGGGAACAAGCTCTTGCTTGGCAACCCATCGCCTATCCATCTAACATTTTCTTGTCCAAGTTTCCTTTTTTCTTGCAGGTGTCATTCCTCCACAACCAAAGAGGAGTGCTCACAAGCGTCTGGATTTACGGTGCGCAATCTTTATCCAGGTACTTCCCATGCCTTGTCCATTACTTTTTTAGTTTCTTCTTTCTCTTAGATCTAAAAGTGAATTTTGAATAGAAACAGTTATTTTTATGGAAGGCTTGACTGATTATATCAGGGGTTTGGACAAGTATTTTTATCCTTCTACTCTCCAAGGATCCATTAAAAAGGTTTTTGATCTTAAGTCCTCAATGCCACAAGGTAAAATTCTACCCTTTAATTTTTAAAACACTAATTCTTTTAAGCCCTATGGATATCCAAAAGATAATAAATGGGCATACCTAAGGGGTAGTATTTTTGTGCCACCTAGATCAGCCCCTTGGGGTAATTTGATAATCCCTATCAACATGGTATAGGGCAATTTAGAAGGCTAAACCAATAGGTTTAAGGCAGCAAAAAGAGATTACAAGAGGAAGTTTTGAGATAATAAATCAATTAATATGAAATAAGTTGTTCTTTTATTAAAAATACCCTTGGTCACTGGGTCACCATTTTCAAAAAAAAGGTCAAGTGCACTACATTGAAGTGCATTCAAATGGAGAAGATGAGGGTATAGAAAAAGGGGCAGCCACTTATGATGAGGAGCATTTGGAAATTTGTGATGGAGAATACTTGGAGGTAAATTTTTCTTCCCTAATAGAAACCCCTAATTACTACCAATTTCATGTGAAGGGTAGTTTGAAAGGTATGTATGCCACTATTCTTATTGATAGTGGATCCACTCATAATTTCATTAATAAAAAATTAGTGGCTTTATGTGGATTACAATCCATTGAATTTAGTGGTTTTTGTGTGACTATGGTAGATGGCTTCACCATCCCTTGTACCATTAAAATTCCTAAGCTAAACATAATAAAGGGAACACATATCATTGAATATGATTTTTATGTGGTTAGTATTGGAGAAACTAACCTTTTTCTTGGTATACAATGGTTTCACTCTCTTGGAGAGTACACCCAAAATTACAAAATAATGGATCTCAAATTTTATGCCAATGGGAAGGAAGTGATTTTACATGGGTTGAAAGATAGGGAACCCAAAGGGGTAATGTCAAAAATAATGGATATCATAATGCATGAAGGAATTCATGTAGGGGTAGCTAGACAAATGGAATATTCTAATTTAGAACAACCAACTCTCATTAAGGGAATAAGTCACATTCAGAACATATGGGGTGAATAAAAAGTGGGAAAAGGTTACCCCCATGAAAAACTCAATGATGGGGGCATAGGTCAGCCTCTAAGATATGAAAATAACTCCCAAATTCTTCTTTGTATAAGATGGGTTTTAAGGTTTCTAAGGCATGCCAAAGTGAACAAAGGTTTGTTGAGAGGAGTCAATGCTAGTTTTTTTCCAAGGTATGGAGAGAATTAATTAATTCCTTTTTATTTTTCCAATTCTAAAAATTTGTGATTAAAAATGGTATTTTGGGGAAGTAAGGTTCCTTATTTGAAGAGAATTAAGAAATATGAAAATGTCAAGGAAAGAAATTTGCAAATGCACTCATAAAATTCTGATTCTTTTTTGTCATTCCAGCCTATCATATAGTTTGGAAACATGTCCAATAAGGTGACATTTCAACTAGTTAAAACACACCAAGGTGTGAAACCAAGAGGACACTTGTTAATGGTATTAATGAGGGGATAGATGAGCCACTTTATTTGAATATGTGCACATGGAACAACCTAAAAAATGGCAATGAACAACACTACAAAATCTAATTTTGCAAGGAAATGTAAGTTTTCCTTTGGGGAAAAGGTTTCAAATGTCACTTCACTCCTCCAAAGTAGGCAAATTCCATGCTTGGGTAATCTATAATATGATTTCAAAACCATAAAGGTACATATAGAGGTTATCTCTTTGATAATTTCCAATTTTGATTTCTTTTTTATTTCTATGGTGTCTCATGTATGTGGCATAGACACTAAGGTGTTGGTGGACAACACTTTGGTGGTGGATGGATTGACTTCAATAAACAAATTTAGGCTTATTATAAATTAGAATAAATAGTTGGTAAAGTATTTGGTTCACCCAAATACAAGGAAACAAGTGAATTTATGGTTCAAGAGTGGAATCAACATTTCCACACATGAGTTTCCATCCCTTTAGAGACTAAATTTGAGGAGTTTGAAGGGTAAAATTAAGAGCATATACAACTATTATGAGTTACATAAAATGGAATATTCTTTGGGAAGAAAGGTAGTATAAAGGAAAATCTTTGGATGGATGGATAAGGAGGATGTTAGGGCTACACAATACATAACAATCAAGAGTTTGTAGCCACACTCCCTAAGGAAATCATTGCCAAAAATATAAAAGAGAAGGGGAAGACGATGTTTTTGACTAATGTGTTTACTTCATGTGTAGGTTTTTATACAATGGAAATTAATTCCATAAAACTTTAAGACTAACTATCTCGAATACCATTTTCTAACCACCCTTGTGATGCCAACTTTGAAAAAAATCTTGTTTTTAGCAACTTTGAGGCATATATTAAAAATGTGGGCTCAAGAGTAAGAGGTAAAAACATGAGGTTTTTTTGGTATTCTAATTTTATCTATCTTAAAAAATAATAAAAATTCATCTAAAAATGTTTAAGGCATCACCAATAAGGGTCTTTCCATTGGGAAGGGCCCAGGTTTGAGTTTGGCATAAAAACCAAGGTGGAGATAGAAATTTGGCTACTTCTATTGCTTGAGGACAAGAAATTTTGGACATGGAGGAATTCCATGTCCCTCTTTTGATAAATACATCTTGGAAGACCCTTAGCATTAACTTATTCCCAAGGGCTAAGGGACAAGCATAAAGGGAAAAGAGTATTGAATGTTTTGTTTGAATATTTGTAAAGGTACCTTTTTGAAAAGTTACTTTATGTTTCTTATTTCACTTTAAAAGAGACCTTTAAGGATCATGAAGGCTTAAGTTATTTTAATAAAAATATCATAAGGAAAGTTATTTTAAAATATTTTAAGTTTCTCTATCTTCCTCCTTTGTGTGCCACACTTGAAGGGCTACAAAACTAAAAGAGGAATCATTTGGGGAGGCTATGTTATGTTTTTGATATTGACAATTAGTCTATTAAAATGAAAATTATAGGCCATTTGCTTTTAAGATGAAACCCTTCAATAAAAAAAAGTTAGGGAACAAAAACCCTCTTCCTTATTTGAGGTAATTTCATTCAGGGGTTATAATTGGAGTCAACTAGTCCTTCAAGGGTGTTTTAGACACCAATTGGTTGTTTTTAGGTTGGTAACTTGATATAGGAGTAAAATATCATGTTATTTGGGGTTTTTGTCCCCTAAAGAAATTCTATAATTATTCATATTTTTTGCATAGTGGAGACTTGGATTGGGAGAGGTTTGGACCTCTTGTGAAGGTCATTTTATCTTGAATTGAATTCTATAATTTTCACATAATTTTTCAACTTGGGTGATTTGATTTTTGAGCTTTTTTAGCCATTAAAACATTCATAAATTTCATAAATTTCTGTCTTTTATTGAAAATATATTTATGTAATTTATTGATGGTTTGATAAGATTTTTTTCATAGGAAACATCTATATTTTTTAGATTAAATATGTAGTGAAGGAAGCCTAGGGTTTCAAGAATAAAATTTGATTTTGAAGGGATATACTTTCATGTTTTGAGAAGCTACTAATTAATTGGATTTGGCATATTTTAAGATATTTTTTAGGTATTTTTGAAAGGTTGATGGTAGTTAGGGTTTGATGTAAATAAATTAGATTCTTTCCATACAAAATTAGGGTTTCCAAATCTTTCTAATATTCAGCTTATCATTCTTTTTTTGGGAAATTACATTCTCCTATGTTTTGTATTCCCATGGGTAGGGTTAACATTATTTTTGGGTTGCAATGGATCACCACTTTATGCATAATTAAGATGAATTTTTAGGAATTATTCATGCACTTTCATTTAAAAGGTAGGACATTTAAACTATGGTTTATGGGTTAAATCTCCATAATTGATTAATTATCACCAGATGATGAAGATCCTAATAAAAGGTGTTGAAAGATTTGTTACACATTTTTTTCCATAGAAGTTCAACCAACCAAGGATTCTACCCATCCTAATTTATAACTATTGCAAGATGGCCATTATATTATTTTTGGTGCCATTACAAAAATACTTCTACCAAGTACATCACATGATCATCCCATTAGACTAATTACATGTAGTACACCATAAAACATTAGACCCTACAAGTATAAATATGCTCAAAAGAGTTAAATTAAAAATATGGTATAGGATATATTGGAGGTAGGAATTAACAAACACAACCAAAGTGAATATTTCTACCTAGTGGTCATGATGCATAAGAAGGATGACACTAAGACGATGTGCCTAGACTATAAAGAACTCAAAAAGTACACCATCAAAGATAAGTTTCTTATTCTAGTAATTAATGAGTTTCTAGATGAACCACATGACACCTTTTAATTTACCATATTATAACTTCACTCTAGGTATCATCATATTCAAATCTATGAAGAGGATATACCTAGAATAGTTTTTTGAACTAATGAAGACCATTATGAGTTTATGGTCATGCCTTTTGGAAATGCATTATCTACATTTCAGATTTTAATGAATACAATTTTAAGGCCATTTTTGATAAGGTTTATGTTGGTGTTTTTTGATGACATCATCATTTATGATAAAAATAAATGGGAAGACCATTTGAAGCATGTGAAATAGGTACTTTCAATTCTAGAACAACATTAACTTTCTACCAAACCCTCCATATATCTTTTAGCCTTAGAAAAGTGGATTACTTGGGCCATATTATTTCAAATGAAGGTGTGAAATTTGATTCTAAAAATATCCAAATGATGATGGAATAGCAAGTGCCCAAGACCCCAAAGAAGTTTTGGGTATTCCTGGGGATAATAGGTTACTATCACAAGTTTGTCAAAAATTACGGTAGCATCATAGCACCACTCATTTTTTTTTTAATAAAGATTCCTTCCAATGGACTAAAAAAACTATAAAGTCATTTGAACAACTAAAAATGACTGTGCATAACTCCAATTTTGGATACCTCTAATTTTCCTTAAAATTTTGGTGTTGAATGGGATACATCAAGATACAACATGGGGGTAATACTCATGGAAGAAGGAAAAAAAATTATTTGAGATTCATTCACTAAAGGGAAAAACATGTTCAGTCTAATCTATGAGAATGAGATTATGCTTAGTTTGAATGTGATCAAGAAATGGAGACATTATATGATGGGTCAACACTTTCAAGAAACACTAATCATGATAGCCTTAAATATTTTTTGGAATAAAGATTGTCATCAGAAGAACAAAAAAAATAGGTTACTAAAATGTTAAGATATGATTTTTAAATATCATATAATAAATAAAAAGAGAATGTGGTAGAAAATGCACTATAAAGGTGGGATATATTAGTTGAGTCATTATTATGTGCAATGACCATTTGGTAGGTAGATTGGCTAGAGGAAGCAAGAGTATAATAATAAAATGATAGTGATAGCCACTATTTTATTCAAAACCCTTAGTTTGCTTCTGGTACGTCAAAAATTTTGTATGGAATGGTAACACATTATGTTATAAAGATCAACTATACCTCTATAAGCATTCTCTTCTCAAACATAAAATCCTTTGGGAACTTTATGTATATCCAAAAGAGGTAATTCAAGATTTTTAAAAACATATCATAGAATCAAGAAAGATTTTTTTTACGAAGGACTCAAGAGGGATGTCCAAAAATATGTGGATGAATGCATGATGTGTCAATATAATAAATGTGAAACCATTAAGACCCTATGTATTTTATATCCTTTATCCATCCCTAGCCAAAGATGGGAGGAGGCTTCCATGGATTTCATTACTAAGTTATTTTAGTTTGGGGGTAAAAATTATATCATGGTAATTTTGGATCGATTCATTGAGTTTTCTCATTTTTGTTCCTTTTCCATTAGATTGAGGATGAGCTATGAGCCAACTAGGTTCTCAAATATTTAAATAATTTAGCTCATCCTTAATCTAATTTTGGATCAATTCATTGGGTAAATTTTCTTAAAAATGTATCTTTGTTGTGTTGTTTCTAACAAACATGACAAATGGGTTTATTGACTTCCACTTACCAAACAGTGGTATAACACTTCTTTTCAAACTTATTCCAAAATGTATCCATTTGTAGCATTGTATGGGTATTACCCCCATCCATCACTTTAACCTTGAATGTGTATCCCAAGGTTTGAGATATTGAGGAATACGTTCAATACCATTAGGAGGCACTCACTAGTTTTTTAGAGAAATTAACAATAGCACAAAATAGGATGAAGCAACAAGAAGATCAACACGTAGTGAGAAATATTTTGACATAGGTGATTGGATATTTGTGCATTTGAAACTATATAAGAAGATGTTTTTGAATAAACATAAAAAGATAACAACCTATCTCATAAATGTCATGGCCGTTATCATATCTCATAAAAATTGGTAGTGTGGCCTACAAGCTAGAATTTCCCTTGTCTACTTGCATACATTTGGTATTCCATGTATATTGCCTAAATAAGGTAATTGGACATAGAGTTTCTATTTAGAATGAGTTATCTAAATTATATGAATAAGTTAAAGTCATTTTAGATCCTATCTTTCACATATGCACTAAGCAACTATGAACCAAAGCAATTAAGGATTATTTGATCAAATAAAATAATCTGCATTCTAAGATGCACCATGGGAGGATAAAGTGTTCTTACAGTAACATCTTGGTTTGATTAAACATTGAGGATAACATTGTTCTAAATGGGAAGGACATATTAATCACTTAGTCTATAATGTGTCTAAGGATATATGTGCTTGACTTATGGCTCACATACCTCCTATATTATCTTGTCACATCTCTTTATGTTTTTCGTAAGGTCAGCCTATAAAATAACCATAGATAAGTAAAGTATACATAGGAGGTAGTGGTTAATATTTGATCACCATTTGTGAATTATGATCTTATTGCATTATTGTAGAGGTTTCCTCTTCAAAGTGGCTCAGCTATATTTACCAAGAAATTAGGTACTATATCAATTAATATTGTGGATATACATATTCTAATATTATTTATATGAAATAATATTCTATTTTTCAAACATCTTAAGTAATTTTATTATAAAAACATAATCATTACTTGATTATTTAGTTATCTCCTTGAAAAAATATTACTTAATACAAGGCAAGACTTCTCAGATGGTTGAAAAACTATCGCCTACTTAAATAAATAGTTTTGTAACCAAACTACATGCACTAACTTCTGTAAGTCATAAGTTTTGCATAAAAATTTGGATTGACATGTCATTTGTCTTAATATTACATAAATTTTAAATACAAACACAAATATGAAATCAAAATATTTTTTTGATGATATCTTCATAATGTTTTATCATTTTCACTAAAACCTATCTCTTTTGAGGTCTTAAGGTGTCACAAATTCTTCTTAAACCCTATTAACAGTTGCATCACTTAACCAATTGGGAAAGAGCAATAGAAAAAGTGCTTCAATTGATTTCAAGTTACATTACTATACAATGAGAATAGTGGATTAGTGAACTCATATGGATTATGTTGTTTTCATTCCAAATATATATCTATTACATACTCCTTATATTCATGAGAACAATGTTGGTCATGCATCATTTTATGAGTGCAAGTAAACTTTACATTCCAAATATCCATGGTCAAGTAGTTAAATCCATATCTTTATTCCCACCCATGCCTCAAGTTTTCCTTATAGATGTAATGAAAATAATTTTTCAAATGTTTTTGATGACTTTACAAGATTCATATTCATCTTACCAAAATTTGTCCCTCAATAACTCTTATTTTGTTCATCTTGTGAATGGATTTGTGTAATTATATTGTTTTTATTTTTACCTTATAGATAGTATACTTTCATGTTCAATTTTTGATTATGTATTACCATTTAATTTTTATTTTGTGTCTATTTCTGTGTTCATTTTTTAATAATTATAGCAACATTTCATGTTTTCCCCTTCTCTATGTTTATCTCTTGTACCCGTAAGAGGTTTGTGCTTTTGTTCTTTGGTAAAAATCTCTCAATTTATAAATAATGAGTATTTTGAGGGTGTACATGGATGTGGTGATAGTGTTGGTGAAAATAAATGACAAAATAGACAAAATATTTTTTATGGGAGCTTGAATCCTCTACCAAGAGCATTTCATCCATTTTCATTCAAGTTTCATATGATGATTGTAATGTAACCTTTCAAGGAAATGAATCATGGAAATATGGCTCATCATTCACCATTAAATGGATTCATATATATGTAAATGTACCAATATGAATAATCTTTCATCTAGTAAAAATGATACTTTTTTATGCAAAAAACTAGTGAGTACTGAGGGCCAACATGAACTACAAGATTTTGATTGTAAAAATGTATCATTTTAAGGATTAATTTCCATCCATGGAATTCAATGGGAAATCGAAGGTTGAATCATTTTCAGATATTACTATTGCATCTAAATTTTGAGCTAATTTTTCACTATGGTTGCTAACCATACTTGCTTCTCATCATAATGAATGTAAACTTCTTATTATGGAGGCTAGAAAAATTGAGATCTTAATTCATAAACTATCATATTAATCTTAAAATGCATGTTAGGCACATAAACTATCAATGGATATGTTTTTATGGCTATTTATGTTATCTTCAATAGATTTTATATAATTTGAGGAAAAAAATGATTACTTTATACATTTTACATTTGGTTGGTACGCTACTTGTTAGAATAGAACTAGCTCAAGAGGCTAATTTAGATGCATTATGTTTGTCAAAGCATTCATGGTCATCTCGTCTTGTGGATATTGGAAAAATACATATAAATGGGCACATTATTGCAAAGGAAGGTGTTATACATGTGAAATTCTATAGTCATAATGAGTGTTTACCATTGCCTAAGCCTAAGTTCAAGAAATTAATCAAAAATAATTCTAATGATATGAAAAACTCTTTAAGCAATAATTATATGTAATTAGCTAAAAATTATATGGTTCTTGGTGATATTTATAATGGGACACTTTCCTAGAAATCCATCATATCATAATTAAACATGTCAATGTTTAATTTTGACTGCCCTAATAGACACACATGAAAATTTTGGAACCATGCTAGAGGAATGTTAAATTGTTTGAAAAAATGCCTCAATGAAATTCCTTCTCATGGGCTATAAGTGATTGTTACATATGCAAAAAAATAAAGTGATGAATAAGAATTATATATTTTAATCAAATGCATTTGGTGAGTGTAAATATAATGCCACAACCGTACCAACATCCTCGCATCCTATGATAAAGTAAAAACTTGGGAGTACATAGGAAAACCTATAGAATTGTTTGAGAAAATGCCTCAATGAAATTTTCACATAATGCATTTTAGGAAAAAAATAAAATGGATTTGTTGAATAGGACTTGGAATCATTTAAAAAAATACATTTGGAATATATAAATACAACACCATGAACTTTGACCACATTCTATTGACATGTGTCAAAATGGATCTTTGGCATGTATTTAAGCCCATAGCCTCCTTGTAGTTGTTTCATAAAGATTACATACTAATTTCATATTTTTGTAGGTCATATGGTGTGTGTCAAATGGTTTTGAAAAGATTAAGTGTGGAAATCTTCACTAGTGTCTTCTATTATTCCTCTTGATTAATACATTCGATATAGCCACTATATTGAAACACTTATGTTGGAAGGACTATTTTGAGTTATGAAACCATATTTCAATCATGTTTTATTCCATAGTAGCAACCATACACAAGTAGAGGAGAACTATAATCTAATGAATCACCCCTTTAATCATTGATTTCATACTTTCTTTCTCCCTTTTCCTTGTAATTTTAGTAGGCATAGTGTTAGTATAAGTGTAGCATCAATAGAGCCAGCCCTCTCTGGAGGTTCTCTTTAGTCATAGGCCACCCACATCTTTTAAGAGTTTTGATTATGTTAATTTGGTGAGCAGACCTAAAACACCTCCTTAAAGGGTGAAAATTAAAGTGACAACACCAATAAGAATGAATAATATGATGAGGCCTTAGGTGTAGGTTTGGAAGAACCTAAAGATGAATCTAAAGATTCTGAACCTACTATTTCTTTTCATGCACTTTCAGGTATTAATACTCATAAAACTCTTATAGTGGTGGGTTTCCTTAAGAAATAGAAGGTGATTGTATTGATTGATCCTAGCAGTACATAAAATTTTATCAAAAATAAGTTGTCTACTCATTTGAATTGTTTCATTTACCCAGATCCATAATTTCAAGTCGTGATTTTAGATGGTGATATAGTTAACCATTCTAGAAAATTCAATAGTATTTTAATTTTGGTATGGGAGACTACCTATTAGAGTCTCCTTTGTTTTTTATTCCCATCGGTAGGGCTAATAATATTTTGGGAGTGCAATGGATCACCAATTTAGTCATAATTAAGATGAATTTCTAGGGATTATTCATGTGATTTCATTCAAAAGGTAGGACATATAAAGTGGTTTACAGGTTAAATATCACAATCTATTAGTTATCACTAGATGATGAAGATTCTCATAAAAGGTGTTGAATAATTTGTTATACAATTAATTTTCATATAATTTCAACCAACCAAGGAGTCTACCCATCCTGATTTATAAGTAGTGCAAGATGACCATTCTATTTTTTTTTTGTGCCATTACAAAATGAATTCCAATCACATGATCATGCCATTAAACTATTTAAATTTATTACACCACCAAAAATCAAACCCTATAAGTATCCTTATGCTCAAAAGAGTGAAATTAAAAATATGGTATAGGAGATGTTGGAGGTAGGAATTAATAAACACAACCAAAGTGAATATTCCTCCCTAGTGGTCATGGTGCATAATAAGGATGACATTTGGAGGATGTGCCTATTATATACACATAATATTTTCAACTTTTATCAAATACTGACAGTTTACATCTTGCAAGAACTTGTTGAGACTCAATCTCTTTGATTGCACACCTCAAATGGTGCACCAAGAAAGGGATGGATAGACCTTTTGTGCTTTTTAGGATTATTGTCCCTTATTGACAAATTATTACCAATCCAACCAGTTCTTAAAACCATTCTCTAATATATTAATCCTCCCTTGCACACTCTCTAGTCTTTTTCCTCTTTTCATCTCTCTTTTCCTCAGTTTTATCCCCTTTAGCTGGTTGACTGTACTAGGTCAACTAGGTCAAACTTGTATAGTTTTTAACCTATGATTATTGTATAGGGTTAACTAGGTTGACCCTATACTATTTAGGATATTTTTCACTTAGAGTTTTGTTAGCCCTTTGGCTGACCTAGCTCGAGACCTAGTGATTTATCTCCTAAAAACATATAGGGTCGACTAGGTCGACCCCATATAGCCAACATATTTGAAAGGATTTAGGGTGAGATCTACCTATAAATACAATATAATTTCATCATTATTTCAATATACAATCAAGAGTTATTATTCACTCACACTTATTTACAATTTTCTCTTCCACCATTCTACTTAAGGAGTCTTAGCTTAGGGTTTCTACTTGGATAATCTAGTCTTGTGTATAAGTCTTGGATGATGTGGCATTTCTTATTATCCTTAAAAAACATAACAACATATTTTGAAGCCTCTTTGGCCAAGGGAGAGATTAAGTCTTGATGGGTTCACATTCAGGTAAGTATATTCTAACTTTATTCTCCTCACTTTAGTAGATAGAAGTAACATAATTATTGTCTTGAATAATATTACTCTTCATATTCCATTTATTAGGGTCTTACTCATACTTATATTAGTTAATATTTTATTATACATGTTTTGATTGCTTTACTAACCCCTCATGTTGTGTCACAAGCTTTGGTGTGCACTATATTAGATTTACTTTCTTGTTTATTAGAATAGATTGAAAATTAAACCTAGGACTCTTTTAGGGTTGTTTCATGATTATGTTAGATTGTAGGCTTTAGAACCCTTTTTATCATGGTATATTTTGAAAAGTGATCCCCTAATCGAGTCTAGCAGATCCCCATATTGGTCATTTTCCCGCTTAATAAATGTATTCTCAATTAGAAGTGTAGGTATGATTTATCTTCTCTAAGCTAGGATCGATTTATAGACATGATGAATTTTTGATTGCATACATTCTGATAAAATTGATGTGAACTAACCCTTATAGGATGTCTTCACCTTATTTCATTATTTTTATCATATATTTACCATACTGGATCAAATATATCAACCTAATATCTAACTTCTATGAGTAATATTTCAAGAATAGGCTATTAGATCAGCCCTATCATCCCAGTATAGGTTTTTAGCTTTTCAGACATCCACTCTAGACTACTAGGTTGACCTAGTCAACCTTGTACATTTTTAGGCACTCAATAGAAAGTTTTTTCAAATCTTGATTAACCCAATCAACCTAGTCAACATAATTTACAAGCATATATTAAGGTTATTAAACAAAAATATTCATTCTCTATATCTATGATCCTCCAAGGTTTATTTCTATCTCTCTATCTCTTTCTTTACAATCTTTTCTTTCACATTTTGCAATCTTTAAAATTTCCCCTACATAGTCAACTAGATTGACCCTATTGACCCAATTATGTGTTTTATGTGTTGTTTGGATAACTAGGTCGACTCTATTGACCCTATTAATTTTCACACCTTGCTTTCACAGTACAAGTTTGACCTTATCAACCCTGTTCTATATTTTGTGCATATATTATTGATAATATCAACATTATACCTTGTTTCAAAGTTATAATTAACCTTATATTCTAGTAATTAGCTCACAATTTCATTTCTTATTGCTTGCATGCTTATAATAGATCATATAGCTTAATTAGGTGGTTTTCAATTAATCATTTATTTTCACTATTTTTTATTTTATGTACACAACCAAATCACAAAATATAAACAAGTATTTTAACATTTGTCTACCCAAGGCCAACCTACTTAGATTTCATCACCAAGGGTGAAGCTAACTTGATGTTCTGGTCAAGTATAAAGCATGGTTAATGATATATTCTAGCTAAGTACTTGATACCCTTATCACTATGGTGTGTGAAGTGAGGGGGTAGGCTCCAATACCAAGCCTTTATCATTACCACTACATATCCCTTTCAATCCAAACTACCTAAAATCATCCTTAGATTGCCACTCTAGTTCCTTGATTATATCCAACTTCCCATCACATTTAAAATCATATATTAATAATATAATAAACACTCAAGTTGACCAATTAGCTAGCTTTTTACTTTCCAAGTTGATTACTTGTTCTATGCTAGATTGTATTTTGTATTGCAAAAACTTGCATTAGCCAATGTTGGTACAAGGTTTTGTGTTATGTTCCTCAATTAGATTGGCCAGCGTTGATCCAATTGATTGTTTGTTTCCCTTTAGTTATTTATTTTCTAAATTACTTGTAAAATTTATCTTTTTTCATTTCACAACCTGTTATAAGCTTCTTAATTTTCTCTATCTATTGTACTAAGTTGACCCAATTGACCCTATATCTTTTTCTAGCCTCTATTCACTCTACTAGATTGACCCAGTTGACCCTATACTATTTGTAGACCCTATTTTATGTGATAGGTTGACCTATTTGACCTTGTACTACTTTTTTCCTTCCTTATTTGTCAATCTAGTTCTCTATTTCTCCTTCTTTACAATTTTGTTCATCTCTCTTCAGTCATAATGAAATCTCCTATCAGAATATTCTTGAATAGCTTGAATCCATTTAGATACTACATGGAATGTTCATTTCTCCCTCTCTTTTCCTCTCAATATCACCATCACTCTTGGGTCACCTCATCTCATCCTTCATCCATGAGCTATAATATGGTGTAAATAAAAGTCAAGATGAATTTGATGGATCTAATCCTTTCCTTACTTACCAAGAAACTTCTCATCTTCAAAATATTTAAACTAATGTGGGAGTAATTGATCCAATTTTAATTAACAATCCCACTAATAATCCTTCTTCTAGTAATCCTCCCCTTAACACCAATTTGGGGAGTTCTCATACCAACACAAACCCACCTCTTGATACATCTCAGCTTTTAGCCCAAGTTATTCAAAAAATGAACATAATGATAAATTATAACTCCAACTAAATGATGCAATTTAAACAACATTTAATCAATGTGGTTAATCAACCTCCAACTATGCATCTTTAATTTGATCCCAATTACATTCTTCCACCTCTTTAGGATACATTAGCCAATGTTATTCCTCAACCCATAATGAATAAAAAGATGCTTCAAACCATTCTTTATCCCTTTGATTGTTTCTATTGATATTGGTAACATATCTCCAATTATCAAGTATGATGGGACTAAAGACCATACTTCATTTCTTAAATCCTTTGGAAAACTTTACAAATAATGGATCCAAACTAATACCTTTGCCACAGCGAAAATCTTAGTGAAAACATTCACTAGAGATTTATTAGAATGGTATAATAAACTTCCTCAATATTCTATTTGGAAACTTGAAGATTTGGTTAATCATTTGGTTAAAGATTTTCAGCACAATGATCTTTCCAAAAATTGTGTTATCCACTTCATCAATTTTAGGTAATCTCCCACTGAATCATCCAATGCCTTTACCAAAATATGGAAATATTTAGCTCATACATCTAACCATAAAATTGCTGATGATAACTTATTCAAACTCTTTATCATAGCTTTAACTCCCATTCTTCAATATAAGGTTCAAACCTTTACTCCCCAAATGCTCAATGAAGTTCTTGATGAAGATAAACATCAAGACTTTATTATGAATCAATTTGAACCTAATCCTAAACTTATTTAAATGCCTTTCCAAACATCTAATGCTATCACAAGTAATACTCTACAAACCAAACTAAGAGTTGCAAAAAATTGATATTCCTTCACCTTCTCATACACCTCTTTTAGTTCAAAAAATAAAATAATTTTTACCACCATCAAAACCTTTCATATATCCCAATGTTCCTCCTAAGTGGTATGCCCCCCAATCTATTTTGTTGGTTTCATGCTAACATTGGGCATTCTTATAATCTTGTAGAGGGATCACTAATTTTTTTGTCTCTTATATGCTTGGTGATTCATTCAATAATGAAGCTATGATCAATCTTCATCATTAATAATACATCATTTCTTTTCAAAAATGACAAACTTCTAAAGATTCTACTTTAAATAACCAAAAATATTCATCAAATAATCAACCAAATACCAAGGATGTTTATTCCATTGACACTAATTATGACCAATATTTCAAAAATTCTCAATATTTAAATATTGTTAAGGTCAATTACGATCACAAACTAGCTCATAAAGATCTTATTACCAAGCCTAAGAAACCATATTTGGAGGAACAACTTCCTAAAGATACTACCACTACTAATGTTGCTTTAGAATCCCATAAGGAACCATCTCCTCTTTCTAATCCTCTAACCACAATTATTTCTCCAAAAACTAATTTAACTCTAAACCTCATGTTGGTTCTTCTAAGTCTCACTAGAACTTTCTTGAAGAACTCAACTCTATGCCTTTTAAGACTCCACTTATAGAGTTGGTTCATATTTCTTCATATAATTGTAACTTCCTTATGCAACTCCAAGAAATTAAAGATCCATCTTTCATAGATGAAGAACGACCTTCTATTGAATATCAACCTACCATAAAAAAATACCATTGAAACTACTTGTCTTTCTTCCAAGCCCTCTATTGAATTCCTTGAAGAGGACATGATCAATGATGAAATTCTTTTTTGTGTTGATGATCCACCACTTTTCATCAAAGTAGCCATTAATACCACTCTTATTTGAAAATTTATAGTTAATGAAGGTTCTAGTATTAATGTAACATCTTTGTGGCTCATAAAATAACTTGGTTATAACAAGGATCATCTTAAGCAAACCTGTCTCACTTGTCATGGTTTTAATAAGACAAATCAAAATCCACGTGGTTGTATTTGGCTTCCACTAACCATTGGACCTAAGACTATTCAAACCAATCTTATGGTCTTTGACTTACCCCTATCTTACAACATACTCCTTTGTCATCCATGGGCTCATCGAATGAGGGCCATTGCTTCTTCTAGTAGTCAATATATTAAATTATTACATAATGAAAAATGGTATAAGCATGAAGTTGATCCCAACCCATAGAACATTCATCTTCCTAATCCTAAATAAAAATATAATATTCCTACCATTCTTAAGATCAATAGTGATCCTTTAATCGAGTTCATCAACATGAATCATGATTTACAAGTTACTCTTATGGATTCCAATGATTATGAACCCAATGACTTGCAATATAATTTCAATACTACCAAGTTACCTCCCTACATTTTGTAATGACTTCATCCTTCTCTATTACCGAAGGATCATACTATTCCTCTTATTGATGCGATTACTAATTTTCCCCCTCCATGCAATGCTCAAGAGCCTTGTTTACCTGAAGATGCCTTCACTTTCCATGATTTTAGAAATTTCTAAATTATTTCAAGATCCTATCATCATATCTCCTCATAAACTCAATAATATCAAGATTTCACCCTCTAAAACTCCCCTTGATTCTTAAGCATGTACAATTTCTCCAACATATGATGATAACTATATAATGGACCAAGCTCAATCTAGAGACTTGGATGTCAAACATTATTAGAAAACCTTAGCCCAAATTCATTTTTTAATCAAAATATTCATACCATTTCTATGGACCATACCTTAGATCTTGAGCATCATGTGCCTCCTAATAATCCTCCTCTTATCAATACTCCTTAGGTGGTAGAGAAAATTATACCTTCCAAACCTCCAAAATTTTCTACATCTCCTTTACCACCTATCAATCCAATCATTGCATCTAATCCTTCTCCCATCATTGAACCCACTGATATTCCAACTCCTTTTGATCCATCTACTTCTACTACTAAAATTACATTATATGCCAAGGTAACTGATGTTCACTAGATACATTTTGAGTATGATCACCATGGAAATCAAATTCTATATCTTGATGTATATGTCGAGTATTATGGTCCTCTTCCTACCTTACCTAGTGATGAAGCTTGTCTTGAGTTACTTTATGCTTGAGAACCTCAACTTCCCCAGTATCATCATAAAATTAGAAATTTTAAGACTAAGACTCCTTTATTTAATAACTTTAGTGCTAGCATTGATCCTAAAATAAATCCAATTTCTTCCTTACCTAATGCACCATACCACTTTCAATATGGCAATACCATGCTTATCTAATAAACTAATCATATTAAATATGGTACTCCATCTTGTCCTTGAAAATCTCTCATGAGTTCTCACCTATTGAACATGATAATTTTAGCTTATTATTTGACAAATATCATGAGGTTTTCACTTGGTCCTATGAGGACATGCCTAGCATTAACTCTAGCATTATGGTGCATAATATCATTACTTATCCTAATGCTAATCCTATGCATCAAAAACAAAGAAAATTTCCTCCTAAAGTTTCCACTTTATGTCATAAGGAAATCATCAAATTACTTGATACTAAATTTATTAAACTAGTGGATTATTCTGAATAGGTTTCTAACATTGTTCCCATTTGGAAGAAGGCCACTATGGTCATTCTCATTTGTATTTATTTCTACAATCTTAATCTTGCTTATCCCAAGGATAACTTCCCTTTACCTTCAATAAATGCCATTATTGATTCCATGATTGGTTATGAAATGTTATTTCTTATGGATGGCTTTTCAAGATATAATCAGATTCACATTACCCCTAAGGACTAACATAAGACTACTTTCACCACAGAATGGGACATCTATTGCTATGTCGAAATTCCCTTCGATCTTAAGAATGTTAGGGCCACTTATCAACGAGCAATGACTCACATCTTTCATGATCTAATTCAAAAAAATATTTAAACCTATGTGGATGATCTCATTATTAAATATAAAATTTTTAAGAATCATCTTTTTAATCTCACTATCATCTTTGACCATCTCCTTAAATATAAATTTAGGATTAATCCTTATAAATGTGTCTTTGGAGTCACATCTGGAAAAAAAATTGGATTCTTATTCTCTCTCCATGGCATTGATGTTGACCCTACCAAAATTAGTGTTATCATCAACATGCCCATTCTTTGTTCTATTCCTAACATTCATACTTATTTAGGAAAACTTGGGGAAATTAGACAATTTGTCCCTAAAATGGCATATCAAATTCACTCCATCAATTCCCTTCTCAAAAAGGGTACTACTTTAGAATGGGTGGATCCATTTCAAAAATCTTTTGATAATATGAAAGAGTTATTGCTTCATCCACCTACACTTTATCCTCCTTAAAATTATAAATCTTTGATTATATCTACTTCTTCCATACCTATTTTATTTTGGGTAATGCTTTCCTAACAAGATGATACGAGAAGAGAGTATGTTTTATACTACATTAGTTGAGGCCTCATCGATAATGAAACATGTTATACTAAAATTGAGGGTGATTACCTTGCCATCTATTTTTCAAATGAAAAGCTTTAGCACTATATGCTTTAATAAACTACTTATGTCATTTTTCATTCCAACCCCCTTCATCATTTGATCTCCAAAGAATTTATTCCTAGAGATGGAATTGGTAAATGAATGGTCCTTCTTATGGAATTTAATCTCTGCATCATCACTAAAAAAGTTATCAAATGGTAAATCATAGATGATCAACTTGTTATACCTCTTATACTAGCCACTTCTCTTCAAGATAACCTTTTGGATGATAATATCCTTTACATCAAAGGTCTTAATCAAGCTATTTCTCTCAAAGATTATTTTCATGATTTACCATCAATCTTGAATCTAATAATATTAATGAATCCAATACTCCCTTTGGTACTATTAAACTAAAATTAGTTATCGAAGAGCTTCCTAAAATGAATGTCAACTTGCATGAGGATACTTAGACCCTTCACTTTTATGGTGTTAAATTCATTCAAAGAGCTAGGGTAGGTTGCATTCTCACAAATCCTCTTGGAAAAATCATTTCTTTAGCTTTTTGTTTCACCTTTGATGTCACCAATAATATGGCTAAGTATGAAGCTCTTATCTTAGGCATGTAAGTTTCTCTTTATTTAGACATTCAATACCTTCATGATTTAGGTCAATCTTAGCATATTTTCTATCAATTCAATAATTATTATCAATGTAAAAGTGAGAACCTCATCAAATATCATCAAATTTCAACCACTCTTACTAAGTACTTCATCTCTTTCACTATTGAGCCTATTCCTAGAGATCAAAATTCCATTTCTAATTCTCAAGCCTCTTCAACATCTCTCTTTCATCCACATCAAGTCCTTTTTGATCCTAATTTTCTTATACAAAAAGGAAAATATCCATCCTCTACTTAACCATTATATCACTTATCTATCATATCAAGGTTGTTACCATTTTAAAAAGCCCATGGTACCAAGACATCATTCAATTTCTAGAACATCAAATTTATCCTTCTAATTTAGACTCTTGTGAAAAGACACGTATTCGTAAACAAGATTTCAAATATGTTTTTAGACACAACATCCTTTATTATTACAATGTTGAAATTGCCTTACTCCATTGTGTTATGAAATATGAGGTCCCTCCTCTTCTTGAACAAGCACATGGAGGTATTTGTGGTGGACACTATAACATACATGTTATATCCCATAATTGCCTATGTATGGGTTACTTTTGGCCTACTCATGAAAGAGATGCAATTAAATATGCTAAAGAGTGTAATCTTTGTCAACTTTATGATCTAATCCATTCACCTCTAGCCAAAATTTGAACTATCAAATCTCCTTGGCTATTTTCCACATGGGGATTTGATCTCATTGGTAAACTACCTCGCTACCAAAATGGGCATGTCTTTATTATCACTACTATTAAATATTTTACCAAATGGGTAAAATCCATGACCCTTGTTAACATTATCAATCCTAATATTTTCAAATTTATTATTAATCAAATCATTTTCCATTTTGGTGTTCCTCATACCATCATTTTAGACAATAGTGGTAACTTTAAAAACAAACATGTTAAACAAATTTAATCTTAATTTAAGATCAATCACAAATTTTCCATGCCTTATCATCCACAATACAATGGCCAAGTTGAGGCTACTAATAAAATTCTCCAAAAAATAATTTATGAAACCCACATGGATTAACATCTTCTTTACCATGCACTTTGGGCCTATTAGACTAGCATATATACTATGACTGGGGCAACTCCATTTTCATTAGTCTATGGTTTTGAGTTAGTTCTTCCTTTAGAAATTGAGCTTCCCTTTATTCATATATTTCTTCATGGTATTATTCCCAATGAAAAATTATGTAAAACTCACCTTCATGCCCTTAATCTCCTTGATGAACATCATCTTTATGCCTTAAAACATAATCACCAATACAAGGCTTACATTTTCAAACAACATAAGAAATGTGTTAAAGTTTGGACATTTAATGTTGGTGATCTTGTCCTTAAATTAGACCATTCATGATAAATAAGTTAAATAATCCTAAAAAATGATGGGGCCCATATTTAGTCAAATATGTTCTTAGTCCAAGTACTTACCATCTTCAAACTGATGAAATCCATGTTTTCAAAGAGCCCACCAATGCATAATTTCTTAATAAGGACTTTGCCTAAACATTTCCTTTTTTCATGATTTCTATTACATATATCTAACACTTTTTATAGGTTACTTACGTGAGTATCTCCCTCTACAATAAGTTCTTTTCCTTTCACAAACATTTAGTCCTCCTTTTTGGTCGTTTGGTTTTTTGATGAACCATAGTATTCTTTATCTTCTTGCATTTTCTCTTTTTGACACACCTTGGGTTTTTAGTTTTTGATTTACTTCATAAAACCATTGATAGGACCCAAAATTCCTCACAAAATTACCATATTTTTGCTTACCTCACTTTATTTTTCACTTGCTTGTTATTACCCCTTGGGTTTCTCTTTTATGAAGTTGCAGTGTAAGACCATGGATAGACCAAGTATTCTTCATGAAATTACCATCTTTTTACATCCTTTTTCTCAAACTTTAGCTTTTGCTTCTTTTGTTAGATGTAATTTCCACAAACTATGTTAGCATGTTTTCCTCTATTTCCCTCATTATTATGATAAGGAATCACACTTTACTGTCATTATATCCCTTTTTTCCCTTTGTCACATTTTTTGTGATCTGAAGTAATTAAAATTATTCCATGTGTCATTCCTCTTTAATTCCCCTTCCTTTCACTCCACATTAGATAAAACAAGGTCAAAGTCAAGATAACACTTTTATTTCACCTAGATTTATGAGACTCTTAAACCCCATGATCTTTGAAGTTTCTCTCTTAAAAACCAAGACCCAAGTATTTAAATTAAAGTCATTTTTAGCACCCATGTTTGGTTTTCCAAATCCATATGGAGGAGGAATATAAAAATCCATCAAGAAATTTAAAATCCAAATCATTTGAATCAAAAGGCAATGATATCTAAATAGCAACATACAAATCTAAAAAGTCAACATCACACGACAAGACATGATTACAAGCACATCTCTTATCTCTAATAAAAGCTCAAAATCCATAGTTAGCCTCGCCATAGAGTCAAGGTCCTTTCGGGTGTGGTAGAACATTAGATTGTAATAGGGGAATTCAACAAACTCTATGGTGCTACCTACTTTCTCATGCAGGTACCCAATCTTCACAGTAGATTGATGACTCTATAAAGGGTCCTAAGGAACAAGGAACACATTATGAGAAGGTAGGTCTATTTTACTTTTCATGCATATAACCTTCATGGGATGATCTATATACTATATTTTTTGACCTAAGACTTGTGTATCTAAAAGAAGTTCTTCAGAGTCTTGAAGGTCAACATCTCTCTTATTTTGACAAACCTAATTTAAGTGTCTTGACTTTGAAAAAGAGTTCCTCTACCTTGGTTCTTCCTTCATTCTCCCCTCTACCCATTTCATTTCCCCCTCTTGAATAGAAAATTTTGATTCCAAATCTATTTTCCCTTCTTATTTATTCCCTTCTTCACCTCTTAAAAATATTCTAGCATTACTTTCTTTCAATTTTATCTATCCGTGGAATAAAAAAACATGTTTAAGTAACTATGGATTACTTATTTATTTTTCACCATGACTTTCATTCCTAGACTTGTTTCCTTTTACCATTTATCATTTTTTGTACTATCATTATATTAATGACACTTAAGTTTCTACCTTTTTCCATTGTTGAGTGAGGTCGGCTTGTTATTTCTCACTCGACAATGTTATTTTCCCTTTTATGCACCTTTTTCCATTGTTGAGTGAGATAATGATTGTTATTGCCCACTCATCAATTTTGTTTTCATTTTGTTTCTTATTTTACCATTGATTTTTTTATTACCATCTCTTTTTTTATATGTATCCTTGGTTTGACTTGGTGAGTTTTCCTTTCTTATTCAAGGATAGCTTGTTTAAGTTTTTTGGTCTTTAGTAGCCTTGGCTTTTCAGTTACCCAATTTACTCTTATTATTTAACTTGGTCATTTGGTCTAACATAACACCTTTCACCCCATATTTCCAAATTCCCAAGTACATCCCTTCCTCATAGCACTAGCTATCTTGGTTTTTCTTGTGTTTGTTTGTTTTTTCTCTTTAGTTTTGTATTCTTGGGTTTGTCAAAAGCAGTATTTACACCTTACACAATCAAAACTAAAAACACAATAGACAACCATCTAGCGATAAAGGTAATTCAAAGTACACATCACATTTAATTTTTAGTTATATACTTTTTAGTCATTTATTTTTAGTTATTTTTGCTTTAAAATATAATAATTTTTTTAGCATCAACGTTGTGTGTTCTTATGTTCTTTCTCAAAGCACCATCCCCTATTACACCTTAGTGACACATTATGAGATTTGAGAGGGGAATATGTATACACATAATATTTTTAAATTTTATCAAATAATGATGTTTTACATCTTGTAGGAACCCATTGAGACTCAATCTCTCTAAGTGCACACCTTAAAGGGTGCAACGAGAAAGGGGTGGGCAGACCTTTGGTTATTTATAGGATTATTGTCCCTTATTTACATATTATTAAAAATATAACCAGCTCTTAAAACCATTCTCTAAGATATTACTCCTCCTTTGCACACTCTTCCAGTATTTTTCCTTTTCTCATCTTGCTTTTCCTCACCTTGATTCCCTTTAGCTAGTTAACTATACTAGGTTGACTGGGTCAAACCTATACAGTTTTCAACCTCTAACTAATCTATAGGATTTATTGGGTTAACCTTTTACTATTTAGGGTATTTTTCACTTGGAGTTTCATCAAATATTTGGTTGACGTAGCTTCAGACCTAGTGATTTATCTCCCAAAAATATATAGGGTCAACTGGGTCGACCCTGTATAGCTGACATATTTAGAAGGATTTAGGGTGAGATCTCCCTATAAATATAAGATAATTTCCTCATTATTTCAATATGCAATCAAGAGTTGTTATTCTCTCATACTTATTTACAATATGTTCTTCCACCATTCTCCTTGAGGAGTCTTAGCTTAGGGTTTCTACTTAGAGAATATAGTCTTGTGGATAAGTCTTGGATATTTTGGCCTTTATTAGTTATCCTCAAAAACCAAAATAACTTCTTAC
Organism: Torreya grandis; assembly: GCA_037957365.1. Taxonomy (NCBI): domain Eukaryota; kingdom Viridiplantae; phylum Streptophyta; class Pinopsida; order Cupressales; family Taxaceae; genus Torreya; species Torreya grandis. The sequence goes on from JARHVA010000334.1 coordinate 1,273,046, forward strand.
TAAGCCCCTTTGGCCAAGGGAGATATTGAGTCTCGATGGCTTCATATTTAGGTAAGTATATTGTAACTTTGTTATTTTTTCTTTAGTACATAGATGTAGCATAAGTATTGGCTTGAATAATATTACTCTTCATATTCCATGTATTAGGGTCTTACTCATACTGATCTTAATTAAGATTCTCTTATACATATTTGTATTTCTTTAATAACCCCTCATGTTATGTCACAAGTTTTGTTGTGCACTAGATTAGATTTACTTTATTGTTTATTATAATAGAGTGAACATTAAACCTATGACTTTTTTAGGGTTATTTTATGATTATGTTAGATTGTATACTTTAGAAACCTTCTTATCATAGTGTATTGTGACAAGTGATCCCATAATTAGGTCTAGTATATCCCCGTATTGGTCATGCCCTCACTTAACAAATGTATTCCCAATTAGAAGTGTATGTATGCTCTATCTTTTCCAAGATAGAATTTATTTATAAACATGATGCATTTTTGATTTCATACACCTAGAATATATAGAAATCAACAAGTACACCATCAAATATAAGTTTCCTATTCTAGTAATTAATGATTTTCTAGATGAATTGCATAGCACTTTTTATTTTACCAAATTATATTTTCACTTTGGGTATCATTAGATTTGAATCTTCAAAGAGGATATAACTAAAATAGTTTTTTGAACTCATAAAGGCCATTATGAGTTTATGGAGATGCCTTTTGGTCTCACAAATTCACCATCTACATTTCAGAGTTTGATGAATACTATTTTTAGGCCATTTTTGAGAAAGTTTATGTTGGTGTTTTTGATGACATCCTCATTTACAATTAAAAATTGGAAAGACCATTTGAAGCATGTAAAATATGTACTTTAATTTTTAGAACAATATCAAATTTATGCCAAACCTTCCAAATATGTTTTTGGACTTAAAGAGGTGAATTACTTAGGTCATATTGTTTCACATGAAGGCATGCAAGTTGATTCTAAAAATATCCAAGTGATGTTGGAGTGGAAAGTTCCCAAGAGCCTTAACAACCTTTGGGGATTTATGGGGAAAATAATTTTCTATCATAAGTTTTCTAAAAATTATGGTAACATCGCAACACTTATCACATATTTTTTGAAGAAAAACTCCTTCTAGTACACTGAAATAGCTACTAAGGCATTCAAACAATTGAAAATGACTATTCACCACTCTAGTTTTGGCTACCTTTGATTTTTATAAAACATTTGATTTTGAATGTGATGCATTAGAGTACATAATGGGGGTAATACTCATGCAGTAAAGTAAACCAATTTCATTTGAGAGTCATCCACTAAAGGAAAAAAGCAAGCTCAATCTAAACTATGAGAAATAGATGATGGTTATTCTATATATAATCAAATAATGGAGACATTATCTGATGGGTCAACACTTTTAGGTAAACACTGATCATGATAGCCTCAAATATTTTTGGAACAATGATTTTCATCAGAATAAAAATCAAAATGGGTTACTAAAATGTTAGCATATTATTTGAAATAGTATATAAGAAAGAAAAAGAGAATGTGGTAGCAGATGCACTATCTAGGTTAGATGAATCAATTGAGGTATTATTATGTGTAATGACCATTAGGCATGTAGATTAGATAAAGGAAGAAAGATCAAAATAGGATAATGATAAGGATACCTAAGATTTGATTCAGAATCCTCAGTTTGTTTTTGGTTGGTCTAAAAAATTTGCATGGAATGGGGACACATTATGGTATAAAGATCAATTATACATCTATAAGCATTCTCTACTTAGACATAAAATCCTTTAAGAACATCATGAATCTCTAATAGGAGGTCATTTAGGGTTTTTCAAAACATATCATAGAATCAAGCAAGATTTGTTTTGGGAAGGACTCGAGGGGATGTCCAAAAATATGTAGTTTAATGAATGGTATTTCAATAGAGCAAAGATGAAACCATTAAGACCCTAAGTCTTTTGCAGCCTTTATCCATACCTAACTGAAGGTGGGAGGAGGTTTCCATGGATTTCATTACTGGGTTACCATAGTCTAAGGGTAAAATTTTTATCATGGTAATTGTGGATCAACTCACCAAGTATTCTCATATTTATTCCTTATCAAAACCATTTATCACCAATGTATATTCTATTTTTCTCAATATAGTTCATAAATTGAATGCTAATCCAAAGATCATTGTAAATGATTGAGATATCATATTTTATAGTAACTTTTATACTAAATTCTTTTCATTTTTGGACACCTAATTGGCTTATAGCTTGCTCTATTTGTAGACACCATAATTATGCACACTATAGTTCTAAATGTTGAAATACCCTTAGACCACTTTGGGACCCCTTAGGGCCAATTTGATGGTTTGACCACCTAACCAAACCCACCCTTTTACCCCACTTAACCTTCAACACTCAATCATCAATGGTCAAAGTGACCATCGATGGTCACCCTGACCATTGACAGTTAGGTCCCTTCCCCATATGAACAAACATAACACCAGTTGTGTACAAGCTAACATAGCATAATTTAATATGTTTACCCTACCTATTACTACATCGTGATGCATAAAAATCATCATCCTAACCTTCTAAGGAACCTTCTACCTCTAGGTTTCTTTGCCTATAAAAGGAGGGGAGTAGGAGGTGAATAGATATCCATAATCAAACATTCTAGCATACAAGTAACCAAGCTATCAACCATCAAATCTTCCTTCTATAAATTTAGTAACTACAATAGAGACCCAAACCTCTAAAAAAATTTATCTTGAGGCAAAGCATGGTTACTCTACCAAAAAATTTCTAGGATCAGCCATCATCCATCAAGCAACAAACTAGGCACATTTTATATTTTAGGTTTTATTTTTTTCATTTTTGACTTCCCTGCCTGAATCAGACCTTTCTACATCTTATCTCCTAACTCTTGGACCTTAACCCAATCCCAAACCACTTACTAACCCCATTATATAATCTAAATCATACTCTTTTATAAAAACTTTCATAACCTATAGGAACCATTGATGGTCACCCTGACCGCCAATGGTCACCTTCAACCACTGATGGTCACATAATTATCTATGGTCAACTTAACCATTGATGGTCACCCTGATTGCCAATGTTCATTGTGGTAATAAATAATATCAAGTTATTTACACCTACTTAACCTCAACTAAATTCAACTTTATATGTCCATGCATGTTTATAGAGACCTCACCTATTTTGTGAACCTGACTTGACCTATTTAGCATTAGTATTGACCCACTATTTTCTTAATTAGTCTATTTCCTTTACCAATAATTTATTTTTTCTTGTATTTCCTTTCAATATTTTCTATAATTTCATGCATGTAATTTATCTTCATTTCTTCTAACTTAACTATTTTAAGAGTGTAGATTGACAGCCTCCTAGTAATCTCACGCTTCTTGGATCTAGCTTATGCTAGGTAATCCACTTTGATACCCATCTAACAACCTCTTTGCATGAGTACTTTCTTATCTATATGTCATTATTCCCAAGACAAAGAAGATATATTCATGATCATCTAGATCACATGTGCATAAATAAACAAGTTCTTCTACTAGACTCTTATTACTAGTTTCTTACTTCTTTAAATAGAAATAAGAAAAATTGAGAGAAATATTCTAGCGTGCTTGATGGGACCTAGTAGCATCTAGGTGCCATTTTCTTCCTTATTCTATGCTCATATAAAGAAATAAAAATTTATTTTGGGTATAAAATAAACCTTGCATATATTGGTTGTTTACATGTTTAGCTCACTTAGTTAAGTTAAAAGCAAAGTAATCAATCATATCTTCACTTCTTTATCACATACTATACCAAACTACTTAAATCAATTCAACATCAAAATAACTGACATAAGACCCGACTAGGGTTTCATCTCTTAGAGGATCACCTTCACCCTTTGGATATCTTATTTGGAGTTTATTACAAAGAAGAGAACCAAAACTCAGCTCTCTAGTTGAGTCTAAACTCTGGAAATTGATATATATTGTATAAGCACCCGACACCCTTATCACTAGAGTGTGTGAATTGAGTGGGTAGGCCCTAATACCAAGCCATGTATTGATTTCCAACATAGATCCTTTTAAGAGCCTTAAACACCTAAAACCAACCATAGACTTCTTTTCTAGTACATGTTCTACAAACCAAAGTTCTTCACACTTTCTGACTAAGGCATAAGCCAAAAGCAAGATAAAAGACATCTTAAGATTTCAAATGCACTCTAATGTATGTTCAATTACTTTGAGATCTTTTTATTTTGTTTACTTTGTGTTTGAGTTGTGATCTTTCCTTTATTCCTCTGTATTTCTCATATGGTTTTTACTAGACAATAGTTGAGAAATAAAACCAACCAAGAGCCATCTTTATCTTATTCATCCTCCATGGAGTATATATTGGATGTTGAGGGTTATCCCCATCTTTCTACACCCCCTACCATGCCTCAAATATTTTCCCAAGGTGATGCATATTTTACCACTTTTCTTGACAACCCCATGGCCCTCCAATATTACTTTAACACCTTATCTCACTATACCACTACTTCAGTCCCTCCTAATGATCAACATTATGGGATAGCTCCCCATATTATGTTTCCCACTACCTCTAATCAATCTATGACCACTCAATCATCTTCCTCCACCAATAATCCACCCAAACTCAATCAAACCACCCAACCAATAACCAAAAACCTCCTACACCAACCAATAACTCCTTTAACATAGGGGCAACCTTACCTTTAGTTACCTATACTCCACCCACCATGGGGATATCTTCTACACATATTACCACTATTCCCTTTGTCACTACCAACCCACCAATATCTACCTCACTTCAAAGTGCGGTGATTTCTATACCTTCTACCCTTCCACCTATCAGTACTGAAGTTATAACTCACCCCCAACCAACTAACCCATCTATACCTATAACCCAACCCATATCAATTCCCAATTTTACCAATTCAATTTTACCCCAAACCAACCCACATCAACTCAAAAAATACCTATGACACCTTAACCATGTTATGTACCTAACCCATAAGGATACATAGTTGCACCTTCTACCCAACCTTTTGTGCCCATTAACCCTTATGTCGCATCATCCCAACCCTCAATCACCACATACCAACATGTGGCATCCTCTCAACCTTTTACTAGTTATCCACATATTACATCCACCCAACCTTAGCAAAACCTACCATATAATTATGAAACTACCCAACCCTAAATAGATTTGGTCAAAATGTTAATGGAAAAAATGAACAACCTAGAGTCATCTATCTCTGGGGATCATAACCTCCTATCTTATGACCAAATATATAATGAACCTATTCACCCATATGTCCCCATCAAACTATGCCCTTCTTAATGGGAACTACCCAAATTTTCTAAGTTCCAAAGCAAAGAGGAACCCTAACAACACTTAAGAGTGTTTCGGCATTTTTGCTACTTGATTGCCTATGATGATGATATTCTCCTTTGCACCTTTCCTATGTCTTTATCTAGACTAGAATTAGATTGGTATAGTGATTTTAATAAGCACTCAATATTTTAATTTTCCCAACTCACCCAAAACATTTTAAACCACTTTTCAATCAATATATCTAAGAAGGTCTCCATTACCGACCTCTACTCCATTAGGTAATTTGATGACAAATTAATTATCAATTTCATAGCTTTATGGAGGGGTCTTATCAACTAACTCTCATTAGATTTTCACCAACCCAATTTTATTGAAATTTCCTCTTAGGCTTGTGCTAAACATATCACACCCACTCTATAGGTTCAAACTTTCAAAACCTTTAATGAGGTTTTCACTATGGCACACAAACTAGAAATTAGAGCCATCAATGAGGGGAAGTTGAGACTAAGAAGCAAAAAATATATCTTTGAATCTAATGAACCTTCCCCATCTAAAACTACCAACAAATCTAACTACCCCAAGACTAAACCAAAGGCAACCATAAACATGATTGTCCTTAAAACCGCTTCACCTCTGATTGTTAACCAAACCAATTCCTCTAACTCCTCCAATCAACAAACCCAAAATCAAAACCGGGATACCCCAAAATAATACACTCCATTAAGGGAGTCATATGTTTCAATTTTGAATAAGTTGCTCAAATCCAACATCATATAGCTTCCCCCTATCAAACCTCCTCTACAATTTGATGTTTCTCACCCTATATCTAGTTGGTAAAATAAGAATGATCTATGTGCCTTCCATCATGTCATTTTACATGATGTTAGTATATGTAACACCTTCAAAACCATTGTCAAAAACTTGATTTATAAAGGAGAACTTGCATTCGACAATCCTAATGTGCTCCTAAATCAATCACTTGACATCTTTTAACAACCTTTTCCCAATCATGCCCCTTTTATCAAACATGGTGATAACAAACCAAAATCATCTCATGCTCGTGAGGTCCATATAGTCAATGTTATTATCATTGAACTTATCATTAAGGAAACCATTACCTTGACCACCTCTTCCTCCACTCCACTTATTGAAGTGATGTAATCACCCTTCATTCCTTTGGATACCCAAACAAAGGAAGCAACTACATCTTTTTCTCCAATGGATGAGATAATGGACTTACCCACTTCTCCTTTGATATAAATACTAAAGGAGTCAACCATTATCATCACACCTCCCTCCCCCATCAAGGAATCACCCTCTCTCTCTCTCTCTTTGGAAACCATTCCACAAGAAGAGATCACCTTATCTACTCCTTCTAGGAAGGAAATATCTTCCCAAATATTGAACTCTTTCATCAAGTATAAAGGTGAAGGAACCATTCCCTTACCTCAACTTATGGGCCTAATCTTTGAATCCAATGACCAAGGAACCAAACCAATTTGCATACCCTTCTCTAGACTGGTCTAAAGCCTAGAATTCTCTTTTCAACCTAACTTGTATTGGGCCACATTTTGGCACCATCTTAGGCTCCCCTATCAAAATAAACATGAAACTTTAACCTCACTTTTATCCACCATTAAACCTATATTTACCTCAATCCCTTCATCAAACACCTCTCCCTCTAAAACTATGGAAGAACCATCCAAACCATCTCCATTCCAAATTATCAAATCGCATTATACTTCTTTAACCAAACCCATCAAGAACATAGGGATACTCCCTACTCCTATCCTAATCCACCCATATTTTAAGTTGGATTTAACCCCATCTAGTCCACCAAAGAAAACCTTAACTAGACCAACCAAGAAGTTGGAACCACCTAAACTCCTACCTAAAACTAGAACCATACCACCTCCTTCCCTCTTACCTTCTATCTTGGGGCCTCATCCTTCTTCCATCTTAGGAGATCATCCTTCTACCAAGAAGGTGAACCCTCAAAAAACTACCCAAACTAAACTTCCTCCTTTCATTCTACCTTTACCTATCCCTTCCAAAACATCAACCTCCCCATCATTTTTAATCAAATTATCTACCTCCACCTTCCCACCTATCTTTAAATCTTCATCATCTCAATCATAAACCTTAAAATATTTCACCTTTAAAGCCTCCACCTTGAAACCATCTAAAACCAAACAACCCCAATCAAACCCACCTACCAAAACCATCCTACCACCCACACCTTTCATGGTGAATCCTACTTCTAAGAAGGCTCCTACCCTAAAACTAAAATCCCATCACCCATAACACCTTTGCTCAAATCATATTCAATAATTTTATAAAGGTTATTATAAGATTCTTCATTAATCCTACCACCTATCAAATCCTTTGACCCTTCAAGTCCTAAACCATCTTGGTTCAATGATAATTTAATCTACTCATACCATAGGATACCTAGACACGACATAGAGAACTATAAATATCTCCAAGCACTTGTCCATAACTTATGGGATGAGGATGATCTATTGTCAGATGAACCTCTCTTGAGCCCATTACTAATCCAACCACCAAAAAAACCTATCCAACCCTTACCCACTCCCACACTCTTATCCAAGAGTGAGGAGAAACTAAAGTAGCCTTTTAGCCCAACACTTCCCCTCATCCACACTATCCATATGTTTACCCAACCTCAAGCCTAACAAAAGGATAAGGGAAAGGCCAAAGTGTACATTCCATGGACATATCCTTCTACCCCTCAACCTTTCAACCAAACTCAAACACCTTCACCTTCATAAAAACCCAAAATATCTATTTTGGGTGCCCTTACCTCCAACTCTTCTAAATCTATCCAATAAGTAGTTATAAAGTAGCTTCACTAGACACAGGTGAATATGATCCTATACAAACTAATCAACACCTCACCTCATCACAATCAAGCACTAATAGAGGCTCTGTAATCTACAGAGGTCTAACCTAAAGACCCTTAACCTCTTGTAACCTTTATCAGAACCCTTCAACTTTCCACCTTTATCACATTTAAGGATTCAGAAATACCTTCTATTTATCCTAAACATCTTGATCCTCTCCTCTTCATCACTACATACATCAATCAAAACCACATCAAAAGGGTGATGATTGATGGATGATTTAGTATTAAAATTATCTCCTCTCATGTCTATGACCAACTCTAGTTTCCAAAGAATATCATGTTAGAAACATTTGTGGTCCTTCATTCCTTTAATGATACTATGGCCACAACCTTGGGAATAGTTGTCTTCCACATTCACTTGGAACCTCACACACTTCTGAAGCTCTTATACATCATATAAGGTGAGTTATAATACAACATATTACTAGGATTCCCTTAAATTTGAGACATGATTTGTGTCCCATCCAGCTTGCATCGATGTGTCAAGTTCAATCATGAACTCTAGGTCATCACCATACAAGTTGACCCTAGTCCTTTTTACATCTTAAAACATTACATATTAACCCAATGATGTTCTTCTTCCTTGTTCATCTATCTCACCACCCCTACCATTGATGAAGCTTCAACTAGTTCATCTATCCCTTCTTCTCAGATCCCCACAGAGGACCCCTTAGAACCTATGTTCCAATGTCTCTCACTAGGAGAGTATCATATTTTGGCCTTAAACACTTTTCCTACTCCTCAAGAGTATGGGAACCTTGACCATGATCCTGATTATGATCCCAATATCAGAACCATCATTTCTTTTTTACTTCCCAACCACCAAACCAATTTCATCTATGGGGGACTTGATCATCTACTTCTCCCTTCCTCCACCACCTATTTCATCTGACCATTCACCTTAAATTTTTCCTATTTGGACAAATCGACATTCACAAAATTATACCTTCATAGGTGTGCTTAGAAAGGATTTGTCCTTAGTCATTATAAACATAAACCCCATGACTTACCTTTGATCAAAACCTAAAAACCTCATGATCTATTTAGCCTTGGGTTCGTACCACCAAAAAAAACCCATAAATTCACCCAAACCCATCGCCACCATTAAGGAAGACATCCCATCCTCACTAAAGCCATCTCCTACAAATTTTTAGGATTTCTCCTACCATTCACACCATCTAACATCAAGACGATGATTCCATTATCACCTATTTTGGTGTGGGGGATTCTTCTATTCATAAATCCCTTCCTCTTGAAAATCAAACCATGTTGAATGAATCCACTATCAATGTCAACTTGGGTACTCATGATAACCCCTACACTATGAAGATTAGTCAATCTTTAGATTCCATGAAGCAACAAGATTACCCTTCCTTCATGACCAAAGCATAGCATTTGATTGGTCATATTAGAATATGCCAAAAACCAAACCTTATATATCTCTTCACAACATCATCATCCATCCCAATGCTAATCATGTTAGGTGAAAGCTTCGTAAGATGCACCCCCATATCACCCTTCTAGTCAAAGAAGATAGTTAGTGCCTCTTATCTATCAATTTCATCCAACCCATTGACTATCCCCAATGGGTTTATAATAGAATTCCTATCACCAAGCCCATAGGGGGACTTCACCTCTATATTGACTTTCATGACCTCAACATTGCTTATCTAAAAGATGACTTCCCTTTGCCTAGCATCGACCAACTTGTTGACCTTACAGTTGGCCATGAGATATTATCTCTCATGGATGGTTTCTCAAGATATAATTAGATCTTGATTGCCCTCAAATATTATCATAAAACATCTTTCATCACCCCATGGGGAACTTTCTATTATAGGGTCATGCCATTTGGTCTAAATAACGTTGGGGTAACCTACTAGTGTGCAATGACCTACATCTTCCATGATCTCATTCATAAAATCATAGAGAACTATGTAGATGATCTCTTTGGAAAATTTAAATATCACAAGGATCATCTAGACATTCTCAAAATTATCTTTGAGTGCCTAATCCATTTCCATGTCTAACTCAACCCCAAAAAATGTATTTTTAGGGTCCTAACTAGAAAGTGTCTTGGATTTATCATCTCTCTCTGAGGAATCAAAGTAGACCTTGCCAAAGTCAAATCAATCCTTCACATGCCACCTACCTTAAGTAATTTCATAGCCTATATGGGAAGCTCCATTCCATTCATCACTTCATCTCTTAGTTATCAGATAGATGTCAACCTTTTCACCAACTTCTCAAGAAAGATACATCTTTTAAGTGAACCAGGAAATGTTAACAAATCATTGATTCACTCAAAGAGTACCTTCTTTCTCCACCCATTCTTATTTCTCATAAAGAAGATCAACCCTTATACCTTTATATCTTCACCATTGACCATTACTTAGGGGCAAAGCTCACTCATCATGATGAACAAAACAAAGAGAAAGTTGACTACTATATAAGTTGAACACTTATAGAGTATGAGACTTGGTACACCCATACCGAGAAGTTTTGCCTCACTTTATTCTTCATGGATACCAAAATCCATCATCACCTCCTCAATCATAAAACCTTTGGCATCACCAACACTGACCCTCTCAAGTACATGGACTCTAAACCATACCAAAACCAATGTATGGCTAAGTGGCTCATGCTCCTAGCTAGGTTTGACCTTGAGTTACTCTAGTAGAAGTTGATTAAAGGCAAAGTCATTACTAATAAAGTGGCTAAATATCCTTTACTAGAAAACCAACCACTTCTTCTTGTGTTCTCAGATGAGTCCATCATGACCCTTTTCCAAGAGGACATCACCTACCAAATAACTATGTTCTTCGATGGATCCAAATGCCAACACGGTGGGGGTGAAAAAATAGTTCTCATTCCCCTTGATAGAAAAACTCTTCCTCTTTACTTTAAACTTGATTTTGAGTGTACCAACAATATGGCTGAGTAAGAATCCCTAGTAATAATTCTCCAAACCACTCTAGCCTTGGGAGTTAAAATGATCAGTGTCTTTGGAGATTCCTAACTTGTGGTCAACTAGGTCAATGAATCTTACCAATGTAAGATTGATGTCTTGTAAAAGTACAAAGATCTAGTAGATGTACTTATATCATCATTTGATCATTACCTTATCCACTCTATTTTATGATTTACTAACAAATTCATGGATATAATGGCTTCCCTTGATTCCCAAATCCCATCAGCACCTGTTGATTCCAAATTCTTTGTCACCATTCATCATTTTATCATACCCTCTGTAGTCATATAAAATATCCAAATTTGTGAGTGGCTTGTGACACCTAACCATAGGACCCTCTTTCATTCTCTCATAACCATTCCAAATACCTTTTTACTTATAACTGATCATCTGCAAACTTTTGAGACCTAATTTTAGCTCACCCAAGCTACATTTCTTGTGCTAATTTCATCACTCCAAGGATCAATCCTATAGGATAGGAGTGTTAGGGTTGGACTATAGTACCAAACCCAAGGGTGTCCCATTTCTAGCACGTGTGTCTAATGACATTTTGATCCCAAATGACCATTTCCTTTTGATTCTTATTCTTCATTATGTTGGCCTCGTGTGAATATATTTAACCCATGACCAATAGATATATATAAAATCCCATTCAAAGTTAATTTAAAGGGGGTTGGAAAATATTACAAAAGAAAGTAAGACCTCTATGGAAAATTTCCCTATTCTTTACATACAACCATCTAATATAGCTACCAGCATATTCAAACTCTCACACCAGTCCCTTGCCACCTCAAGCACTCTCAATTTGGCATTTTTTCATCTGCATAACACTATTTCACAAAGCACATCAAGTGGGATAACTACATATGGCTTGATCCTTCTTCAGATAATTAGTATGTAGGTAGCATTCCCACACAAGGGGTGTGATACACATTCAATTCATCTTACACACACTAACCCCCCTCTTTCTAATTTTTTATCAATCATAATGAAGGTTTAGGGTTTCAAGATTGAATTAGCTCTACAAAGAGCTCCATCAACATTCAGGACTCAAAATTTCATAGGAACACTAACATAGAGACATCCGACAAAACCCAAAAAACTCAAATCTTTGTCACTAGTTTGGATAATAGTGGTAAGACCTAGAATAGAGCATTGGACCTCGAAGTGTCTTGTTTTTGGTGTTCTTATCCTTTCACTAAATGAAAGCTAGATCTAGGTTCATGACATTGTTTCAATCTTACACAACTAGTTTTAGACTTTGTTTTAGTCATCTCAGTCTAATTTTAAGCTAAGCTGCATTACTCTTTATTTATTACTATTTTTAGAAAGGTTTAAATGGCATAGTAAATTATACAAATCAGTACCATAATTATTGCAATATTATTTACTAATTTATTTATTCTAGACCCTTAACTAAATTAGGAATAAGACTCCAATATTCCCAAAATTGTTAAACCATTTGATGAACTGACTTACTTCATTTGTGCATAAAAACACTAGAAACCCTAAGGTAAATTCTTTTCTAATTTTTCTAATAATTTTTTGATTTTTTACTTGCATATTTAAATAAAAAATTCACATTAATTTTTAAAATTCCATAGTAATTTTTTTTTTAAATGTTATTTTCTTCCAAACCTTAGTTGCATATACTAGGTCCATTTAAATCAAGAATTTTCCAATATTTTTTTGATTTTTAACCTACATATTTAAATAAAAAATTAGCATTAATTTTAAAAATTCCTTAGTAATTTTTAAAATATCATTTTTCAAAACCCTAGTTTCATATACTAGGTCCCATTACTTATGAGGTATCACCTTACATGTTTGTGAGCTTCTTATCCTTTTCATGCATATTCTATTTCGCTATTTAGGTTATTAATTTAATATATTCTTTCATTTTTCAAATCATTTTCCTTATGCCATCTATTCTTCTTACATCTCTTTCTTTGAGATGAAGTACAAGACTTAGTGGTAACCCTCCTAAATTCACCCATATTCCTTTAACTTGACCATATACCATGGATAAACAACCAAATCAACATCCTGCTATAGATCCTAAACATCTAGATTACACTAATTTCCATGAAGATAACTTTGACATTGAGCAGTATGAGAATAACAATGATGATACAAACACTGATGTTCATGACCCACCACATCGGGTTCTTGATCCACTTCCACCTATCATTGATAATGATGTTGTCATCAATAAAGACTTGATTCTACAAAGTTTTAGAGAAAGACTCGAGGAATAACCCTAAGATCATACTCTTATCTTAAAATCTATCATGGAAATTAAAAAGTCTAATTAAGTTGAGTCTTCCATTCCTTCAAAGAAACTAGTTACAAATGACACTACAAGTGCAACTATGTCTCAACAACCTCTATAGTATCCCAACCCTCTTATGAGACACCACCATTTATGGCTACTACATTTGTGTCTCCTAATATAACTACCATTTGTGTAAGAGATAAAATATCTTCAATCTAAGGTGTAACATCTTGAGCAAGGTGATTATATGCCAACATAGGCCTTGGATTATTTTTCTTTGCTTCATACACCATTGGCATGTGATATTGCTTCTACACCTTTATCGCTAGGTTTTGTTCAACCCAAGCTCATTATATATGATGGAAAGGGTGATCCAAAAACACACTTGAGATCTTTTCACATGGTATTCTTGGACTATGTGCCAAATGAATGGCTACTAACCAAGCTATTTCCATAGAGTCTAAAGGATTATGCTTTACAATGGTTCTATAGTCTATCAAATCAGTTGATTAGTGCATTTAATATTTTAGTTGACATGTTTCTAGCCCATTTTAGTATTAGCATTGATGATAAGGTTTCATATGCCCAAGTTGCACAATAGAAACAAAGGTCAAATGAGCATCTCATAGATTATGTTCTTCGATATAATACTATCTTGGCTAAGATGAATAGTCCCATGGCTGATCAAGAGTTACAATATCTCTTGAAATAGAGTCTTTTACCAACCTTGTATGAATCAATAATGTTTAAAATATTTTCTTCCTTCACTGAGTTATGTCATACACTAAAATAAATGGAAGTCAAACTAATTTTAATGGGCAAACTTAAGAACATGAGCATATCTAAAACAAAAAACAAGAGTAACAACAAAGTCACATATAAATTAAAGGTAAATGGTAGCAAAAGTCAAAATCAACCAATAGTTAATGCAGCTTTAGATCCCCCTCAGTGAGTGGTCTTATTAGCACCTCCTTGGTGAACTTTTACCAATCTACCAATTTCCCTAGCCAGAGCTTTATAGTGGCTTTTGGAATGTAATATCATATCTCTCCTTCCTATTTGGTAAGTTGATCGACTAAATCCTCTTTCATAGGGATATAATCAAAATGAATCTTATGATTTTCTCAGGGCACTAAGCCACACAACAAATAGATGCATCAGTTTGAAACATAAGATACATGACTTGATAGATGGAAACATTATTGATCTTGACACTTTAATTGAGCCTCCTCAATAAAATAAAAAATAAGACAAGGGATACATCAAGTGTTCACCATGTATATCATATACATCCTCCACCAGTTACATACCAGGCACCTTCAATTGAGTTACACCCTTTAAACAACATGATTTGTGTGTATAATTCTAGAGTTCCATCTGGACAATCCATATCCTTCTCAAAGTAGGAGATAATTGAGGATGATTTAGATTACCATGCAACATTTATCATAGCTTACATTAATCATCATCCAATTCATAGTGTTCTCATAGATAATGGATCTAGTTTGAACATGTACACTATGATATTATTTTAGCATTTAGGATATTCAGAGTAGGATATTACCCTAATAGACATAGTTATCAATGGATTCCATGGGTACATATGAAGTTCACTAGGTGAGATTGTACTTCCTCTATAGGTTGGTTCAACACATGTGGCCACACCATTTACTATAGTTCCCAGTGTAGGAGTCTTCAATATATTGCTTGGTCGACCATGGATTAAAAAAATTCAAGTAGTACCTTCTACATTTCATAGATGTATGAAATCCATTCATGATATTCAAGTTTTTACAGTTGGTGGAGTTCCATATGATTTACCACTCCCCACTTCAGATCCATCTTCTACTTTATAGTCACCAATTTTAGCTTCTCCACTAGTTATAGTTCTTCCTCTAGTTTAGATTCAAATAGATTCAAGGTCTTCCTTGCCAACATAGAGATTTAATACACCTCCATAGAGGCCTCTTTTAGAGCAACCATATTTTTAGGACTCTTGATAGTTACCAACTATAGTTTTCACACCCAAGGTAGTCTCATTGAATTCTAATGCCTCTACACATAAAACACATGTTCAAATAGATTCTCCTATGACCAGATGGGTCCCTAAAATCCCTATAGTTAGATCCACTTCTCAGAGTTATAAGAGGACTCCATAGTTGGTTTTTACTACAAATATTTTAGATAATTTATAACATACATAGCTTTTAGAGCCACAGTCTTAGCCCTTCCATCATGCTTCATGATTGTAGAGTAAATTTTTACTCTATGTTGCATTCAAATTTTCAGTTGAGCACTGCAGTTTTGGTTCCTATATACCTTGGTCATAGCAGCAGAGTTGGGGCAGAGCATGGGTTCAATTTTTTGTCTAAGTGTTGAAGTGCTGTGGAGGCCACCAAGTGTTATTTTTTTAGCACGGGTCCTCTTTACTTCTCTTTTGTTTCTTTCATTTCATTTTGCCTAAATGTTTGAATTCAAGCAAAAGTTTCCAAGTGTCACTTTTTGAGACATGGAGCCAGCCAACTGGCATCTTTTGAGCCCCTCTTTGTAACTTTTAGGAAGGCCATGGAATGTGCCACGTATCCAGTAGTAGTTAAGCAAAATTCACCACGTGTCAGCACCCACGTCTCATGTCAATCCCCACATTCTATTCTATTTTTTGGAAAGGAATTTCAATGAGCTAAGTATCAAAGAAGCATAAAGCACCATGTGGCAGTCACAGAAGGCCCTGAACTACCTTTTTAAAGAAGTAGTGGAAGTCACCACGTGTCGACATCTGAGATACTTTAGTTCAACTCCTGGGTTCAATACTTTAGTTCAACAAAAAAGGCATCATTTTATTTTACTTAAGCACCATAAAACAATAGAGGCTACCAAGTGTCACTCTCTGAGCCCCTCTATACTCCATTCCCAAGAAAAGCAAAATCTGCCACATACCCTTAACTAAAGCTATAGAAGACGATATGTATCTTGCTCAAAGTCATGGAAGCCTCCACATGTCGACGCTTGAGAGATCATCTTTGAGTTTCATTACTAAATATAGATTGTGGTGGGCCTCAGGTGTTACTTCAAAGGTCTACAAAAACTACCAAGTGTCACCATCTGTAAGAGTCTGATATATGTCGCAAGTGATACTACAACACAGCCAAAGAGAAGTGGAGAGAGATGTGTGTCTTCGATGAATCTGGCAGAAAGTGCCAGGTGTCATTTTCTGGTGCCTTCTAAGTAACAAGAGAATTTTCAAGAAATTGACTGTGTCCTCTCCCATTTCAACATAACAAAGTGTTTCATGTATATGTTGTCGCAAAGTGAGATGCAGGGAAAATTGGCTGGAGTTAATTTGAGTAGATGGAACAGTTCATCAGGTAGATTTTTGGATCCCCCAAAGCATTGAAGGCACCATCTATTTGTCCCTTGTGAGGGAAGGATGGAGAGAATTACATGGGAAAGGGAGTGATGAAAGGAGACATCTGAAGCTATGAAAGAAGAATAATTGTAAGAAGAAAGGGTCGGGGATTTTCTATAGTTTGTGGACTTTCTAGAGTTTTTTTGCTAGTAATATCATTTGCTCTTGTCTCAATTTCCTTGAGTTGTAAAGTTAATGTAACTATGCATGTTTTTGTGCCTTTTATGTAGCTAAATGAATTAAGAAGATTGAACTCCATGCCTTGGTTGATGTTATCTGTGTCATTTGCAAAGGTAGTTTATACTGTAGATTCTTTAAAGTTGTGATTAGGAATGTCATTTGCTTTTATCTCATTTTCTTGAGTTGGAAGGTTTACATAGCTGTATGTGATTTTTTCACCTCTTATGTGATTGAAAGATTCTATTAAGAAGATTGAACACTATGCCTTCATTGACATTCTTTGTATCTCAATTAAAGAATTCTCTGTTGTGAGCCTCTATTTCTATTATTCTAATCTTTTACATTGATCATGCACTTGTCTGCTCTTAAATGTAATTAAATCCTATAATAGTCTCACTGTGCTTAGGTTAGTATTAGGATTACACTCAGGTGCATCACCATAGTTAGGTTTCAATTCCTGCATTTTGCATTTTTATTTAATCTCCAATCCCTTTTCCCCAACACCCAATACAAAAGAAGAGACTAGCTTCTCTAAAATTTTGAGGTTGTTTCAAGCTTCATTGTCCCATAGCTTGAAACTTCCCATTGTTGATTGATTAAGATCAAGCACAATTTCAAGTCATCAATAGTTTTTGGCACACCCAGTGGGACCAGTCTTGAAGTTTCTTTCAAGACCACATGAACCAGAGAGCTACGAGGAGTCAGAGCTATGGACCAGTCACCAAATCCCAATCTACTACAAATCTAGGTATTCTTTTTTCACCTCTGGTAATTAGTCCAAGAAGAAGAGCTAACCAGTTTATACCAGTACCAAACATGGGAACCCCTGTACCCCCAAGAAATTACACAAGCTAGAACACTGGTAGTCCCTTAATCCTCCCAACACCACCAGCTGTTTGGGACCCTATCCTAGTAAATGCTCTAAAAGCTCTGCCCAAATTTAGTGGGCAAGACTCAAAAATGCCCGTGGAACATCTTCAAGATGTGTTAGATGTATGTGCCATACATGGTGTCACAGAGTAAAATGTGGCCCTAAGGTTATTAGTAGCCTCGTTCAAAGGGAAGGCCTTAGAATGGTATCAGTCTTTGACCCCAAATACCATATCCACATGGGACTCGCTTAGAGATTAATTATTTGAAAGATTTGTAGAGAAAGGTGATAAGTCCTCTTTATTACAATAGTTGATCACCATTCAGAGGGGACCACAAGAGGACATGACTGACTTCAACACCAAATTTTAGAAAACTTGGGATAGAATCCCTATTGCAGCTAAACCACCACCTGGTATGGCCATAGTGTTCTATCTCAAAGCTTTGAATTCAAATATATCTGTTATGATTCAGTCACTAGGACACACTTTGCCAGTGGCTTATGACCTTGTGGTCAGAGCTGAGAATCATTTAATTGATGCTGGGAAGTTACCTCCAAGGCCTCCCATGCCTATATTCCTAGAAATTAGCTTACCCTTACCTCAAGAAGTTCCTAAAGCTGTAAGCCCACCTGTGTCTATGTATACTTACCCCCCATCATCTACAAAGCAATCAGTCCCTACTCAGTCATCTGAGACGGACAATATTAATAATATGTTAAGGACATTCTCCAATGAGTTGATTAATATAAAGAGGCAACATAACACTTTCCCTAAGCCTCCTTATCAAGGCTATCAAGGAAATAGGTTTTCATCCCAACCAAACTAGTATCAAGGCCCTCTAAGGCAAACCAACAATCAACTAGCAAATCAATTAGTTGCAGTTCCCACGCCCTCACAGACAATTCTATCCAACTCAAATAGGGAGATGGTTCTAGGTCAGAATAATTATGTGGATGATACTAATGCTTGGTGTTTCCCTTGTAATGATGCTCACACCCCTAGATATTGTCCTAGGAGTAATCTACAACAAAGGGTAGCTGAACAGAGAAGAATGGATGGCCAGTTTGCCAGTACCAATAACAACCAAGCCTACCAGTCTCTTGACATGCAAAATTTAGTGTTAGTGGCTCAGATGCAAGGAATGTCCTTGCAACAAGAGGAATAAATAGCCCTAGAACATGCTTTGTTCTCATGGATCAAAGATGAAGTAGTTTTCTTGAATGAAGCATCTACCTCCCAAAGGCCAAAAGTGCAATCTGATTATTACACCAGATCAAAGAGGAGGATGGAGGAGCAGCCCGAGATTGTAAGTGGTCAAGTCAAGAATAATCCTCCATCTTAGGGGCAAAATAACACTGCTATTAGACAAGAAGTGCCTCAGTTGGTATGAGATCAAGAGATTCCTACCCAGATTCAAGAAAAAAGAGGTATCCCTATTACCAAAAAACTCAGTCTTTGGGACTGATCAATGTAGTAGATCAATTAAAGAGGACTCCAACACAAGTATCGATATGGGATATTTTGGCTATTCCTGAACAAAAGACACTACTACAAGAAGCTCTA
Organism: Torreya grandis; assembly: GCA_037957365.1. Lineage (NCBI taxonomy): Eukaryota > Viridiplantae > Streptophyta > Pinopsida > Cupressales > Taxaceae > Torreya > Torreya grandis. The sequence goes on from JARHVA010000334.1 coordinate 1,292,629, forward strand.
CAAGGGCAAGCAGTGCCCAAAGGTGTTGTTATCAAAAAAGGACCTACTGGAAAGGAAAAACTTAAAGATACAGTTCCTCTAAAGACAACAACCTTCGTGAACGATGCAGCACAAGTAAGTAAATCCAAGCCAGAGCCTTTCTATTTAACTTTGATAGTTGGAAAGAAACTCCTACATAATGCATTGATAGACTCAGGAGCTAGTACAATTATGATGCCCAAGCAAATAGCTGATGCTTTGAAAATAAATTATGAACCCCTTGTAAAAAGAGTTAGACAGCTAGATGGCAAAATAGTACAAACCATAGGGAGAATTAAACAACTCCCCTTGCAGTTATACACATGCCCCAACATAATTGTCAACCAAGATATAGTTGTCATAGATATACCCCCTATCTTTGGTTTATGTTTATCTAGAGACTTTACAGCAAAAATAGGGGGATATATGTCTCTTGACTGGTCTCACCTCATCCTGAGAACCAAATACGGTTCAAAGATGAAAATTATATCTGAACCACTATCCAAGGACCACATCACCAACGATCCAACAACAAGATTAGAAGCAGATCATGCCATGTTGAATAAATAAGAAATATTTTTTTTGAAGAACTAGGAGACTGGACTGAGCATGATCAAGAAGAGGAAAATAGCTAGTTGTTGGCTATGATGCATAGTGACCCATATGGGAACTATGACTCTACTGGTTTGGACACGTATGTCATTTTTTATGAAGATTAGGAGATCCAAAATGTTCAAGGGAAGAGGTACCTACTACTCAAGATTTAGAGCTTTGGACTTTGAATTTTGATGGAGCTAGAAGTATACATGATATTGGAGCAAGAATTTGTCTTATTGCTCCAAATGGTGATAAAATTTTAAGGGCTATTCAATTCCAATTTGCTTGCACTAATAATGATGTAGAATATGAATCTCTAGTACATGGGCTCTTATTAGCCAAGAAAAAGGGAATAAAAAACCTAAAAGCAAAAGGAGATTCAAAATTAGTATTAAAGCAAATACGGGAGAAGGCAGCGGCCAAGAATGTGAGAATGAGATCCTGCAGGCATAGGATTTGGGATTTGATAGAAGATTTTGAGGATTTTAATATTGAGATAATCCCTAGAAGTCAAAACTCTAAGGCTGATAGGATGGCTCAGATTGGCTCACAGTTTAACCCAGTAACTGGCCTATTGGTTAATAATGAGTCAGTAAAAGTTATAGTGAGGCTAACCATCCCAGACAATGATGAAAATTGGCAAGTGTTTGAAAATGATGCTCAGGTAATCTCTTTCTTACAATAATCAGATGAGTTTTTTGATCAGTTGCAAACTAAAATTGAAGAGGTGTATGGTGATCAGATTATTCAATTAAGGACAAATAAGCTCCCAAGGGATTGATCACCTTAGAAAACTTGTTCAACCCAGATGATGTAAGCCTGGAAAAGAAAAGGTTCCAAGTAGATAAAGCTAACTATTCTGAGGTAGAGGTGAGTGATGAGAAGAGGCTAAAATTTGGGAATTTTGCAACTTAAGAAGAGAAGGAAAGATTAATCGAACTATGCCAGAGATATGATAGAGTCATAGCTTGGAGCTATGAAGACCTTCATGGATACAATAGAGACATTATCCAGCACACAATCAAGTTGACTGAAGGGTCCAAGCCCATCAGACAAAAATAGAGGCTAGTAAATCCAAGGATCGAGCCTCTAATGGTAGTTGAGTTATAGAAACTTTTAGAATCAAAAATAATATTTCCAATCAAGAACTCAACTTGGGTATCAAATCTAGTCCCAGTTAGGAAAAAGAATGGAGATGTAAGACTGTGTGTAGATTTCAGAGATCTAAATAGAGCATCTCTAAAAGACCACTATCCCTTGCCCTCCATGGAACAAATTTTGCAAACTATGGCTGGATCAGAGAGGTTTTCTTTATTTGATGGTTTCTCTGGGTATAATCAGATTTGGCTAGCTGAGGAAGACTAGTACAAAACTACTTTCACTACCAAATGGGGGACATTTGCCTATGTGAAGATGCCATTTGGCTTATCAAATGTAAGAGCCACCTTTCAATAAGATATGGACATAGCCTTTGGTGAACTTATAAACAAGGTCATCCTGGTCTATCTAGATGACCTCACTATTTTCTCAAAAAATGTTGATCATTTTGATCATTTAGAATCTGTCAGGATTTTGAGATATCATTAAATCCCAAGACATGTATTTTTGTTGTACCTCAGGGTAAACTATTGGGGCACATAATATCTAAGGAAGGAGTTTCTATAGATCCTAAGAGAATCATAGCTATAATGGACTTACCTCTCCCAGTAAATAAAAAGGCAATCCAATCTTTTTTGGGGAAGATCAATTTTGTCAGTAAATTCATATCTGATTTTGTAGGCTTGGTTAGACCAATGACACTCTTGCTAAAGAAAAACCTAGTAATTAAATGGACTACAGAAGGGAAGCAATTATTTTAAGAGGTTAAGAAGGCTGTCTCAGTAGCCCCAGTGCTCAAGAATCTAGATTTTTCCAAGCCCTTCATAATGTATGTCTATGGGGGAGAGTCAAGTATTGTTGTTGTCTTGACTCAAAAGAATGATGGGCTAGAAGGAGAGCACCCAATAGCCTTTTTTTAAGAACTCTCAAAGAGTATGAGACTAGGTACAATTTTGTGGAAAGACAGGCCTATGCCATGGTAAAAAACCTCAAGAAATTTAGGCATCTGATATCAGGGAACAAGATTTTGATACTTGTAGCTCACCCAAGTGTCAGGAGAATATATCATGGAGGGGGAAATTACTGAGAAAAGAGCCAATTAGATCACTAATATCCTTGAATATGATGTAGATGTCAGACCCACCAAGCTGGTCAGAGGTAGGGTGATGTGCCAATATATGACCCAAGAACTAGAAAAGATGTTACCTGAGGAAGTAGATTTAGAAGGAGAGCCAGAGATAGTGCTAAAATTACAAGAGGTTGATCAGGAATCCTGGGTCACAAGTAGGATTCAATTTATGAAAAATGGGATTTATCTAAGAGAACTCCCTTGAAATAAGAGGAGACAATATAGGATACAGGGGGTTTATTTTGTTTTGATTGAACAAATCCTTTTAAAAAGGAATTTTGATGGAAAATTGTTAAGATGTGTAGAACAGGCTGAAGCTAAAACGATACTACATGAAATGCATCATGGAACATCAGGGGGTCATTTTCTTACAAAGACCACAGCCATAAAGATAAGTGAGGTAGGATATTTTTGGCCTACTTTATTTGCAGATTGTTATCAGCTAGTTAGAAAATGTCAATCCTGCTAGTATTATATGGGGATGAGGAGGAACGTAGCCATGCCACTAAGTCCTATAGTTGTGGATGAACCTTTTTCTCAATGGGGTCTTGACTCCATTAGAATGATAAATCCAGTGTCTAGTATGGGTCACAAATGGATATTAACTGCCATAGACTATTTCACCAGATGGATCGAGGCAGTCCCACTTAAGGAAGCAATAGAGAATATGATCCTAGATTTTCTAGGGGGTATCACTACTCACTTTGGGGCTCCTCGTACCATCATATCAGATAATGCTAAAGCATTATTGGGGTCTAAAGTATCTAACTTTTCCTTGAGACATAATATATTTGAAAACTTCATCTAACTATTACCCTCAAGGTAATGGTCTAGTAGAATCAACCAACAAGAACCTGATAAGACTCATCAAAAGGGTAGGAGCTGATCATCACAAAGAGTGGCATAAAGTGCTTAATCTAGCATTATGGGCTGATTGAATCATGCCTGAGCAGGTGATCAAAATGTCCCCGTATGAATTGGTATATTGAAAGTCTGTTGTGATCCCCTTAAGTTTGGAAATCCTTACCCTCTAGCTGATTAAATAGATTAAAATCAAAGAAAATGGCCCCATACAGGTTAGACTCGCAAAACTTTTGGAAGTTCAAGAAAAGAGGGATATAGCCCATGATCCATTGATCAAGCATCAGGGAATTGTTAAGAACTATTTTGATAAAAGGACTTCGAATCCTAATTTTGAAGTAGGCTCGATTGTGTTAAAATGGGATGCAAGGGCCACCAAGCTGGGTCAGCATACCAAATTTGAAGCGCTATGGACTGGTCCATATAGAATTTGCACATGCAAGTAGAAGAATTCTTTCAAGCTAGAATCATTAGAAGGAGAAACTGAAGAGATTCCTATAAATAGAATCTATTTGAAACATTTCTATTGACTTGGGTCTCTCATGTATTATAGATAAATAGTTTCCCTTTCTCACATTGTTTTTCTGTTGTTTTCCCACTTTATTTTTGAATAAGTGTTTTAAACATATGTCGACGACTATTTTGAAGCTATAATTTTCACAATTTTGATCTAGCGAGAGGTGGAGTTTTCTTTTTGATCAGGCTCAAAAGTCCTGAGGGTCACTAGTAACTGTAGAGTAAATTTTTACTCTACGTTGCATTCAAATTTTTAGTCGAGCACTACAGTTTTGGTTCTCGTATACCTTGGTCATAGCAGCAAAGTTGGGGTAGAGTGTGGGTTTAATTTTTTGTCTAAGTGTCGAAGTGCAGCAGAGGTTGCCAAGTGTCAGTTTCTAAGTGTGGGTCCTCTTTACTCCTCTTTTGTTTCTTTCATTTCATTTTGCCTAAATGTTTGAATTTGAGTGGAAGTTGTCAAGTGTCACTTTTCGAGACACAGAGCCAGCTAGCTGGCATCCTCTGAGCCCCTCTTTGTAACTTTTAGGAAGGCCATAGAATGTGCCATGTATCTAGTAGTAGCTAAGTGGAATGCACCACGTGTCAGCACCTATGTCTCATGTCAGTCCTCGCATTCCATTCTATTTTTTGGTAAGGACTTTCAATGAGCTAAGTATCAAATAAGTGGAAAGCACCAGGTGGCAATCGCAGAAGGCCTTGAACTACCTTTTTAAAGAAGCAGTGGAAGTCACCACGTGTCGACATCTGAGAGACTTTAGTTCAAATCCTAGGTTCAATACTTTGGTTCAACATAGAAAGGCATCATTTTATTTTTCTTAAGCACCATAAAATAGTGGAGGCCACTAAGTGTCACTCTTTGAACCCCTCTCTACTCCATTCCTAAGAAGAGTGGAAGCTACCACATACCCTTAACCAAAGATATAGAAGATGCTACATATCTTCCTCGAAGCCGTGGAAGCCTCCATGTGTCGATGCCTGAGAGATCATCTTCAAGTTTCATTGATGAATAAAGATTATGGTGGGCCTTGGGTGTTACTTCAAAGGTCTACAGAAACTACCAAGCATCACCATCCATAAGAGTCTGATATATGTCCCAAGTGATACTACAACACAGCCAAAGAGAAGTGGAGAGAGCCGTGTGTCTTTGATGAATCCGACAGAAAGCACCAAGTGTCATTTTTTGGTGCCTTCTAAGTAACAAGAGAATTTTTAGGAAATTGACTAAGTGTCCTCTCCCATTTCAACATAATAGAGTGTTTCGTGTATCTGTTGCCGCAAAGCGAGATGGAGGGAAAATCAGCTAGAGTTAATTCGAGTAGATAGAATAGTTCATTAGGTAGATTTTTGGAGCCCCCAAAGCATTGAAGGTGTCATCTATTTGTCCCCTATGAGGGATGGATGGAGAGAATCATGCGGGAAAGGGAGTGATGAAAGGAGACATCTGAGGCTATAAAAGAAGAAGAATTATAAGAAGAAAGGGTGGGGGATTTTCTATAGTTTGTGGACTTTCTAGAGTTTTTTGGTCAGTAATATCATTTGTTCTTGTCTCAATTTTATTGAGTTGTAAAGTTAATGTAACTGTGCATGTTTCTATGCCTTTTATGTAGCTGAATGAATTAAGAAGATTGAACTCCATGCCTTGGTTGATGTTATCTGTGTCATTTGCAAAGGTAGTTTATACTAGATATTCTCTGAAGTTGTGATTAGTAATGTCATTTGCTTTTGTCTCATTTTCTTGAGTTGGAAGGTTTACATAACTGTACATGATTTATATGCCTCTTATGTGATTGAGAGATTCTATTAAGAATATTGAACATTATGCCTTCATTGACATTCTCTGTATCTCAGCTAAATAATTCCCTGTTGTGAGCCTCTGTTTCTGTTATTCTAATCTTTTACATTGATCATGCACTTATCTGCTCTTAAATGTAATTAAATCATATAATAGTCTCATTATGCTCAGGTTAGGATTAGGTTACACTCAGGTGCATCACCATAGTTAGGTTTCAATTCTTGTATTTTGCATTTATGTTTAATCTCCTATCCCTTTTCCCCAACACCCAATGCAAAAGAAGAGACCAGCTTCTCTAAAATCTGGAGGCTATTTCAAGCTGCATTGTCCCATAGCTTGAAACTTCCCATTGTTGATTGATTAAGATCAAGCATAATTTTAAGTCATCAATAATGATCACGCATGATCCCTCTCGTTGATATAAGACATCATGATAGGGAGTCTCCCATGAGACTCATTGGTTAGTATCATCTCTCCTTAGCCTTAATTTTACATAGTTTCTATTTTATTGATTGTACATATCAATGCATTGAAAATCCAAAAACATTAAATTTTTTTCAAAAATCCAAAAATAATAATAAAATCCAAAAATGAAAAAAAATAAAAAAATAAAAAAATAATATAATATTTCAAAACACAAAAATAGTTCAATTATATGCATTATCCATGATTTACATTTCTACTACCATGTTAGACTTACATTTGTTGTTCTATTCTATTGTTTGTCAATTTATCTACATTACCGTGCTTCACTTGATCTTCTTTGAGTGTGTGTAGTGCCATCTAGATCATTATTTTCTTCACCTAGCCATTAAGTGGGCTTCCTACTTATACATTTGAGGCATACATTGATATATTTACCCACTAGGGCCATCTTCTACATGACTACACCATCTAGGTTATGCCATTCCTATACCAAACACTCTAGTTATCATGATGATGTACATTACTTACTATCTTACACAAATTACTCTATCGACACTCACTAGTATTTAACACTTTTATATTTCTTAGCATCTACCTAGTATTGTACTACATGTTTTGCATACTTTCACTTCTTTCTTTGATTAGTTAGATGCAATTATATTTCAGCATTTACATACTTTTCTTTCTTACTTTGTGTAGCTAGATATGATTACATTTTTTAGTTCATGTTTTGTCTCTTGTATGTGTCTTAAGACATTTTTTAATGTCCATTGATTTTATTCTTATGTGTGCCTTAAGACATTTTCCAATGTCCTTTGCTTTTACTCTTCTATGTTCTTGTGTCCCTCATGCTAACCTTATTTGTTTTCAATTGTATGTGTATGTGGCATTTGAACATGTCTTGTATGCTTGCTTTCTAGTTTGAGTGACATGTGTCCATGTTCCTTGTTTGCTTGGCCCCTTGGCCACTCTTGTATGCTTCTTGCTTCTGCTTGTTGTTTGTTTGCTTCTCACTATTTGTAATGCCATGATCTACATCATGAATTATCTTACTTTCTTAGATGCCATGATGGACCATGCTCCATCCCTCCTTGTGATAAGATCTTGATATTCAATATATGCAAAAATACCCTTAAGGTAAGGAAACACCATATAATACTCCTTTAGGAAGGAATAAATCCACAATGTCTCTTCGAGGGGACAACCTCCAATATCCTCTTACAATAGAAGACTCAATTCTTACTTGATATCTTTACCATGATAATCATCTCCTATATATATACATCTATCTAACCCATGGATGAATTGTTAAGGTGTGGAGCTAAAAGCTTCAACTGTTTGCAGACACAAGAAGAGGATGCTAAAAAACTAGAGGAACCGGCGTCGGCATTATAACCGACATCGGTCACAGACAGTGCAGAAGGAAACTGGTGACGGTAGGATGTCGGCCGATGTCGGCAGCACCAGGCATGCAGGGACCGACATCGGTCACCTGTGTATTTCCAGAACTATTGTTGACGAACAGTCAGTTAAGTGAAGCGAGTGTTTGCATGTCAAATGACTAATTATAGTCACGAGCTGCATGTCTAATTATTGTAGTTAGAGTTATATTTTTTTAATTATGGGATTCTATTTAAAGATCCATGAGGCATGTATTGTAATGATCAAGAAGGCAAGTAAAAGCATTGAAGAAAGCAAGGTCAAGGAGATCTACAGGTGTAAGGTTAAGGAGATCAGCTGAAGCATTCAAGGAGGGATAGCAAGTCAGGTTGTAGAGTTGGTTTTGTGTTGAACAAGAGAGAGAGGGAAGAAGGTCTTGAGGTGTGGCAAGCCTTTGAGGTGGAGGAAGAAGTGGCATCTTCCTTATTGTATTTTCTTCTAGTAATATTTAATACAAGAGTGTGTATTGTCTCTCAAATTCTTTGTTGTCTCAAGTTTCTAGTTACTTTATCATTCTGGTATAATTCCATGTTTAATTGCTTATAAGAAAGTAATCAATTGTGCTTCCGTTGGATAAGGGGTCTCCTAACAGTTGGTATCAGAGCATATTGATTGTTGTAGGTATCCTAACAGTTGGTATCAGAGCTATGGTTTGTAGGAAGCAGGTTATTGTTTTTGATTACAAGTCATTCACAAGGTTTTTTGATTGAGTGGGAGTTCAGCAATGGCAGAAGAAAGAAGCTACGAATGGAAAAGTTTAACGGCAAGAATTATCAACATTGGAGGATGCAAATTGAGGACTATCTGTATTAGAAGGATTTGTACTTACCGTTGGGTGGGGTTGCATGCAAGCCCACAGATATGAAGGATGAAGAATGGAGTGTTCTTGATCAGAAGGCTCTTGGTTCCATAAGGTTGAGCCTTGCATCATCTATGATTTTTAGCTTATCACAGTGCAAGACAATGGAAGAGTTGATAAAGTCCTTAGCGAATTTATATGAAAAGACCTCGGCTTCTAATAAGGTATATCTTATGAAGTAGCTATTTAATTTGCAAATGTAGGAAGGTGGATCGGTACATACTCATCTCAGTGATTTCCATGGTTTGGTAAACCAATTAGCTTTAGTCAATATTGTTTTTGATGATGAGGTAAAGGCTCTCTTGATTTTATGTTCTTTGCCTGAAAGTTGGGATGGTTTGGTTATGGCAGTAACTCTGCCTCTACTTCTAAAATATTAAAAGTTGATGATGTTGTGAGTGTGATCTTGAATGAATAAATATGTAGGAGAAGCACAAGTGAATCATTAGGGAATGTCTAAGTGCAGAAAGCAGGGGAAGGCAAAGGGAGAAGGTTGAGCAAGGGAAATCAAGGTCGGGAAGGAAATTTGAGTCCAAAGGTATTACCTGCTAGTTTTGTGGAAAGAAAGGACATACAAAGAAGGAGTGTTGGTTGATAGATAAAGAGAATCAACATGCAGGTACTGAAGAAGCAAAGGATGCAAATATTGTGGTACAAGATGCTCTCATACTTTCTTTGGATAGTCAGGTAGGATCATGGATTTTAGATTCTAGTTCATCTTTTCATGCATCCCCAAATAGAGATTTGTTTCATGAGTATGAACAGGGAGACTTTGGAGTGCTCTATTTAGGGGATGGTACGCCTTGTCAGATAGTTGGCAAAGGGAAAGTGCAGCTGAGATTGTAGATTGACAACACATGGGTGTTTAAGGAGGTCATGCATGTTCCAATTCTGAAGCAGAGTTTAATTTTTGTAGGAAGGTTGGGAGATGAGGGATGCACAATAACCCTCATAGTGGACTCTTGGAAGGTTACCAAGGGAGCACTTGTTCTAGCAAGAGGTAAGAAAGTAGGTACTCTTTATCTACCTACTTGTATTACTAATTCTACTTCTGGCGTAGATTCAAAGATGTGGTCTAATAGGCTTGGTCACGTGAATAAGAAGGGAATGGACGTTCTTGATTCAAAAGGTATGTGTTCAAATTTGGAAAGCACAGATAGAGTTCATTACAGAAAAAGGAAATCTGATGCTTTTGACAGGAACAAAGAAGCCTTGGTGTTTATGGAGGAGATGAAGGATAGAGATCAGTCACAGGGGCTAAATAAATCTAAGCAGGGTAGCATGGATAGAGATTTGATCCAAGAAGATCTCACGGATGAAAATTTCATCACTTACAGGAACACACAGACAACAATGTCGGTCACATGGGACCGACGTCGGTCAGCCAGATACCGACATCGGTCATGTGCAGACCAGCAGGGTCAGTAGGTCGGGTAGGAGAAGTTTGACGTTGGTCATAAGGACTGACATCAGCATGGGGGACACTGGCATCGGCCAGGGAAATGACGTCGGTAGTCAGGGTTAGTGCAAGGAACCAACATCAGTCAGGAGCAGACTGGGAGATGGCCGATATTGGTCACTGGAACGGATGTTGGGTGGATCTATAAGTCTCAAACACCCATGTGGAGGTCAGAAATGGTAAGTGAACCTCATATTCATTGTTCACCTTCTTTATATTGCTTACTGACAGTCAAGAACTAGGAAGATGGAAGAAGCAATGCAAGTAGAATCCAAAAATAGTGGGAGCTTGGCATGGATGAGGAGTGTGAGTCCTTGAGTAGAACCAAACAGGTATTTGTTGGTAGAGTTGTCAGCTGGAAGAAAGCACTGGATAGAGGGATGGATTCCCATTTTAGAGAAGAGAGTGGATGGACACATGAGATAGAAGGCTATGGTATATGGTCTTGAGTAAGCTGCAGAACAATGGAGGTTTGACCATTGTATTTTATCTTTACCAGGTTGGATAATATTAGCTACATTATCTTGTTACTGTATTGTGTTACTTGTTGCAGGGTTTCATATACAGGGAGTTTTCTGAGCTAAGGGTAGAGTTGGTTCAGAAGTATGTCATGAAGAATTTGGGAGCAACAAAATTCTTTTAGCATAAGTGACAGGTTTAGCATCACAGGTTTCAGTGGTGGTTGGTCTTCAAGAGTGACTTTGAAGAGGGATACAAAGCCTAAGGAACAAAATAGATGGTGTACAGGCACAGGTACAAGTTGCAGTTGTTTATCTCCAAGTGGGAGATTGTTAAGGTGTGGAGCTAAAATCTTCAACTGTTTGCAGACACAAGAAGAGGATGCTGAAGAACTAGAGGAACCGGTGTCGGCAGTATAACCGATGTCGGTCACAGACAGTGCAGAAGGAAATCAATGACGGCAAGATGTCGGCTGACGTTGGTAGCACCAGGCAAGTAGGGACCGATGTCAGTCACCTGTGTATTTCCAGAACTGCTGTTGATGAACAGTCAGTTAAGTGAAGTGAGTGTTTGCATGTCAAATGACTAATTATAGTCACGAGCTGCGTGTCTAATTATTGTAGTTAGAGTTATATTTTTGTAAGTATGGGATTCTATGTAAAGACCTATGAGGCATGTATTGTAATGATCAAGAAGGCAAGTAAAAGCATTGAAGCAAGCAAGGTCAAGGAGATCTACAGGTGTAAGGTCAAGGAGATCAGCTAAAGCATTCAAGGAGGGATAGCAACTCAGGTTGTAGAGTTGGTTTTGTGTTGAGCAAGAGAGAGAGGGAAGAAGGTCTTGAGGTATGGCAAGCCTTTGAGGCGGAGGAAGAAGTGGCATCTTCCTTATTGTATTTTCTTCTAGTAATATTTAATACAAGAGTGTGTATTGTCTCTCAAATTCTTTGTTGTCTCAAGTTTCTAGTTACTTTATCATTTTGGTATAATTCTATGTTTAATTGCTTATAAGAAATTAATCAAGTGTGCTTCTGTTGGATAAGGGGTCTCCTAACAGTTGGTATCAGAGCATATTGATTGTTGTAGGTATCCTAGCATGAATAACCTCCTAATCCCAATGTAGGCTGACCATTACCTAGTGTACTACTTCCACATGTTACTCTATTATCCTAATATATTGTACCTATATAACTAACTAAAGGGATGTGTGCCAAATTTTGGCATCTCCATCAACCCATATACATCAATATATCATATCCCTAGGTACATAGCATTACTTCCCTCCTTGACATGTTTCATCCCTGAAACATAGGAAGAAACCAAATAATGAGTGTGCTTCAAATCATTGCACACTTGTCTCCAATATCTATAATCTATCCACACATATGTGATCTTGTCAGGTGATGCTCTCCAACTTGTTTCCAAATTCCATTGTGCTCCTCTGATTTCATTCCTGATCATAATACATATTCTTCCATGCATAGTCATAGTGATTTCCCCATTCATTCCATGTGCCATGGTATTTTTTCTTTGTAGCCAAATTATTTTAACCCTTCTTCTTCTTCTTCTTCTTCTTCTTCTTCTTCTTCTTTATCATCATAATTTTTTTTCCTCTTCTTAAAATCACAACAAATCGCTCAAAAAAACTCAAAAATTTCTGAAATTTTGACTGTGCTTCTCTTATATCTTCTTACATATCCATTAACAATTTCGAATAAAAATTCCCTATATTTTGGAATATATAGCAAAATTATTATAAACACTAAAATAGAAATAAATCCCTTAAAATGAATCAAAATATCTCAATTTTTAACTGTGACTTATTTTAAATATTCTCCATATCTAGTAAGAAATTTGTGGAAAATTTCACAACCAATCAAAAGTTATTGATGATTCAAAAAAAATTAGGGTTTCACTCCACACAAATTGCCAAAATCAAAGCTCTGATACCACTTGATATGATTCAATATATGCAAAAATACCATTAAGGTAGGGAAACACCATATAATACTCCTTTAGAAAGGAATAACTCCACAATGTCTCTTCGAGAAGACAACCTCCAATATCCTCTTACAATAGAAGACTCAATTCTTACTTCATATCTTTACCATGATAATCATCACCTATATATGTGTGTGTGTGTGTGTGTGTGTGTGTGTGTGTGTGTGTGTGTGTGTGTGTGTGTGTGTGTGTGTGTGTGTGTGTGTGTGTGTGCGTGTGTGTGTGTGTGTGTGTGTGTGTGTGTGTGTGTGTGTATAACCCATGGATGGATAACCTCCTAATCCCAATGTAGGCTGACAATTACCTAATGTACTACTTCCACATGTTACTCTATTATCCTAATATATTTTACCCATATAACTAACTAAGGGGATGTGTGCCAAATGTCGGCATCTCCATCAACCCATATACATCAATATATCATATCCCTAGGTACATAGCACCTTGACAACTAACAACTAACATTTTTAATTTTAATTTAGTACATTGCACATGATATTAAATTGTTATATCTATCTAGGCATACCCCTATTTATCTAACAATCTCCAATAAAAACTATGTTATATATTGAGACATCTATTTGATTATCATTGATATATCATATACTTTGCATCATATCACACTTGTAAGGCTCTTCCTTTTGAGGACAGTCATTGTAGGGTCCTTATTCCTACCCTCAAAAGAGGGGGAAATAAACAAGAGTTTTATCATAGAGATTAGAGCTCCTACCCGTCAAAAAATTAGTTTTTAGAACACTTAGAATAGCAATCAGAGGTCAAACTAGGTAAAATAAACTAGAAAAATAATGATGATTATAGAATAGTCATCAAATTCAGCAAAGGACAACAACATCAGACATGGATAACAGTACCAAATATAACAAGGTGTCATATTTTTAGTGTTCTTATCCAAATAACACAAAACCCAAATTTTATAAAAATAGGCAAAAAGGTCAACTCAACTATAGTTTTATCACATATAGATCAGTTCAAATTCAATAGTTTTAGTATAGTTTTTCTCAGAGAACCTAAATATAGGGGGCATCACACACAACATAATGGCTCTCACTTCTAGTTTTAGATTAGGTAGTTATAATAACTTTTAGATTAGAATCCATGTTACAGACACTAGTGACTGGGGACAATGTGTGCAACACATTTGACTTCTTTTATTTTTGAGTTCAATATATTACCCAAGAATTTTCAGTAGTTGCATGCTTTATTCCATCTACAAGTGGTTGGCATTATTTTGGAGTTGCTTACATACAGACCTAACCCTCACATTCTCGAGTGGCTTAGACATAAGCCTAGTTCCCATTTTTAGAGTGGCTTTCATATAAGCCTAATCTCCTTTCAAAGTGGTCGAGATTGGCTTAGTTTTCATTACACATTCAGCTATCCATGCCACATTATTAGATTACAGAGCATTCATGGGCTTCAAGAACCATCTCATATAACACAAATTCATATCGATATTATTTCATATCTTCACTTAGTGGGAAATCATGGAGCCAAAGGACTAACTAGCCTTTGTATTCTTATACCACCTATTCAGATGGATTGGGCACATAGTCTAAGCATCAGTTAACACACACATGATCACATAGCTTTGCTTAGTGGGAAATGATGGAGCCAAAGGGCTAGCCTTTACATTATTGATCCACTCTTGAGGAATTGAGCACTCAGCTACATTCATGATAATACCCTTGGTATGACACATACCTAACATTACTCAGCATCACTCAACAGTAGAATAGATTTATATTTTATAATGTGCTCTCTCTACACACACTCAACATCACACAAATTCATGAGCTTCACCCTCATAGGTAAGTTTAGGTACACTTTTTACTTTATTTTATACTAGTACTTTGCTTTACTACATAACTAGAATAAAGGGGGGGCAAATGTAGTCATATAAAATGTTTAAATTGGTAGCTTGAGTGTGGCTTGTGACATCCAATCTATAAAAACCTCTTGCATGCTCTCATTACCCTTCCAGACACCTTTTAATTTATAACTAGTCATTTGTAGACTTCTAAGACATTATTTTAGCCTAGCCATGCTAAATTTCTAATGCTAATTCCATACCCACAGGCCCTGAGCCTATAGGATAGGATCACTAGGGTTAGACTATAGCACTAGACCATAGGGTGTCCCATTTCTAGCAATCTTGTCCAATCATATTTTGAACCCAAATGACCATTTCCTTTTTATTCCTATTCTTCATTATGTTGGCTTAACATGAATACATTTAACCCATGACCAATAGAAATCTATAAAAACCCATTCAAATTTCATTTAGAAGGGGTTGGAAAATATTACAAAAGAAAACAAGAATACAAGAAAGACCTCTAAGACAAATTTTCCTATTCTCTACATACAACCATCCAATACAGCTACCAGCATATTCAAACCCTCACACCAATCCTTAGCCACCTCAAGCACACTTAATTTAGCATTTTTGCATCCTCATAACAATATTTCATAAAGCACATCAAGTGGTATAAGTACATATGGATTGATCCCTCTTCAGAGTATTGGTATGTTGATAGCATGCCCACACAAGGGGTGTGGATACATGTTTAGTGCATCTTACACACACTAACCCCCCCCCCCTCTTTCTCAAGTTTTATCATGCACAATGAAGGTTTAGGGTTTCAAGAATGAATCTAATCTACAAGGATCTTCATCAACATTTAGGACTCAAAATTTCATAGGTAGGCTCAGATAGGGACAAGGAACAAAAATCAAAAAACTCAAATCTCTATGACTAGTTTAGATAATAGTGTTAGGACCTGGACTGTAGCGCCAAACCCTAAAGTGTCCTATTTTTAGTGCTCTTTTCCTTTCACCAAATAAAATCCAAATCTAGGTTCACAACATTATCTTAGTCCTACATAGGCAATTTCAACCTCTGTCTCAGTCCAGTTTTAAGCTAAGTTACATTTCTCCTTATTTATTTCTATTTTTATAAGGGTTTAAAAGGCAAAATAAATTATACAAATTAGAACTATAATTATTGTAATATTATTTATTGATTTATTTATTCTAGACCCTTAACTAAATTAGGAATAAGACTCCAATATTTCCAAAACTATTACACCACTTATTATATCCAATTCAACCTCCTTACCTTTTATAGTGTGGAGGCTTCTCCATCAAACAATTGGTATGGGCAAACCTTTGACTACCTCAACCTTGGTATCATTCCTCCCAACCTATCTAGGAATGTCTAAAGAACCTTTATTCAAAACACCTATCATTATACCATACCAGGGGGAATCCTTTACAAAAGTGGTTTTGATAGCCTTCTTTGTTGTCTACATATTCATGAATCTTCCCATGCTATCAAGGAAATGCATGATGAAATATGTGGGGGATACTTTACTAGTTTAATTTTTACTAAATGTATCCTTCACCTTGGCTACTATTGGTCCACCCTCAACCAAGATTGTTGTGATTATGTAAATAAATGTGTTAAATGTCAATAACATGCTAATTTACATCATACATCAGCCAATAGCCTTCAAGTATCCAAGGACTTTTGGCCCTTCTCCCAATGGGGATTAGATCTCACTGGAGAAATTAATCCTCATTCTTCATAGTGGCACCACTCCATCATCACTTCTATTGAGTATTTCACTAAATGAGTGGAAGCTATTCCTCTCATCTTAACCAAAGCCAAAAATATTGTCAACTTCATCAATCATCATAACATATGTTGTTTCGGTGTTCCCCATAAGATCATCACCGATAATGGAAAAGATTTCAAAAACAAAAAAGGCCAAGGTATTTGTGATGTATTCGGCATCAATTTAAGCTTTTCCTAATCTTATCATCCATAATAAAATAGATAGGTGGAAGCCTCTAAAAAAACCCTCAATAAGATATTAACCAAAGTGGTTAGTGCTTCGGGTCAGGATTGGAACTTGCACATCCCTTTCACTTTATAGGCTTATCAAACTAGCATTCAAACCTCTACAAGTGCAATCCCTTTCTCTCTGGTCTTCAAATAAGAGGTGGTCTTTCCTCTCAAAGTCTATATTCCATCTCTTCACATATCTTTACAAGACAACATTTCTAAGAGAAACTATCATCAAGAGCGTCTAAAATGACTTGAGCTACTTGACGAATGCCACCTAATTACACTTAATAATTTTCATCTCTACCCTGAATGAATCAAGCATGCTTATAAAAATCACCTAAAAGAATGGGATTTCAACATCAGAGACCTCATCTTGAAGTAAAATCAACATGTGACCAATATGGAGGAAAGCAGGTGAGGCAAGTTTGCTTTCGATTAGATTGAACCTTACACCATAACCCACAAGTATGGATCAGGAGCTTATCATTTGTCTTCTTTTGAAGGAAAATAAGAACCTGAGCCTATCAATCATTGCATTTACATCCTTTCTTTTGTTAAAAGGATCAAACTCACCTTTTGTCAAATTTAAGCTTATCTTTTGATTTACGATACTTTTTACCTTCCTCACACCTTCATCCTATCCCTTTAAGGAAAACTAATTACAACATAGAACCATGTGATTAACCATCATAGTCATAGACTAATCCTAAATATGAGTACCACAGCTCTACCTATAACATGGTTCTCATAGATAATTTTCATCCCTAATCAAATGAAATCACATGGTCATTATCTCTCAAAACCACCTCTTTCAATTATCATTAACCTTCTTGGGCTCTTGAGTTTTCCCTCATAAAGGTAAACCTCTAAGTCTAAATAGACTTTTCCATGTCTAACCTAGCATAAAAAAAATTGTGATACCAAAATACCACTTGTTTCAAACATCTCTAGCATGCAAACTACTCCTTTAAAGGATAGTTGCCCAAAATTTAAAATTGCTTAAACAAATAAATTTCTCCCTTGAAAGACAACCACCGAAATGAATAAACTTATATTTAGACCACTCCCTTGAAGGATGGCTAAGTCAAAATTTTCAAATCAAACATTTGAAGTTTCTCACATCGATCAACTTCACAAACCTATTAGAACAAAGAAATCAAAGACCCTATATCAAAATAAAAACAAGCTATCCCAATAAAGTTGCAATCAACTTTTATATACAGCATCAGTATACTTCCTTTATCGATCAATCTACACCTTGCATTAAAACATGGACTTGTCTATTATGATTCTTAGTTCATCTATAGAAGGGGAAAACCAACCCTCAAAAAGGTTACACTACCCTTCACATCACCTACCACCCATCTCCCCTTTGTACTATTTACAAATCAAGTGATTCTGAGCTTACTTAACACAATGTGATCAAGATACCATTTTATCAAACCAATGTATGCTAATGACAAGAATTTTAATGGCTTATGTTCATTAAGCCAATATAACTTAGGTTATGTTTAGTCCTTATCAACAAAGAAGAATCATGCTTTCTTCCTTATCCTCTCATAATTGGTTCATGTATTCACTTGGACATATGTCTTGTGCATTTCAATTCTTTTCACACATCCAATTTTTTTATTTAAACTTACTTTAAGTATTATCATCAAAAAAATAAATATAGACTACAAACATCACATCAGCATAACCATTTATAGAACAATAAACATAACTCATAAATCAAAACATAAACATCTATGATCATAATCATAATCAAAACACCATAAATATCATAATCAACACAATAACATCACATAAACCACATCACCATAACCATAAATCATTATCACATCGTAACCATGTAAAAAACATCACATCCATAATCATAAACCACATTATATCCATAATCATAAACCAAATTATATCTATAATCATGGACAACATCACATATCCAAAATCATAAATACTAGCCAACCCATAAACATCATAACCATAAACCATAAATATCACAACTATTTATCAGAACATCATATTCATAAACAAAACCATGAATGTCATATCCATCTATAAAACAAATTATCACATCATCATAACCATGTATAGAAACTCATCATAAACATCATCTATAATCATCACATGCCTAAGCTAGTGAGTCTACATCTCATGAGCATAATAATAAGCATAAACATAAAACCATGAACCATGAACCACAAAATAACATATGTATATCATCATCACATAATATACATCATGTTTCATCAACATCAAATAGTACCTATAATAATGTGCACCTCTCTCTCAAAAATATGCATCTCGTTACATCAGCTTGCAGGCCAGTATCAAAATCATATACATCTCTACCCATCATATCATTTACTATGCCCCTAGGGCATCATTGTCATCTAGTGCTTGCCCCCTTGAGGTGCCTACCTATCCACCCCCCAAAGTGGCCCACTAATCCAGACCCATTACACTAGCACCACCTGCCAAGATGGCTCTATACTCACCCCATCAAGGCTATTATGGACATTGTGTCAAAAATATGGCCTCATAATAATGCAGCTCCTTAACCATAGACGAATACCATGCCATAGGGATAATACATGGTGGTCTTTCTAGTGCCATAGTTGTTCCTCCTCTCTATCTCAAAGTGTCCTCTCCTAGGTCACCAAGCATAGTGAAATCTTAGCTTGGTTCCACTCTCCCATCACCATGGTAACCTGACCCTATAAAGTCACAACCTGTCCCTATAATGTGGCCACTTACCCCTATAAATCTATGATATGTGCCTATATGGTGGTTAGTGCCACTACTGCCTATCCATTAGGGCCACCTCCATGTACCTATACCTATGGACCCCCACTAGTTAGATCTACATCCATGGGATACCTACCCCCAAACCCTCTCCAAATCAAAAACAAATTGATAAACTTCAACTCATAAATGACCAAATTAACCTAACCTATTAATTTAAGGTAGCACCTACTACGTTCCTTAACCATCATCGAGGAGGAATCCTAGCTCCCACTACTCAACCATGTCCTCATCCACCTTGCATCTTCAATCCCACATTAGATCAACTCAACACAAATCTCACACCAATCAACCAATCAAATCCTCAACCAATCACCAACTGCCTCATCAGCACCCTTGCACAAAATGCCAAAATCACCAATGCATAGGAGTTAGAGAGTTAACAAGAAAATAGTGAAAATGATATTTATTTTTCATTTTTTTAACCTTCAAAATTTTAGGGTTTCCCCCTAACCATCGATGGTCAGGGTGACCATCGATGGTGGATGTAAAGGCCCCTAACTGTTGATGGTTAAGATCTCCCCTTTTCAAACATTTTTACACTCACACCTTAGTGCCCACTTTCAAAGATTACCCTTCTCCACTAAACCAAAACCAACCTTCGGAGAGAACTTATTCTCTATAAACCAAGCATGAACCGTTGGAGAAAACCTCTCCAACTAACTAACCATTTGACCACATCCACCTTGACATTGGCTATTTTGGCCTAAACTATTACATATTTTGTGATGACTTTACCTTGGTTATTTTGACCATACCAACCAACCTTACCATGTTGAACATTTGTATTTTCACCACCTAGTACACACTAGACCATTTTTTTTCATAGGAGTACTTCCTACCTCAGATACCCACAAAAACATTGACCCTATCTATGAGACTTGATAGGAATAACCCAAACTATGCCTAACATTGTGGCATAGTTACACCATCACCAGTCCTTCTAGGACTGACCTTATTTTTAACAACTATGGAAACTTAATCTTTTCATGATCTTGTATATCACTCTTAGCCACATTTTGTGTGAATGGTTGTGCTTCAAATGCCCAACCACCATTGTCACCAACCTTGTGACTCACTATCACCACTTATCAAACCCATACCTAATTTGATTTCACCTCATCAACTCCTAATTTGAGGGGGAATACCTCCTCCCATACTCAGGTTAACCAATTTTTGACACACAATACATTTTTGTTTTATAGCTTGCTAACAAAAACTGCATAACAAAAAGGGGCAAAATATAGACACGAAAATTTTGCACACTACAGTTTCAAATGTTGAAACACCCATGGACCATTTTGGGACCCCCTTGGGACCAATTTGATAGTTTGACCACCTAACCAAACCCACCCTTTTACCCCACTTAACCTTCAACACTTGACCGTCAATGGTAAGAGTGACCACCAATGTTCACCCTAATCATTGATGGTCAAGTCCATTCCCCATCTGAACAAACATAACACCAGTTATGTATAAGATAACATGACATAATTTAATATGTATGACTTACCCATTGCTAACACATCATAATGCATCAAAATCAATAGCCTAACCTCTTATAGAACCTTCTAATTTCATCTATGTTTACTTATAAAAGTAGGGGAGTAGGAGGTAAATAGAAATCCATAATCAAACATTCTAACATATATGTAATCAAGCTATCAACCAATAGGTCTTATTTTTAGTAATTTAGAAACTATAATAGAGACTCGAACCTCTACCAAAATTGCTCTTGAGGCAAAGCAATGTTACTCTATCAAAATTATTCTAAGATTAGTCATTAACCATTAAGCAACAAACTAGGTAAATTCTGTATTTCAAGTTTTATTTGTTTGGTTTCTAACTTCCTTGCCTAAATTAAACACTTTTGCATCTTATCTCCTAAGCCCTAGACCTTAACCAGATCCCAAACCACTTACTAAACCCTTTCTATAATATAAATCAGACTCTTTTTTGAACACTTTCAAAACGTATAAGAACCATCAATGGTCATCCTGACCATCGATAGTCACCTTCAACCATTGACAATCAATCAACCATC
Source organism: Torreya grandis (assembly GCA_037957365.1). Taxonomy (NCBI): domain Eukaryota; kingdom Viridiplantae; phylum Streptophyta; class Pinopsida; order Cupressales; family Taxaceae; genus Torreya; species Torreya grandis. The sequence continues at coordinate 1,314,000 of JARHVA010000334.1, forward strand.
AACGATCAGCTTAACCACTGATGGTCACCCTGACCATCAATGGTCACTGTGGTAAGAAATAATAGCAAGATATTTCCACCTACCTACCCTCAACCAAATTTCACTTTCTATGTCCCTGCCTGTTTATAGAGATATCATTTATTTTTTAAACCTGACCTAACCTATTTAGCATTAGTATTGACTTGTATTTGCTTAATTAGTCTATTTCCTTTATTAAGCATTTATTTCTTCTTGAATTTGCTTTCAGTCTTTTCTATCATTTTATGCAATTACTTTATCTTGATTTCTTCCAACTTGATTATTTTTAGAGTGTGGATTGATAGCCTCCTAGTAAGCTCACACTTTTCAGATCTAAAACATGCTAAAAAATACACCTTGTTACCCATGTAACAATCCCTTTACATGAGTACTTTCTTATCTACAGGGTATTCTTCCCAAGATAAAGAGGATATCTTCACGATTGTATGGATCACATGTGCACAAATAAATAGGTTCTTTTACCACACCCTTATTTCTAGTTTCTTACTTCTTTAAATAGAAATAAGCAAAAATTAAGAAAACACTATCATCCTCAATCTGATGGACAAATAGAGGTAGTCAAAAAATGATTAATGGTAACTTTATTGTTTTGTTTCTAATAAATAGGATAAATGGGTTCATTGGCTGCCACTTATCATATGGTATCATAACACTTACATTCACACTTATTCTAAAATGTGTCCCTTTATGAAATTGTATGGGTATCACTCCCATTCATCACTTTAGCCTTGAAGGTACATCCAAAGGTTTGAGATGTTGAGGAATACATTCACTATCATTATGAGGAATTCATTAGTTTATGAGAGAATTTAGCAATGGCACAATATAGAATGAATCAATAAGTATATCAACATCATAGTGAGTGATATTTTGACATAGGTGATCGGATCTTTGTGAATTTTTAACTATTTAATTATATGTCTCTAAATCAACATAAAAATGATAACAAACTATCCACTAAATATTATCACCCTTATCAGATCTTGCATAAAATTAGTAGTGTAGCCGACAAGCTAGAATTTCCCTTGTTTACTTGCATACATTTGGTATTCCATGTCTCTTGTCTAAAGAAGGTAATTCAACACAGAGTTTCTACTCTAACTAATTTATCTAAATTAGATGAAGAAGGTCAAGTCATTAGATCTTGAAGAGATCTTTCACACATGCACTAAGCAACTATGGACCAGAGTGATCAAGGAGCATTTGATCAAATGGAATAATCTATATTCTAAAGATGTAACATGGGAGGATAAAATATTTTTGCAGTAAGATCCTAGTTTGATTCAATGTTGATGACAATGTTGTTCTAAAGGGGAGGTGTCGGAAACACAATGACTAAGAGGGGGGAAGTGAATCAGTCTCTTAAAACTTTCTTCCAAATGTACTTTAACATTCCTTGAACCATCAAGATAATACAAAGATATAGTAAATCATAAAGAGTCATTCACATGACAAAAAAATACATATGAGTGGGAAACCCTCAAGGGAAAGAAAACCCATTAATAATTTCAAATGGAATAGTGTTCTATAAGTCAAAAGATCGCAATTTTTTGAAGCACCAACTCTACATGGAGCACCAACCCCAACTAGCTAAGCACTAACCCAGCTAGGCTTTAGTAACACCAACTTATAAGGAGGATCTAACCCCATAGATGTTTCAGTACCAAATCGGTCACTTGATTGCTTTTATCACCTTTAGTACACCTTATTTCTCATACAATATATTATGATCACCTTATTCATTTCTTCTCTCTCTTCTATTTCTCTAAAATTGTCTTCTAGGCTTCTTCGCTCATCTAGATCTCTTCAAGATAGATTACACCATATGACCTTGATCTTAATATATAGTAACCTTGTTATATCTTCATTATAGTTTTTATTCACCATTCATATGGTCTATAAGATCTCCTTCATCTCTTCAAAGTTCTATATCCTTCGCTTTCACTCACACATTTTCTAACTATTCAATTAGGCCTTGTTTTTATACTAGGCTCTTTCTCATATACCTCTTGATCAGCCATACATAATTTTCCACTTATATTTTCAACATAATATACCTTAATACATACCCAAAAAATGAATCAATCATTGCATTAGGTCAGACATAGATCAAATGGACCAAATCTTTTTTTAGGCCTTAAGGAGACCTATTTTAATTAGGCCTTCATTAGTTTATGTTACCCTTTGATCCTCTTGGAGCACTTTAAACCTTCATATACAATATGAAAAATTGATATGCCACTCAAATATACCCTTTTTAATCTCATCTTATGTCCATGACACCTTTTATCTCCAATCACCACTTGAGGCATGCCATTAGTATTGTTTACATTAGGCCTTCACACACATAGAAAGGTCTGTCTTAAATAATTAAAGATAAAATAATGTTTGGCCACACAAACATGATAATAAAACATATAAAAATAACCTAAAAGACCTAAAAAACTTTAAAAAGAGAATTATAATTCATTACATAGGTAAAAATAATTCAAAAATACTTCTGCAACTTGCTCACTTAGAACTGCCAGTTTTCCTCAAAGACTAGTCATTTTGACAATGACCTTCAACATCTGTATGATCACTTTCAGAGACTTATAATATATGTATATGATTTTATGATATCATTAGATCATTCTTAGATAGAAATATAATATGGTCAAATGGTAATATTGGTCTTGCAGACCAATCTCATAACCTTGTACTTCACTGTCTCATGTGAATTAGATTGGTCAACTTGTGAGAAACTTTTTCATTATAATCACTAACCTCCAAAATTTCTAAAAAATATTAGCATGTTTTAAAAGTCCTAAAAAATATCTCCATAGACTAGGTTTTATCCCTATTTCATGATAACACATCCTTAATTATCTTCTCTTTGCTACCTAGGTTTTTCACTATTTACACCATTAGGCTCGTTAGCGACTAGCTATTTTGGATGACCATTTTCGCACACCTAAGGACTAGAACCTATTCAAAAACCACCATGGTCATCTAATACAAGTCTCAACCTTATTGATCCAAAACTCTAAATCTTTGGTTGAAAAATAATTCAATAAATAAGAACAAGACAATTCAAATAATGTTATCTCTGAAAAGAAATGTTTTATTGATCAAATTTGTAGACCCAAACATATGCTTATCTCTGAGAAGAGATGTATAATTTCTATTTCAGGTTACATCTTCATTTTTACATGTTTTGAAGGTGTGGGGAAGATGTTGAATGTCACCAATCTCGAGGGAGATGAATTGGTTCAACTTTAATGATTTACAACAATATAGAATTCAAGGAATTATTATATTTAGAAACTTACTATTTTTAGACTACACTACTAAAATTGAAATTTGGGGCACTTCCATTGGATTTTTGGGGGTTAAACTTCATCAAGTGAATCTCATTCCTTCTCACTGCATTCTCTTCATTCTTAGCTTTCCAACGGTTCAAATGACGAGTCAATTAGAGTTATGGTGCAAAAGTTATGACTCCCAAAAGTTATGTCATCAATTGGGTAGACCCATCACCTAAATTATTGATTAGATCATTCCTCCCTCCTTGAGAATCAATGGTCCCCATTATATCAATATTTTTCATCAAGTGTGGTAGTTGTACTTTTATTTGATTCCCAATGCAAACTTGGAATGGATTGTCATTTATGGAACTATGCAAGGCTCAATTGTTCACCATTTATATCTGACCATCAGATTGTGGATGGAAGGTCATGAAATTCTTCATCTTGGTATCTATTTGCTTTTGTTTTTATGTTATTTGTGTAGTTAGGGTTGCAACATCGACCCTTTTGGATTCGTGTGGCTTGACCACCATGAGAACAAATTTTTCGGCACTAATTAGAGAGATAGATGTAGAAGGTGGTACGTTTGGTACCCTATAGTGTCATGTTCCAAGAGTGAGAGTAATCATTTGAGTTCTTGATTTATAGATTCCATGTCGATCATACATGAATGGTTGACCAAAGAGTACATCATAAACATCTAGATTGACCACATCACATAAGACCTCATCTTAGAAAGGTCTTATTGCATATGAGAGAAGACATTGGTGGGTGACACAGAGGTTTCTCCCTGGACTCAACCATCCAATACTATATGGCTTTGGGTGAGGCTTAATACACAAATTTAGGCTTTTCACAACATTAATAGAGATTAAATTCTTTTGACTTCCACTATCAAGAATAAAATGTAGAGGCTTGCCTTTCACCCATAACTTAGAGTGAAACAAGCTTTCCTTGTCATCCAGCCTCTCCTTGTGGGTCTGTGATGAAGCAACTATGGCTTTGAGCTCAGAATCTATAATCTCTTCTTTAACCTCTTCAACTGTAGGGTCTGTATGAGGCAGAGTAGTAGATGTTGAAGATTGTGACTCAAAAAGCAAGGACTTGATGGCTCAACATTCTTCTTTAGAGTGAGTTCTATATTTGTGATAATCACACCACTTCCTAGTATTTCCTTCCTTTTGCTTCCAATTTTGGCCTCATGTTTGACCTTCTTTGTCACTTTTCCATTTTGAAGGCTGACTCTTCATATTCATTCTTCCATGCTTCTACTCAATCTTCACTACGAACTTGTACACTTCACCAAGGGTTTCCAAATTGAAGAGTTCCATTTCTCCCTGTATGTACCATTTTAGTCTGCCATAATATTTGAGAACCTTATGTTTCTCACTTTATTAGATGCCCAATCTTGTAGATAGAGAATGAAAAATGTCAGTGTAGTCTTGAATAAACTGTTCCTTACCTTGGCGAAGTTGTTACCACTCTATATACAGATCTTCATATGCTCCAATGGGGTAGTATTCTTCCTTTATAGCTTCTATGAAATCATCCCAGGTAGGTTCTATCTCAAGGCCAATATCATCTGCACTGAATCTCTTTTTGTACACTTTCTACCAATTTTTGACAGGCAATGATGCTTTCAAAAGAGCAAAAGTGATCTTATCTTTATCGATGAATTTATTTACAAAAAAATAAGATGAAAATTGATTCAACCAATTTTATACTACATCAGCATTGATTTTGCCTTCAAATGTAGGGATATCAAAATTCACCTGAACCTTGAAGGGTATTGGGGCACTAAACGGATGTGGGGGTGCGGATGAGGAGCCAGAATTTCCCATCAAGATTTGTTAAAGAATTTGAGTGAATTTTTGTAGCATCTATGCTTTCTATTTTTGAAGGGCTTCATTCACCATTTTCTTGAAAGGATCGGATGTCTCGGTGTTGTCCACCATTTGAAGTCATTTGTAGTGAATAGGTGGATAGTCTATTGGTTCTATTTTCCACCCAAGCTTCTTGTAATCTGACCTCATCCTTGGGATCATGAATTCTAAAGATAAACCACCCTGATACCACTTATCTAAAACTTGAAAGCTTTGGTTGAAAGATAATTCAAGAAACAAGAACAACATAATTCAAATAATGCTATCTCTGAGAAGAGATGTTTTATTGATCAAATTTACAGACCCAAACATATACTTATCTCTGAGAAGAGATGTCTAATTTATATTTTGGGTTAGATCTTAATTTATACATATTTTGAAGGTGGGGGGAGGATGTGGAAGGTCACCAATATCGAGGGAGATGAATTGGTTTGACTTCCATGATTTACAACAATACAGAATTTGAGGAATTACTATTTTTTGAAACTTACTATTTTTAGATTGCATTACTAAAATTGAAATTTGGGGAACTTCCATTGAGTTTTTAGGGGTCAAACTTCATTGATAAAATCTCATGCCATCTCACCATGTTCTCCTCATTCTTAGATTTCCAACGGTTCAAACGGCGAGTCAATTGGAGCTACGATGCAAAAGTTATGGCTCCTGAAAGTTTTGTCATCAATTGGGGTAAACCTGTCACCTGAATTATTGCCCAGATCACTTATCCATCCAATGATTTTCATACTTTGACTTGGTCAACTCTAACTACTATAGCAAATCTTTGAGAAATATGCACTTTCTTGTAGGGTCTACTCACACACCTAACAACTCAATCACACTTGGAGGTGTCTGGGAGAGTTTACTATAAGATCAAATAGTTTGTCTAGTAATTTGAGACCCTTCTAAGTTATTTTGATCAATATATTTAGCGTCAGGTCCTTATTAGGGTTCTAGGAGGGTTTAAAATTATTTCCACTCTTAATGATCATTCATAAAGCATAGCCCCTTAATCCAAAAACTAATGCCTAGAATTTTGAGATAGGACCCTTCTCCATCTACCATGAATAACTTAGTTTCTCATGCAGAGTTTTGATGAGCTAATGAGCACAAGAAAAACCTTTTCAGGTAGAGAACCTTTCATTATGTACACTCGAGAGACCTTAAAACACATTTTCATGCCTTATCCTTCAAATTTTAACCTCAAAATTCATGTACATTCTTAAAACAACTTGAATTACCTTTGTCAATTCTCCCCTACTCACACTTGTCATGAAAACTGATCCTAATACCCCATTAGGCCACACTCTCTCTCATTATTTATTTAGACCTTGATCTGCAAACCACATTAGGCCTAAAAACTAACATTCATGCCTCTTTCCTTGCACTCTCCACCACTTTCACATACTCAAGTAACCTCATACATGTTTAAACACTATCATACATCATTCATATTCCTTGACAATAGATCATGATGCCTCATTAGGCTAGGCAAGGTCTATATGTGTCTAGGTACAAACTAGGTCTAAAGGTCGTACCCCTATAAGCTCACCTTGAGACTCTCATAAGTGCTCCAATACCTCATAAGCATTCTCAAGAAACCTTATACAACCACTCATGCCTATGTGTACTTATCTCACCAAGCCACTATGCTCCTTCATACACAAGACTAGGCATCATATGCACATACCTTCTTAAGATACTACAAGGCTCAAACACTTGACAACTTTGACAAAAAAGACCTTCCATGCTGACCTTCACATCACTTATGCAGACATAATAAAATATACCAATCATATCTTACACTCTCAAAATCAATGTAATATTGATCACTATACTCTCTCATAACTACATTCTTCAATGACTTCATGAAGACCTTCTCAAGAACCTTTGACATCAATGGCAACATTAATGTTAAGCCTCAACAATAGGAACAATGCTCAACATGAGGGGCATGTTAAGCCCTTAACCTATAATGTGTCTAGGGATATGTGTGGCTAACTTGTGGCTTACATACCTCTTATATTATCTTGTCACATCTCTCAATGTTTTTAGCTAGGTTGACATATAGAATAACCATAGCTAAGTAGAGCATACATGGGAGGTAGTGGTTAGTATTTTATCATCATTATTATGGAGGTTTTCTCCTCAAAATGACTTAGCTATATTTATCAAGCATTCTACTCTTCTGTCAATTATTGTTATGGATTTATATATTTTGATGTTATTTCTATGATATAATATTCTATTGTGCAAACATCTAAGTAATTTCATTACAAAAACACAATCATTACTCAATTTTTTAGTTATCTCCTTGCAAAACTATTACTTTATGCAAGGCAAAACTATTGGGATGGTTGCAAAACTATCACTTGCTTAAATAGACAGTTTTGCAACCAATCCACATGCACTAACTTCTGAAGGCCATAACTTTTGCATATGAATTCAGATTTACATGTCATATGTTTTGAAATTATATAAATTTTAAAAATGAACACAAATGTGAAATCAAATTATTTTTTTGCTGATATCTTCATAGTGTTTTATCATTTTCACCAAAAACTATCTCTTTTGAGGTCTTAAGGTGTCACAACTTCTTCTTGAACCCTATTAATAGTTGCATCATTTAACCAATTGGGAAAGAGCAATAGAAAGAGTGTTTCAAGTGATTTCAAGTTACATTAATATACAATGAGAATAGTGAATTAGTGAACTCATATGGCTTATGTTGTTTGCATTCCCAATATTTATTTGTTACATACATCATTACTATTCATGAGAAAAATGTTTGTCATACATCATTTTATGAATGCAAGTAAACTTTGCATCCCAGATATCCATGGTCAAGTAGTTAAATCCATGTTTTTGTTCATGCCCATGCCTCAAGTTTTCCTTATGGATGCAATGAAAATAATTTTGCAGTTGTTATTGATGACTTTGCAAGAGTCATCCTCATCTTACCAAAAATTGTCCCTCAAGACCTCATATTTTGTCCACCCTGTGAATGGATATGTGTAGTTATATTATTTTTCTTTTTCCTTATATTATTTTTCTTGTTCCCTTATAGAGAGATTGCTTTCATGTTAAATATTTGATTTTGTATTGCCCTTTTATTTTTATGTTGTGTGTTTGTGTGTTTAATATTTTAATAATTTCAGCAACATTTACTGTTTTCCCTTCTCTATGTTTATCTGTTGTGCCCGTAAGAGGTTTGTGGTTTTGTTCTTTGCCAGAAAGCTCTCAGTTTTAAAACAATGAGTATTTGGAGGGTGTACATGGATGTGGTGATAGTGTTGGTGAAACTAAATGACAGAATTCACAAATTATTTTTTTATGGGAGCATGAATCCTTTGCCAAGAGCATTCCACCCAATTTCATTCAAGTTTCATATGATGATTGTAATGTAACCTCTCAAGGAAATGAATTGTGGAAAGATGGCTCATCCCTCACCATTAAAGGGCTTCATATAAACATGAATGTCCCAATATGAATAAGCTTTCATCTAGTACAAATGAGACTTTTTTCTGCAAAGAACTGGTGAGTCCCGAGGGCCAACATGATCTCCAAGATTTTGATTGTAAAAATGTATCATTTTCAGGATTAATTTCCATCCTTGGAATTGAATGGACAATCCAAGGTTGAATCATTTTCAGATCCTACTCTTGCATCTATATTTGGGGATAATTTCGCACTGTGGTTGCTAACCATACTTGCTTCTCATGATAATGAACGTAAACTTGCTATTATGGAGGCTGGAAACTTTGAGATCTTGACTCATAAACTATCATATTACTCCTAAAATGCATGACAGGCACAACAACTGTCAATAAATATGTTGCTATGGCTATTTATGTTATCTTCAATAACTTTTTATAGAATTCGCGGAACAAAAATGGCTACTTTCTGCATCGCTGGTTGGTACTCTACCTGTTGGAATAGAACCAGCTCAAGAGGCTACTTTGGATGCATTATGTTTGTTGAAGCATTCATGAGCGTTCGTCTTGTGGATGTTGGAAAAACACATACAAAAGGGCATGTTGTTGCAGAGGCAGGTGTGAACTTTTGTAGTCATAATGAGTGTTTACCGTTGCATAAGCGTAAGTTCAAGAAAGTAATCAAAGATAATTATAATGAGATGAAAAACTCATTGAGCAATAATTATATGTAAGGAGGTAAAAACGCTATGGTTCCGGGTGATATCTGTAATGGGACGCTTGCCTGAACATCCATCATATTATAATTGAACGTGTCAACTTGTAATTGTGACTACCCTAATAGACACGCATGCTAGAGGAATGTGAAACTGTTTGAAAAAATGCCTCAATGAAATTCCCTCTCATGGACTGTAATTGATTGTTGCATATGCAAAAAAAATAGATTTCATGAAGAGGCATTGGATATTTTAAGCAAATGCATTTGGAGAGTGTAAATCTTACACCACAACCTTGCCAACATCCTCTGATCCTGTGAAAAAATAAAAACTTGGGAATACACAGGCAAACCCACGGAACTGTTTGACAAAATGCCTCCATGAAATGTGGTTTCACGGAATGCCTTGTAAGACACAAACAAAATGGATTTGTTGAACGGGCCTTGGAATCATTTAAGCCAATGCATTTGGAAGATGTAGAGCCAACACCACGAACTCTGCCCACATCCTATCGACACGTGCCAAAATGGATATTTGGCATGCATTTGAGCCTAAGGTTTCCTGCCATTGCATGCTTCTTCATACTAAGGCTTGTTGATATTTTTTTTTAATCTCACGAGTCTATTAAAGAAGGAAATGGCCACCATATTATTGTAGAGTGATGCCAGGAATCCTCGACACCGGCTATGTTGGTGAGTGATGTATTGGAGTGTCAATATGGAGAAAAAGAAGTCAATAAACTATGTGCCAATTGTTAAGGTGGAAATAACATTACCAGATTTTTAGTGGCTTCCATATCTTTTGAAGAGCAGGAAGCTGCCTACCTTACTGCACGTTAATGGATATTTTCTCTAAGTTCATCTGAATAAAATGATGATCAAAAGGAGCAGAAAACTCATAGACCTAAAACTCTACTAGTAGTTGCTCGAAGAATGATTGCTCATGCTTTAGGCAAGAAGATAATGGTAGATGCAACTTGCAAGAAAATTAGGGTACCTAAGAATATATAGTCTCCACAAGTATATGAAAGGAACACTAGTTAAAAACTTGAATTCAAATATTTTTTGCACGGATGATAAAATGATAGATAAGAACTCGATTACAGATATTCCTTGTATAGATAAGAAACTACCAAACAAAAGTTGTACTAATACATCAGAACATGCAAGTGGGACTCTAAAAGCCTGGAAAGGCCAGTTTGGGACATAAACCTGCAACAGCAGCTTAGAGAATGTTTGCACAGGCATTGGGACTTCCTTTGGAAAATGTTTCTCTTAATAGTATCATGGAATTAACAAGGCTTGGAATTGGAAGCAACAATGCCTCTGAGACACAAAAGTTTTATGCTGATTCTTCATACCAGAATGCTTCATAGTTTTCGAGTGGTGTTGAACAGGAGAGGCCTATAAAGTTACGTCAATTCAATGGACGACGTTGAACCTCCTTCAACAAGTGAATCGATAAGAACAAATTCTCAGAAGCATTAACTAGCTTGGAGGGCTGCTCAGAGGTTTTTTGCACAAACAATTGGGATACAGAGTTTTTTTTTAAAACTTGCATTGAAGCCAACAATTCTAGAAACCCATCCACTACATCTATAGATTTTATGGGTCTCCCAGTAGTACATAAACTAAGAGATAGTTTTGGGCCCTTAAATGCAGTGCACAATTCATTGACATGGGAATGGATCATAAAAACATAACAAGAAGTCAAGACTAGAGAGTAATTTGTAGGAAAAGTTGAAAAGAAATTTTTTGGCAGGTCAAGAAATATTTTAAGTAGAAAGAGGAGCCATTTTACATTTCTACGCAGATGAACCGTGGCATCCTTTGCATACTGCCTATAAGCAAGATTCAAGACGCTACAAATAATGTAGATGTTTGTTTATTCTCAGTTCCGTGGTTAATAAAGTTGTAGCTTGCAAACTGTTATGGTTCAATTTTAGATGCACCTTATTCATCAAACAACTCAAAATATTCATAGAATATATGCAAAGTTAGAGAAATTGTCTTGGGAGATGAAGGTAATAGGTGGCTTCAGCAGTTAAGTAGGCAGAGTTTTCAAGGCAATGATCGGGTCCAATAATATATATTCATTTTCATACGATTGTAATAGGTGAATTGGCCTCCATTTCGCTTGATCAAGGGATGCGAGTGTGTGCTACACACAATCTATTGGAATCCACAAGGTGGATAAAACACTAATAAACCACTGAGTTATAGGGTTCTTGCATTTCGTTAGGGAATATTATAATCAGAGTTAATTATTTAGTGTAATTTTGTCATTAAATTTTCACTATTTATTTGAGTTATTTTCTATTGATTTTATTTGTTTTTTTTAATAGTGTAATATTTGGCTCTACAACTTGATCGATAAGATAACGCTAAAAATAAATCTGTATAATTTTTTTTTGAAAATAATATTCGTGGATTTAAGTTGGAAATTAAATAATTTTATTAAATTATTAACTCTTTTAAAATTATTAATTTTATTTAAAGTCATAAAAGAACATAAAAAAGAGTGCCAAAAAATAACACCAAAGAAGAGCACCAAGAAAGAACTAATATAGGCGGTAATTGATGAAATTAATTATTTTTAAAATTATTTCTTTTTATTAAATGTAAAATTACAATCGCATTTATTTTTTGTAAAATGTTTGGATAATAAATTAAAATACAGACAAATTTTAGTTAGAAGCTCTATGTTAAATTAGTGCAAATGATGGCTTTACAACTTCCCTCATGAGTGAAAAAACATGCATAAAAGAGATAATATGGATTATCAAGAAGGGGGTTCTTTTTTATTTCAATGCTTGGGGAAGTGTGCACTACAAATTTTTTTGTGTTATGGACATTTTCATATTTGATTAATATAATAGAAACAAATAGTTGATATCATTTTTCAACTTTGTGGGGTTTTAATGCTTTTTATTGGATATTGTATTGTTTGTAGATAGAGAAGTCATTAAAATTCTGTATTTTTCATGATTATGTACAACTCACCGTGTTTCCAAATTTATGTACCCAATTTAATTTTTAAGAGGCTTGGTGCTTCCAAAGAAACATAATACCTCCAACACTATCTCTGCCAACACCACCAATCCCCACATGCCCAGGGTTCCCCCTAGAAGAGCTATCAATATTTACCTTTAGATCTCCTTGACGAGGAGGAAGCCACTTACCCTCCTGAAGAATTTTCTTTTTGATCTGTCAAGGTTCTCTACTAACAGAATAGCTAGAACCTCTATCAACCAAATTCAAATTCCTTATAATAGGCAAATCACTAGGATCCACAGTAACTAAAAGATCACATTTTGCTGAAATAGTCCCCTGGACCCTACTGATGATCTTTCACCATAACTGAGCCACCACCATTTTCTCATCCTAAAAAATCCTTCGATTCCTTTCCAACCAAAGATGCCAGATAGTGAAAGTAGGGCCATATCCGTAGCAATCTTAAGAAAAGAGGTATGAGCTGTAGGTCTACCCAAACTATCCCAGAACTCAACCAAAGATGTGGCATGTACACAAGCATGATTCCAAGCCCCCCACCAGATGTGCCAAATCCCCTGAGCATAAGGACATTGGAAGAAAAGATGAGAAGCATATTCCTCATTGTTTTTACAAAGAACACAAATAGGACCTTGAAAGCCTCTCTTCCGCAAATTATCCTAGGTAAGGCATCTATTTTGGACTACCAGCGATAAGAAGAAATTACATTTGGGCACACTTTTTTTGTAATTTATGTTTTTTTTGGAGTAAGTTTTTTTTATTTCGTCTCAAAAATTAGTTTAAATAATTTTGTAGCATTATGTTTTGAAATTTGAAATCTTTATTTTTATTATTATTGAGACAATTTTTATGGCTCATATTTCATAAGTTTATTTTTTATATGTATAAATTATTTATTTAATATTTATTTTATGTAAATGATGTTTATAACTGTGAAATATTATTTTTCATAAATGTGAATGATTTATGTAGCACTTATTATATATGGTGATATCTATAGAGATAAAATGTCATCTCTTATAAATACGAATAGTTCACTTGACACTCATTATATCTCATAAGATTAAAGTATGTGATTGTTAGATAGATTAATTATTCCATTAATATTCTACTTTAAATACACATGAACTTTTTCCCTAGTTCAACCCATTTGACTTGCTAATTTGTTTATAAAGCCTTCAATAAATATTATATTCTATGAATTATTCATTATAAACTCTTTTAACTCTTTTATTTTTGAAATTTGATAGTTATACAATATATCATATTGTATTGTATATTTTAAATATAAATTACATTAATATCATTATTGAAGTCATATAAAATGTTACTTGAGTGCAATAAGTGTTATTTGAGATCACTCCATCCCTAGCTTAGCCCTAAATCTATCTTAGCGCCTCTTTCAATCTTTATCTAACCCATCCTTAGATGTACCAAAATTAGTCCTAGACTGTCTTCGAGGGATCCATGTCCCTAGTCCACTAGATTATGCCATATGGCCACTAGCACAATCCTTTGGACATTAGTGCACTATGTCAGTGGCCTAGGGAATGTGTTAATGTCCTTTACCTCTTTTATCCTCTAACGAACATATTTCCATTTCTCAAGACACCTTATGGTCAGCCTAAACATATTCCACATCTTGACAAACCCCATATCAGTATATATACACCATTTTTATCTATTTACCTACTAGACAGAAATTAGATGCAAATACACATAAACAAGCTAAGAAATAAGTTGTGCAAATCAAGTTCATTGATCCTTATTCTACCCTACTTCTACATACAACCATCTACAACAATCCTAAGCCCATATTACTTATATGTATGGTCTCACATCACACTCAAAACACTCAAGTTGACATTCATACTAGCATTCACCTGCACTTGCACCAACACTTAGATTGGAAGAACTATATCAGGTTTGATCCTCTCTCAAGGTATTGGAATGTAGGCAACTCTCAGTATAGTAGGGTGTTGAGGTCATGTCCATTATATCTAGCTAACATCACATTTTTTCTACTTGTGTTCTTCAAATACACTAACAACATTGAGGTATAGGGTTTCATTTTTAAATTAGTTAAAAATAGGTCGTAGACAGTGAATCAGTGTTCATCCAGATAAGCATAGGCATATCAAACTCAAGCAAAGTCATATCCATACGTTCATGCTATTTTCTATAAGAGGACATTGTTGTGCCCATGAGGACATTAACACAACGCACTACTGTCTAAAGGACTATGTTGGTATCTGGAAGAGGTTCTGAGTCCCAATTCTAGTTGATGACACTCTGAGTAGCTTTTGTACTAATTTTTAGCATTTCATCTATCTATCTCGGTCAGTTTCCAACTAAGTGCATCCTTATGTTATTCTTTTCTATTTTTATAATAATCAAATTAGGTCAATTATTATACAAGTCAGTGTTGTATTTATTGCATATTTCTTCCTTGATTTAATATTTTAGCCCTTTAACAACCTATAGTTTTAAACACCATAAATCCCTAAATAGTTAAATCATTTAATGAGCCTGATCTACTTCGAATACTACCCAAACCCTAAACCTAGATGCTCTTAGGGTTTGTATCCTTTTGTTTTTTATGCTCAGACATTAATTCTAAAATATTAGATATGATTTATTATTTTATTTTTAAAAACTTTCATAGATTAAATTTCTTAAAAGGTTCAAAATATACAACATTTTATTTTCCTACTTTCAAACCGACAATGACATAATTCGATAACTGATTTGATGAGGCGATAAGAGACAATTATAAAATTTCATATCCAAGCATTCAGATATGCAAGATGACCTTATTTATATTATCCATGAAGGGATTTAAAAGTCCAATAATGGTCAATATTCTAACCCCACAAATGTTAATATTATTACACCTACTATGGGGCAACTCAAATTCTACAATAACCAATTATAACCTGATAATCTTCATTAATGAAAACACTTTATATGGATAACATGGATCTCTCCTCTCTGGATGTACAATCCCTTAGGCATGAGATCTATTCTTTACATGCCAAGGTGTTACATCTTGAGTAGGGTGCCACTAGGCCATCTCATGGCTTGGATTCTCATGTTCTTCTACATATACTTTGGCATAACATATAACAGCAAATCCTTTTCCATCTAAATTTGTGGCACCCAAACTTATTTTGTATGATGGTAAGGGTGACCAAAAGCATCATCTATGCATTTTTCACATATCATATTTGGACTGCGTGTCTAATGATTAGCTTCTCATTAAATTATTCCCTCAAAGTTTAAAAGACCATACATTATAATGGTTCTATGATCTTCTTAATCAATCCATAATAACATTCAATCCACTAGCAGGTATGTTTTTGGCATACTTTTCAATCAACATCAGTGATAAGGTTTCATGTGCTCAAGTTGTTTAACTCAAAAAAAATCTACGAGCCAATAGTTGAATATGTATTACGATATAAAACTATATTAGCAAATATGACTAGCCCCATGGTAGATAGAGAACTCAAAGACATATGCAAGTAGAGTTTATTATTGGCATTACATGAGGTTATCCTATTCAATATGTTTTCATCATTCATAGGTCTATGCCATCTAGTGAAAGAGAGGGAAATAAAGCTTCTCTTTATGGGTAGGTTAAAGTACACAACTAGATCAGATTCACAATTAATAAGAGTTTCAATAAGCCCCCATACAAGGTGAGGCCCACTAAAAACAAGAATGATTAAAAGACAATAATTAATGTAGCCTTAGCGCTAGCTCCTCACATGGTTTTATTAGCTCTTCCAAAGAGACCTTTTATGAATCTTCCTAAATCTCTGGCATGTGTTCTCCAACAACTCTTGGAATGTAATGTCATATCTCTCCCTCCTATTAAAGATGATACGGTGAGGCTTATTCTAAATAAATATTATTCTAATGTATTTTGTGATTATCAAAGGGCCCCATGCTATACTACAAATAAATACATTAATTTACAACATAAGATATAAGATTTGATAGATGATAATATTATTGATGATAGTAATCCTATAAAGGCACCTAGACCACAACTAATAGAAATAAAATCATTGAAAATATTTCCATATCCATTTCTAAATCATACAACTAATGGGATAACAAACACTTTAGGTTTTGATTATACTTATCAGGAACATCCACTTGTTAGTGTCATACGTTACACCCTAGCTAAGAAGGGGATTGTTCAAGTCCTCCTATTCAAACTTAGTCCAACATGGGAATGACCCTAGGCTGTGGGTCACCTAATCTTAGGTCAGACCTTTGGAGAATATTATATTCCTTTTGGGTCTATCACTTATAGTAAACCTAAACTAGCTTTTTTGTTGGGAAAAGGGGAGAGAGATTAGCAAAAATTCATAAAGCATGTAAAGAATGAGGTGATGCACCAAATTTTTTGATCCTTATACTTGCATAAGACACACTATAAGATTCATTAAATATTGGTAAACATCATTTCATTCTCTTTTAATTAGCTTCCACATAAGTATTTCAAAATAAAGCATTGACTAGCTATCAACCTAGCATGGGAGAGAAGTTGTCCACTTCTAAACTAACCAATAGACTATATATGCACTTAAAGTGACCTATGAGAACTTCCAAAACATTGCATGAAGGTGAGAAAACTTAGATAGAAGTAAGGAAAACATATATTTACTTAACCACATCAATGAACTCATGAAACACACTTCGATTCAGCTTGCAAATGGAGGAATTTAGTCTATTATTTCATCAAATAGGTGTTACATTATAAATTTTGGTACATTATAATCATGACAAAGAGAGGGATCATCTTCAAGGCTTAGAAGCCTATATTTATAGAAGAATAAGATGAGAGAGATGGGGATCATGCCTAGAAGGATTGAGAAGGGAGCATAATGACCAAGATTTCTCATTATTTTGACGTTGATGCCATTAGAAAAGATCATAATACCTAAGATTACTTTTGGAAGATGGCCATAAAAATTGTATAAGTCTCTTTCAATCTATTTTTGGCCTACATTAATGATCCTTATAGTTATAACAATGAGATTAAGTCATTTGAAAGCTGAATTCCAGTATCAAAGTAGTTACAATATTTGGATCAATCTATTATGATCTTGTTTTAGCATGGATTACTCACTACTGGCTCATTTTGAAATGTATAAAGGGTCATTATCATCTTCTAGACCACCTTTCCAATAGCTTATCTAGCTACTAGTTTTGGTGATGAACCCTTTGAAACTAACATGTATGCCTCCATGGCATCTTCTTGACATATTTACTCTGGTTCGACTTCGACTGCATTTGCCTTTGACTTTTGATCTTGGCCCTTGATGTTGATCTAAGCTTCTCGTACTATGCCAAGTGTCATCTCCCCATTTGTTCTATAGGATCCTGTTGACTCTTTGACCTCTCACTCATCATTGATCTGCTTCTATATGAATGAATGTGTCATAGATATTCTACTAGATTAACATGGTTGAGACACTTGTCACCCGCATATTTTTCTTCAAGAATCATTAACCTTTTGACCCATCACTTTTCATTGATCTACTTTTATATGCTTGATTACACACCATTGATCTATTTGGTCCCACTAGTCTTGTTAGTCACCATGCACCATTATATCGATGTTCAAGTACCTGATATCTTGACACTTGTCATTAATGTATTTATGTTGACTTTTTAACTTGATGCTCACCATTGATCTTTGATACATAATTAAATGTGCACCATTAATTATCAGGACCCACTGACATCATTTATCACCCACTCGCTGTTGAATTTTATCTTAGCTTCCACGATATTGACATTTGTCATCTCTATATTCAACTTTGAAACATTTGAATTTAAATGACTATTTCATGAAGCTTAAACTTGACATCTATGTGCATGTTTCACTCTGCAAGTCTAACTTTAAAGGCTTATATCTTGAGATAGCAAGCTCATCAAGACATGTAATTTATAGAGGATGACCTTGGCACTAAATACATTGATCCTTTAGACTTGAGAGGCTTCCTGAGCATACTTATAAAATGCATAAGTAAATTGGTCTATTCATTTCTTTGTGACATGTTTATGATGATTTGGTTCTTTAAGATCACTAAATTCACACTTTAGGCTTGCTTAAAGTGTTTCAAAATATTTTAAACGGAAAGTGATCTTATCTTGAAGTCCATATGCTCTTTGTGACATTAGATGACTCTTTAGTCATGACCTTACTCAACTTCTTATTCTAGTTTAGACAAATTATGGTATGTAGGTCAAATTTGGCCAACATCTTTAGAGACTCAATTAACGAGTATGTTTATTATGCTTTAAGAACTTAGACCATTTAAATGACTCTTAGATTCACCAATAATGATGAATCTAATCCATGACTGTGAGAAACCTTTTGACTTGTAAAGACAATGAATTATAATAAAATAAGGAAGAAAACAAACAAAATAGGGAAGTTAACTAAACAAAGCATAAACAAATAGACTAATGTGCTAGGACAACACTTAGAGGAAAACCAAAGCACACATAACTATGTATAGGGAACTTAGCTTCCTTAATAGCAATGTTTTAGATGATTCCATTGACTAGGATAGGAATCTCTTCGCCATCCATCTTTACAAGTTGGAATGCATTATGGGATTTGCAGCTAGAGATTGTGTATGGACCACTCCAAAGAGAGTCAAACTTTGTATGCTTTCCTATGTTATCTCTATCTCCATCCCACTTGAGGACCAAATATCCTTCTTTGAAACTTCATGAAGAAGCTCCCTTGTCAAAGGCTCTCTTCACTTTTGCTTAATGGATTTTCATGGCTCGAATAGATTGATGTCTTGTCTTTTCCAATTCCATAAGCTCACCATATCTGATCTCCATAGGCTCATTCTCTAATAACTCAAGTTGATGCATCAGTTCTAGGGTAGGAAATTCAAGAAAAATATATATTCTTACTTCTTTACCATAACCAACTTGTAGGGAGAGTTGGATATTGAATTCTTATATGTGATCCTATCAGTCCATAAAGCTGACTTTAATTTTAGATGCCATGACCTCTAATTATCTTCAATTGTTCTTCATATGATCTTTAACAGGGTCTTATTAGTGGACTAAGCAAGACCATTTCCTTTTGGATAGTAGTTTTATGAAGTGCTAAGATAAATCAAATGTTGAATAACCCATTGGCTGATTTTATATGCCACAAAGTCCATAGTATTGTCACAAATAATGGTTGAAGGGACTCCAAACCTAGTAAGTAGACCTGCATAGAAATCTAGAGCATTGGTCTTGTTTACTTCCTTCAATGCTACTACTTTTGTCCATCTAGTGAAGTAATCTGTGGTAGTTAGTATCCGTTTATGACATGATATTTAAGGAGGATTAATGAGGCCAATAAAGTCCAATCCCCATTAGACAGAGGCTTGATCCACTACAATTGATTACAAAAGTAAGTCTACAAGTTTCACCTTTCCTACAAACATAACACATTGTCTACATTTTCTAACCCATGCATGACAATCACCAAAAAATCTTGGCCAATAATACCCACCTCTCATGATATTATGGGTTGTGGTCCTTGATGAATAATACACTCCACTATGTCCATCATGGAATTCTTCAAGCATCCTTTCCTTTTGATGTTTTTTAATTCATCTTAACAACATACCATTGATATCTTTCTTGAAAAAAACACCATCAACGAGAAGAAATGGAATGGATTGTAATCTGAAATATTTTCTTTATGAAGGAGTTAGGTGAGAGGGATAAAGACCATCTTGGAGATATCTTACCAAATCATGATTCCAACTATAAGGTGAGGTAGGATCAGCTATAACTTCTTCATCAGTTGACACCATAACCACCTCATTGTCTTCTTATAAGTCTTGGTCTAGATTATCACAAATTCCTTCACCTCTAATTAGCTTTGTGAATTTGATCTCCACATCATAATCCATTACCTTTGTTATCCAACTAGCTCTTTTCTCACTTATGTCCTTGTTCAAGAGAAACTCCTTGATATTTGGATGGGCAACCATTAGGTGCATCTTATTGTTAGACATTAAGTATCTAAACTTCTTGAGAGACCTTATAACTAAAATTACGTGCTTTTCAATAAAAGAGTACCTTATTTCATATTCTTCCAAGTCTTGATTGAAAAAGGCTATTGGCTACTCTAAGGCCTCACAGTTTTGTTGCATAAGAATCACTGAAATGGTGTCAATGTTAGCATAGATGTACAAAATGAATTCCTTTGAGAAATCTAGGTTCATGATCAGAGGAGCACTAGTCATGGCTTTCTTAATTTCTTCAAAACTCCTTAGTCTTTCCTTGGACTAGCTAAAGCTCTTATTCTTCTTTAGCATGGTTATAAGTGGCTTAGCTAAAGTGGAAAATTTTGAAATGTATCTTCTGATAAAATTGATCTCCCCTAATAAAATTTGCAAAGATCTTTTATGCTTGGGCAAGGAAAGTACAAAAATTTAAGTTATTCTTTTAGGATCTATACACAAACTAGGCTTTTAAACTATAGAGCCAACTTTTTGGGATTTAGGGATACCCCAAATTGTCTAAACCTTTCAAACACTTGCTCAAGGTAAACCATGTGCTCACTTGCATCCTTTGAAAACACTATTATATCATCCAAATAGACTAGCACAGACTTGTTAAAAAGGCCCTAGAATGCCATATCCATGGCCCTTTAAAAATTTTCTCCAACATTAGATAGACCAAAGGGAATATTTTTATATGCAAATATCCCCCACTTTGTGATAAAGTTTGTCTTGAATTAGTCTTCTTCCTTGACCAAAATCTAATTGTAACCACTATAGCCATCAAAAAAGGAGAACCTTTCTAAACCTGTAATCAACTGTAAAATTTGTTTCATAGATGGTAACGGATAGTGGTCTTTAAGGGAAGCCTTTTCCTAGTCATGAAAGTCAACACATAGTCTAATTTCACCATTTTTTTCCATACTGGAATAAGGTTTTCCACCCAAGTTAATTTCTTGATAAGAAATATAATAGCTGACTCAATGAGATTATGAAGCTCAACTCTCATCAAAGGCTCAAGCTTAGAATTAATAGGTCTTTATCTTTGTCTTACTGGATGAATTTCATCTTCTATCTCAATGGTGTGTTGAGCTAGACTTGGTTCAAATCCCTTGAGATCATTATATTTCCATACAAATACATCAACAAAACTTGCAGATAACTCAATAAAAGAATCCTTTTCTAAATAAACTAATACCTTACCCAACTTTAAGTTCTTACTAGGTGTAACTTTTACATTGGCATAGTGTTCTTACTTTGTTGACAAAGATGAATTTTCTTTCATTAGCTTATCATCACCATTGAATATGTTTTCAAGTGTGACCAACCCCTTGGGCAACTTATTTATTTTCAGTTACACAATCTGATCACCATATTATTTCAAGTATTTTAAATGATTTCTTGAGGAAAACTCAGTCTCTTCTTGAAAGAATCTGACAATCTGATTATCATCTACAAACTCTTGTCAATTATAATTATTATCTAGGACAAAAGGCCTTACAATCACCTTAATGTGTGACTATACATTTTCATTTCTTACATTAGTTGGGATACTAAATTGTGCCCCAATGGCAGCCAACCTATTTGCATGTTTGTTCTCATCTCTTGATATTGCATGGATGTTGAAGGCCTAAAAAACTTCAAGTAATTCCCATACCCTATACTTATAAGATTTAAGTAATGGTTTTTTTCATACATTAAGACCTCTCACTTGGTGAACTACAAGTTCACTATCACCAAATACTTGTAGGGTGTTGACTTTCATCTTCCTAGCCCATTGCAAACCATGAACTACTGCCTCATATTTAGCAACATTATTTAAAGAACCAAATTGAAACTCAATAGATGAAAAATACCTTTAATTTTATAGATAAATCAACATCATTTTAGCTCCAATACCATGTTTATTCCTTGATCCATCAAAGTGTAATCACTATAGACCATAATTAGGCTTATCATCCTTCATCAAGGTTGGAATTGGTGCATCTTTCTCATGAAGGTAATAAAAACTAAGTCCTTCAATTAGTTTATAAGGATAATATTCATGTTAGATAGATGCCCACTCATTAAGGAACAAATCTAGAATCCCATATAAAGTTGATTCAGTTTCCTTTACACTATCTTCTATCACCTCATCTGAGATGAGGCAATTGGTGTTCACAACACTTGGCATATATGGTTCCAAATGGAAATGTGTAGTGGGTTCATAATTTATTATTATCTTAGTTCCATGCCAAGTCTTTAATATCAAATATTTCCAATCATCTAATAATTATCCTCCAATATTTGAGGTAAAGTCCCTTGATAGACACATGGTAAAATATAGAGGCAAGTCCACCACAACTACATCCTACTAAATGGTAACATTGGGATAAGTATGTAGTGTCAAATTTAGATCCTTAACAATGCCTAATATCTTTGTTGGTGACCCATCTAATTACAATTCCCCTTTAGTATTTGGTTCATAAACAAGACCAAGCGTGTCTTCAATTTGCTTAGGCATGGTAGTGTTATTAGCTTCATTGTCTACCATATAGTTATTAACTAAACAGTCATCAACTATCAAAGAGATGTACAAGGGAGGATTTTTGCTTTAATTTACCTTATATTTATCCCCTTTTTCAATTTTGTGTACTTGGTTTACTTGATTCTTCATTGGCTGGTCTAAATTAGTTAGGATAACTCCTTGTTTCTCAACTAGTTCTAGAAACACTTTAAGAGCTGAAAGCTCTTAGATGAGCATATATTTTTATCTTAAAATAGTAAGGGAATACCACATGATAATGCTAACATTGAATTTATTCATCTAATCTACTATATTGAATGAATCTCCACCAACCTTTGGCTACACCTTTTGAACCACTGGTTATTCATGGACTAGAGGTATTTGAAAGACCTTCCCAGCCCCTGCATTCTGATTTTTATATGTTTTAGGGGAAGCAAGTTTATCTTTGGTACTCTTGGAAATAACATTAGGAGTACTTGAATCATTAGTCACATTTTAAACCTCATCAATGGATTTTTTTTAGCTTTGATCAGGGCTGCAACCTGGCCAATTATGTTGTTGGTCTCAACTTGATTGAATGCTACATGATTATCTATCTACTAGTTTATAATATCAAAATCAGGCTACCCTTGAACTTGTTGTGTTTGACCTTGTGATGCCAAGATTGCCTCTTGGTATTGACTTTCTTGAAGATAAAACTCTTCAAGTGTCATTTATGGCATAGTAATAATTTGTGACACTAAGACTTGATTTTGAGCATCATTGAGATTGGATGGTTGCCAACCTACAGCTTGCATCAAGTTATTCTAGGGAGGAATGGGAATAAGAGCTCTTAAATTGGAGGGTACATTAGGATCAAGGGCTGCATATGGTTTAGCTAGAACTATGGCTCCTTATGCTTGGTAGGGTGGTCTATTTTTTCTAAACCCTTTATAAGGAGGCCTTTGATCTCTAAAGCACTGATAAGTAGTCTAATTTTTTTGTTGATAGGGCCTGTTAATTTTATGTTATTGCCTCTTGAGTTGTACTATTTCATTTCTAAAAGATTGAATTAAACCTTTCAGCTCACCAAGCTCATTGGCTTGACTATAAGGGGTTGCATCTTGAGCTTGAGGAGGTGGAATAGGGGATAATAATGGAAATGGAGGAACTTGAGGGGGTGGAATATATTGAAACTCTAGGAATATAGGCATTGGAAGCCTTAGATTAAGCTTACCAGCTTGTATCAAACTATTTTATGCTCTTATTACAACCTCATAAGCATCTAGCAAGGTATTACTACCCATAAACTGTATCATTACACTAATATCAAAATTAAGGGCTCTTAAATAATACAAAAAAGTGTATTCTAGAGATGGTCTAATAAATACAAGTATCCTAATCCATGTATTTTGAAATCTAAGGTTGAAATTAGACATGAACTCATGAGGAGCTCTCTTTATGTTAGTTATTTGTTCAACTAAAGATAGGTGATCAGATTTTTCCTCAAATTGTTTAACTAAGGTTCCACCTAACTTGTCCTAGGTAGCAATGGAATTCAATGGAAAATTTCTATACCACTGCAATGCTTTTCCTTTGAAGGAAGCAACAAGCAGTCTAATATTTATATTATCTTGGACAACATTGTGAACTTAACAAAGGTTGAAAACATCTTGGAAATGTTCAATAGTAGTTGTTTGGTCTTTTCCTAAGAATAATGGAATAATCTTAAGGGAAGATACCAAAATGTCATCAAAATGGGCTAGATTCAATGGACTACCTCTATTAAATGAGATAAACACTTGATTTCTGATAGCCATTTGGGTAGTGGGGATTGTACTACTTAAGATAATATGATGATCAAGGGATGAATATTTATTTTGGGGATAAGGTCTTATCCTATTAAATCTTGATCTCTTATATGAAATAGAAGGTATCTCAATGAATTCAAGGGGAATACCTTTACTAGTTGACCTTGTAATAACCTTTAGCATGAGAATGCTATATGGATGGTGCTATAAACTCTACAACTTTAAATATCTTTAGCTTTTGATGATGATGGATCTCCTTTGTTACTATAGATGATTCTCCTTATCTCTAAATTTTAGTTCCTCTAGGAGACCTAGCCCCACCGAGTGTGCCAAAATTATTGGTGTCCTAAGTTGCACCCTAATTAAGAAGGGGATTGTTTAGGTCCTCCTACTCAAACCTAGTCTAACATGGAAATGGACCTAGGCTATGTGTCACCTAATCTTGGGTCAAACCTATGGATAAGGTCAGCTTCCTTTTGGGTCTATCACCTATAGTAAGCCTAAACTACCTTCTTGATGGGAAAAGGGGAGAGAGATTAGCAATAATTCATAAAGCATGTAAAAAATGAGGTGATACACCAAATGTTTTGATCCTTATAATTGCATAAGACACACTATAGGATGCATTCAAGGATGATAAACATCACTTCATTCACTCTTTTATCAACTTCCACATAGTATTTCACAATAAGGCATTGACTAGATATCAACCTAGTATGGGAGGGTAGTTATTCACTTCCAAATTGACCAACATACTATATATACACTTAGAGTGACATGGGAAAACTACCAAAACACTGCACCAAGGTGAGAAAATGCAGACAAAGGCAAGGAAAACATATATGCACATAACCACATCAATGAAATCATGAAACACACTATGATTCAACTTGTAAAAGGAGTAATTCAGTATATTATTGTATCAAATAGGTTTTACAGTACAAATCTTTGTAGAGTCTATGCCAAAGAGAGGGATCATCTTTACATCTTATAACCATGTATTTATAATAGAATGGGATGAGAGGGATGGGAATCACTACTAGAAGGATCGATAAGGGAGTATAATGACCAAGATTTCACATCATTCTAGCATTGATGCCATTAGAAAAGATCATAATACCTAAGATTACTTCTAAAAGGCAGCCATAACAATTATATTAGTCTCTTTTAATCTATTTTTAGCCTATATTGATGCTCCTTATGGTTACAATGGTAGGATCAAGTCATTTAAAAGCTGAATTCTAGCATTAAAGTAGTTATAATAGCTAGATCAATCTATTATGATCTTGTTCTAGTGTGGATTGCTCCTTACTAGTTGCATGTAAAAAGGGTCACAATCAGCTTCAAGACCACCTTGTCAATGACTTATCCATGTTGATGGTTTTGGTGATGAACCTTTTCAAATTGATATGTCTGCCTTCATGGCATCTTCTTGACATATTTGCTTCGGTTCAACCTCAACCACATTTGGCTTTGACTTTTGATATTGGCCCTTGATCTTAATTTGAGCTTCTCATATTATGCCAGGTGTCAGCTCCCCATTTTTTCTATAGGATCTTGTTGATTCTTTGACCTCTCACTCACGATTGACATTTTTGTATGAATGAACACAAGCCATAGATATTTTGTAATATTAACATAGTTGTGACACTTATTATATGTGCATTTGTCTTCAAGATTCACTAACCTTTTAAACCATTGCTTGCCATCGATCTAATTTTATACGCTTGATCATGCATCATTGATCTATTTTGGCCCACTGGTCTTATCAATCATCATGTATCATTAGATATCTATTCAAGTACTTGAGATATTGACACTTATCATCGATGGATTTATGTTGACTTTTTATGTGGTGCTTACTATTGATCTTTGATACATGATCAAATGTGTACTATTAGATCTTTAAGACCCAGTGACATCAATGATCACCTGCTCATCATTGGATTTGATATTAGATTCCATGATCTTGACACTTATCATCTTCATGTTCAACCTTGGAACATTTGAATTGAAATGACTATTTCACGAAGCTTAAACTTGGCATCTACGCGTATGTTTCACTCTACAAGTCCAACTTTAAAGGATTATATCTTGAGATAGCAAGCTCATCAAGACATGAAATTTGTAGAGGATGACCTTAGAACTAAATAAATTGGTCTCATGTGATCCTTTTGGATTGAGATGATTCTTGAGCATACTTATAAAATTCACAAGTAAACTAGTCTATTTGTTTCTTCATGATGTGCTTCTAATGGTCTAGTTCCTTAAGATCACCAAATTCACAGTTTAGGCCTACTTAAAGTATTTTAAAAGCTTTAAAATGGAAAGTGATATTCTCTTGAAGTCTTTCTTATGACGTTGGATCACTCTTCAATCAGGATCCTACTCAACTTCTTATTTTGGTTTAGGCAAATTTTGGCAAGTAGGCCAAATTTGGCCAATACCACCACCAACATCTTACCATACTCATACAATGGGGACACACCCTCTAAATAATATCATTGGTGTGTATCATACTATAGTGCCAATTAGACCTCCCATCACTTTCTCAGATCAAGAGATAGTTGATGATGATATATATTTATATGCACTCTTTGTATGAGTCTACATTAATCATCATCTTATTTGAAGTGTCATGGTTTACAACAGGTCAAGTGTCAATATGTAGACTATTACACTTATACATCACTTGGGCTATTCAAATCAAGATATTTTTAATACATATATAATTATTTATGGTTTTAGTGGCCATGTCTAGAGTTCCATTTGGAAGATTATACTTCAATTACAAGTTGGGCCAACATATGTGGCCATTAGATTCATAGTCATACCTAGTTTTGACACATTTGACATGCTATTGGGTAGGCCTTAAATACCACAAATTGAAGCCATTCCATCCACCATCCATAGATGTCTCAAATATATACGTGCTAATCAGGTGGTTATAGTTAAGGGCCTTCCATATAATTATCCTCTACCTATTCTACATCTAAGTGTACAACTATCACTAGTTTTAGCTCCAAACATATAGTTTGATAACACACCTCAACTATCAGTTGAGCCACCAGTGCAAGTGAGGTCTACTCCTATGTGATGCAAAAAAATAGGCCTTAAATTTTGATCCATATCTCCACTTGAGATCTTCCACATGCCAAAATGACTATCTCAAAAAGTTTTTTACTACCCTAAGCCACTCTTTCCATTTAGAGGCATTTTTAAAAATCTTTCAAAAGCCAAACAAAACCATCTAAAGGTGTAAAATTATAATTTATTGATTTTTTCTAGATTTTTCTATTTTTAGAAATTGTACATTTTTATGACCGGATGTGAACTTCATTTGAAATTGGTCCAATAAGTTAATTTTAGTGGTTATAATATTTTAAGATATTTTAAAGTTACATGCACTTGCATGCAAAACTTACTAAGAATAGTAGCTGCTTAAAATAAAAGTTTTTTTATATTTTAGTTCTTTTTCAAAAAAAATTATGTCAATTTCAATTATTTCAGATCTTGGTCTATTGGTAATTTTATTGTTTTGATAATTTTCAAATCCATTATCTGGTATCAGAGCAAGGTTAAATCTTGGAGGAGTATAAAATGGTGAGAGGATGAGGAGGTATTGCATAAATGAACCAGACTATACAAGAGCTACATAGGTAAGTGCAAAAATTAATAGAGGTTATCACCAATCAAAGAAGAAGATGAGGTGGTGATGAAGTTGAGGAAGACATAGATTGAGTTGAATAAATTCATCAAGAAGAAGAATAACGAGATCAACCACCATCAATGGAAGAGAGGATAGTTTGAGCTTTATAAGGAAGAAATGAAGGAATCAAAGTTGATGTTTCAAATTATGGAGGTAGTTTAAAACCAAAGGAATTGATATATTAGATTAATAACATGTAAATTTTCTTTGAGTGGAAGACTATGAGAGAAAACAAGAAGGTAAAGTTTGCATGCATGAAATTAAAAGGTCATGCAATGATTTGATGGGATTACCTGAAAAAAGAGAGACAAATAAAAGGTAAATATAATATTAATTTGTGAAAAAATATGGAGAATACGCTTAGGGAGAAATTTATTCTCATGGATTATATGTAAACCTTATACAGAAGATTTCATAATTTGAGGCAAAAAAATCACAATATACAAGAGTATACAGATTAGTTTCTGAGTGGAGGATGATGAAATATAAGAGAAGATGGCTACAAGGTATGTAAATAGTTTGAAATTTACTATTCAAGATGAATTGAGCATGCATATAATACTTTTCATAAAGGAGGCTTATCAATTAACTTTGAAGGTAGAAGAAAAACAAAATAGACATAATTTCAGAAGAACATCTCTTGGTCCAAGAAGAGATAGATCCCTTCCAATAAGGGGATGAGGTGGGTTTAATACCAATAAATGTGAATTGTCATGTTGTGCAGAAAGGAAAGATGAGAATATGCAAGGATTTTAATACAATAAAGAGGAAGAGGGTTTGAAATAGGATGAGGTTACAGTGGTGCTAGAGGATGGTTTCCAAATTAGCATAGATCTTATATTTCTTATAGATGTGGAGAAGAAGGGTATAGATCATTTGAGTGTTCGCACTATCAAGATCAAGAAAGGAGTCAAGAGATTCACCCAAGAGTGAATCTAGTTAAGGCTAAGATAGAAGAGCAAAATACAGAAGTTGCATCAACACATATTGGAGAGAATCTCATGATGAGAAGAACAATTATCACTCCAAATAAGGAACAAGTGTATAATAAAGAAGGTGGTTATGCATGGCTGTGATCAAACATTTTTTGAATAAGATGTACTTTGAGTGGAAAGTTATGCAAAGTAATTATATAAGGTTGTAGTTATGAAAATATGGTTTCTAAAAAATGATAGAAATACTAAATTTGCAATGTAAAAAACATCCCAATCCTTATCGGATTTCATGGTTTATGAAAGAGAATGAGGTTATAGTAGGTAAAAGGTGCTTAATCAAGTTTTCTATAGGAAAAACTTATAATAATGAAATATGGTTGATGTTATTTTGATGGATGTATGCCATTTGCTATTGGGGAGACCATGGAAATTTGATAGGAAATTAATTCATGATGGAGTAAAGAACATGTACACTTTTTGGAAAGGTGGTACAAAGGTAGTTTTGTTACCTCTTGAAGAGGAAGAGAAGGTAGAAAACATGTTCTTTACTAAAGAATTTATCCAAGATATGAAGGCGGTAGGTTGTTGTAATGTATTAGTGGTAAAGAATGAAGACACAAAAATGGTGCAAATACCAGTAAAAGTAGCAAGACTATTGAAATAATATGCAGATATTATGCTTGATGAATTATCAAATGGTTTACCATCGAAGAAATATATTCAACATCATATTGATTTGATTCCAAGATCAGCTCTACCCAATCAATCAACTTGTAGGATGAGTCCAATAGAACATACATAATTAAATAAACATGTTACTGAATTGTTAAGAAAGAAGTTGATTAGGGAGAGTATGAGTCCATGTGAAAAACCAATATTGCTAACTCCAAATAAAGATGGAGGATGGAGAATGTGTGTGGATAGTAGATCAATTAATAAATTACAATCAAGTATAGATTCCTACATATCATTTAGATGATATTATGGATGTGCTTGTAGGAGAAAAATATTTTAGCAAGATTGATCTAAGGAGTGGTTATTATTAGATATGAATTTGTGAAGGAGATGAATGAAAAACTATATTCAAGACTAGGGATCGCTTATATGAGTGGATGGTGATGCCTTTCAGATTATCTAATACACCTAAAATTTCTATAAATATTATGAATATAGTGCTACAAGAATATATTGATAAGTTTTTGGTTGTTTATTTTGATGATATTTTGATATTAAGTAAGATTAAAGAAGAACACTTATAACATTTGAGAATGGCACTAGCTTTGTTAAAAAAGGAGAAGTTATATGCAAATTTGAAGAAGTGCAGGTTTATGTAGAATAGTTTGGTATTTTTGGGATTTATAGTTTTAATAGATGGTGTGAGAATGGATGAAGAAAAGATAAATAAAATTATTGAATGACCTATTCCAAAAAGCATTACAAAGGTAATAAGTTTCCATGATTTAACAATTTTTAACAGTAAAGTTATTAAAAATTTTAGTAGTATTGTGGTACAAATAACATATTGTATGAGGGAAGGAATTTACATGGACTAGAGCAGCCATAGAAAGCTTTAAATTTTTAAATAAGATTATAGAAAGACTAATTTTAACATTACCATATTTTAACAAAGTATTTGAGGTTGATTGTGATGCTTCATTTGTGGGAATTGGTGTTGTGCTGAGTCAAGAAGGAAAGCCAATAGCATATTTTAATGAAAAATTAAATGAGGTAAGAACAAAGTATTCTACTTACAAAGTTTAACTTTATGCAATTGCATAAGCATTAAGACATTTGAGGTATTACCTGGTGCCTAAGGAGTTTATCCTATTTACAGATCATGAGACTTTAAAGTATGTGAATACACAAAAAAAATTTAAATAGTAGGCATGCAAAGTGGGTTTATTTATTGTATAGGTATACTTTTATGTTAAAACATACATTAGAAAAATAGAATCAAGTAGTTGATGCATTGAATAGGATAGTAGCATTATTAACTGCTATGATGAGTGAAGTAGTTGATTTGAAGATATCAAATAATTATATGATATTGATCCATATTTTGGCAAGGTAGTTGAGTAGTTTAGGAATCCATTAATAGATGGGACATATACTAATCATGGTGAGTATTTTATACAAGAAGGTTATCTCTTCAAAGGGAAACAATTATGCATTTTAGTTGGGTCTTGATGAGATAATATAATAAGAGAATTACATAGTAGAGGTTTGGTTGGACATTTTGGTAAGATGAAGACAATAAATTTGGTGGAGGGAAAGTATTTTTGGCAAAAGATGAAGAGAGATGTTACAAGGTATGTTTCTAGGTGTAGGATATGTCAAGTGGCTAAAGGACATGCACAAAATACTAGACTATACATGCTATTACCGGTTCCAAGAATACCAAGGAAACATTTGAGTATGGATTTTGGGATGGGATTACCAAGCACACAGAGAGGTAATGATTCAATTTTTGTTGTTTTAGACAATTTTTTTTAAATGTTTTATTTCATTACATGCAATAAAACCAATGATGCCACTAGAGTTGCAGAATTATATTTTAAGGATATTGTGAGATTGCATGGTGTTCCAAAAACTATTACTTCAAATAGGGTCATAAAAATTTTAAGTCATTTTTGGAGGACTTTTTGGAATAATATGGGTACTAAGATACAATTTAATAGTGCACATCACTGATAAATAGATGCACAGATAGAAGTTGAATATGAGCTTGAAAAAATTGTTTAGATGCATAGTGGGAGAGAAGCCCAAGCAATGGGACTTGGATTTACCATAAGTTGAGTTTGCATATAATAGTTTAGTGAATATATTAATAGGAAAATCACCATCTAGAATTATTTATAGGATAAATCTTATGGGTATTTTATATTTGGTACAATTACCAATTACAGATCAAGTTAGTGATGATGTACAAGCATTTGTAGAGCATATGCAGTAGTTACAAGGAGTAAGAAGAAAGTTGAATGAAAGTAATAAGAAATATAAAGCATCAGTATATTTCAAAAGAAGATCTAAGGTATTTGAAAAAGGATAGTCGATAATGGTTTACTTAAGGAAAGAAAGATTTCCAAAAGGCACATACAACAAGTTGAAGTACAAAAATAAAGTCCATGCAGAATTGTGGAGAAAATAAATGACAATGCTTATGAGGTGAGTTTACCATAGAATTTTGATAAATTTATAGTATTTAATGTATCATTTTTATATTAATTATATGGATAAGATAGTGAAGGTGATGAAGATGAAGAAGTAAATTGGCAAAAGCAGGTTCCAAAGAAGAAGAAGGAAAAGATAGTGTAGGTTTTGGATATGAAGATAGTGAGCATAAAGTAGAAAAATTATAATAGGTATTTTGTCCAGTGGAAAGGATTTTAGCAATAAGATCACCTAGATTAAAAAATAGGAGTTAAAAAATATTGACAAAGAAAAATGGCAGCAATACAATCAAGGCAACTCACAAGAACTGAGTTGTTTTCAACTAGAGGAGAATGATGCATGATAAATAGGACAACTTTTAGAGGTCATAAATTTTGATCCATAACTCCATTTGAGATTTTCCATGTGCCAAAATAACCATCTCAAAATGTTAGTTTCTTTATTAAGCCTCTTTTTCCACTTATAGGCATTTTTCAAAATATTTTGGAGGCCAAATGAGACCATCTAAGTGTTCAAAATTATAGTTTATTAAATTTTTTAGGATTTTTATATTTTTATGACTAAATGTGAACTTCAGTTGAAATTCATCCAATAGGCTAATTTTAGTGTTTAGATTATTTCGAGAGATTTTTAGAGTTGCACACACTTGCATGCAAAACTTACTAAAAATAGCAGCTACTAAAATAGAAGTTTTTTTTAGATTTTAATTTTTACATGTCAAATCTAATTATGAGTTGAGGCTTATTTAAGAATTATTTGGTTTGTAATTAATTCAAAGCAATTAATATGAATTAATTCTGCGTATTATTTCAGCTCTTGGCCTATTGGTAATTTTATTATCTTAATAGTTTTTAGATTCATTACTACAACATTACCACGTATGCATACTCTACCATGGAGACATTTATTAGAGAGAATAATATGTTAGAGACATGTTTTGGATTATAAATATCCTCACTCTACCCCATTACCACACATATTAATGTTACAACATAGAGCATCTACTCTAGTTATAGCTTCTTCTACCAGATGGGTTCCCAAGTGCTCCATAGTTCACATGCCTATTTAGTCAATTCTATAGATTCATAGACCCAATCCAAAAACAATTTTAGCTACAGATCACTCAATATATATAATTCTTCGATCTCATATACCTCATCACACAACACACATGATCACTTTTCCTCTCTTTGATACATGACACATTGATTGCAAGTCTCTTGTGAGACTCATCAGTTAATAGTATCTCTCCTCTTGTACATAGCTTATAATAAAAAAGATCAAAAAAAAAAAATATATTAAAAATACAAAAACATTTAAATAGTGATCTAAAAATACAAAAATTCAAATTGTATGCATTTTCATGTTTACATTCCTTATATTTGATAGGTACTACATATGTTATCTATGCTAGTGTAGTCTAATTTTATCATACATACATGGTTCACTTGTTCTCTTCAAGTGTTCACATATGCTTATGGGACTCAGGTTCAACACACAGATCCATATTTACTACTATCTACCCACTAGATCACATACACAGATATATAGATTCAACATTGATGCATTCACCCATTTGGGCATCCTATACATAGTTTCTAATTTACCAGGTTATATTATTATTTACTACACTAATTTTTTTACCAATTATTACTAATAAAAAATTATTATATATAAATCTTTACTCTTATATGGATTTGTACCACTTGACCATGTATACTTTTATTTCTAGTTTTCCTATTTTAGATTTGATTGTGTCTCTTTGCTTCTACATCTACTTGAGGGAATTTTAATATTGCATTATTCCAGGGCTCTAAGCCATTTATTTTTACTATATGTATGCTTTGGACATACGCCCATGTTCTTATGTGTGTTTTTTCAATTGTGTATGTGGGCATTTGAACATGTCCTTCTTTGTGGCTCTAGGCCAACTTTGTTTATTCTTTTCATATGTGGACATTTGAACAAGTCTTTGCATGTATTGATTTCTCAAACTTAGTGACATGTTCCCATATCCATTGTATTTTGGCCTTTTGATCTACTTTACATGCATCATGTGTTTGTATGTATGTTTTTATGTATATGTCATGGCCATGACACTTGTCTCTTACTCATTGCTTTCACACTCTTAATTTTTGATGTCATTAGGGACCTCATGCATATCCCATTTCTTCTTGGGTGCTTTGATGGGCATTATTCCCCCTGCCCCCCGTACCCCCTAAGTAGTTTACATAGATTATACTCTAATTTATTGCTCATATAAATGCTTACGTTGCTATATCTAACTTGACAACCTTGTGAATGTTAGATCTAACACACATCATACATAGCCAACTTATGCTCAATCAATTTTACATTTTGATGCCATGTATACACACTACATTGGTTTATCACACATATATCATATATTTTTAGTCTAACACACATGATGCAAAGCTTTTATTTTAGGGATAGTTATTGCACAGGTTCAATAACTCCCTTCAAAAGAAGGGGTAATCATAGGGGTTTGCCACAGAGATCAAGTCATTTGAGTACACTCAAAACATAGTTTTCAATATGCATACACAAATTATAGAGCTCAAAATTAGTAAAAAATAGTACGATAGAATAGTTTTAGTTTGACATAGAAATAGCATAGAAGGACATGTTGATGGTGAAAAATGTCATGCCAATGAATCGATCCATTTGCCTATCATGAAGGTCAAGATGGAATCATATCAGTTTAATTGTAAGGGACCTATAACTAGAAATAAGTCATAAGGTATTCAAAAAGGATCTTTTAAAGTTTTGAGGATTTAATATGTTCAATAATAAATCTAAATCAAGTATACAAACATTCACTAAGTTGATCAAACACAACATAAAAATTAGTTATGTCAAGAAAATTTACTCATAAACAATGCTTGATCCAAGAAACTAATCATTCCTTCAATATTATATAGTTCAATCTAAAGTTTATTATAAACTATCATCTGACCTATCTAATAGAGTAAAATCTATGAATTAGATGATCTTTTGAAAGATAGAAAATTAGATTGTTGAAAGGTGTATCTTATGTTCATGCTCACACCACAAAGATGAAAGTAATTAATGACAACCAAGAAGGTAGATAAACTTTAAACAACTAACAACTAGTAATAAAAAAAATTAATTAATAAAATCTCTAAAATAACTAAACTAATCTAAAATATTAAATAAGGAAATAAATCTAATAAACTAAAAATCAAAAAAGTAAAAATAAACAATAATATAAACCAAATTAAAAGTAAAATATATTCAAAATAAATAAATAGAAAGAAATTAGACTAATTAAAGATTAATCTAATTTTTTTTTTTTTAAAACTATATTAAAATTAAAGTCAATATAAAGTACAATAAAATATGTAAGTCTCAAAAGAGAGAGTCATCTTAGCAAAATAGATATATTTTATTTGAGAAAACAACATCTTTCATATAAAACATTTTCAAAAGATAATTTTTACAGTCAATTCGATCAACAATATGTCATAAATAGTGATGTTTTCATCATTATTTGGGTTCAATACTTAGATTCTGCATATAAGATTGCAGGCTATAATCATCAAAAGATATTAAACTTGACAATCTTTAGATAACCAGTTATAAATGATAATATAAAACTTGGATATACCTGCGTTGTTTAATCAATAAACTGAACCATCATAGAAAGTATCATTGGTCTCTTTGCAAAAGTCATGCTATCTTAGAGAAGTTACATAGAAGAGAGATAAATAATTGACTTCACAAATGCATAAGTCTTCAATACCTGTGTTGTTCCTCTCTTTCAAATAAATCCTTGATCTTCTTTTATGCTTCAAACATAGTTGAAAAATAAGTTAAAACTAATCTTACTTATTAGTTTAACTTAACTAGTTAACTTTAAAAGTTAATTAATTACAAACAGTTATTGGTTAAGGGTATGCTTAATTAAGACTTAAAAAGTCTTAATAGATTAAGTTTTTGAATATAGATTGGGTACTTATCTTAATGGGTGGGGACCATTTTCTAGTCAACTATGAATATTTAGAATATCAATTAACATTTCATATTAAATGAAATTCATCTTTATATTAATTCCATTTTACATTTTAATTTACTCAAAATCACACACACACACACACACACACACACACACACACACACACACATATAAACCTACAACCAAAAAATACACCAAATCTTCAAAATATTGCTTCACTATTCTCTATTCCATGTGCAATACCATGCTTTTGAAAATAAATTATTTTATGAAATATCTTAATAGTAAAAATATTTTGACTATGTCATGTGAAATATGAACCAAAAATATTCATAAAACAACTTTTATTTTTCTAAAAATAATACTTTTACCATGTTTTCTAGCCAACTTAAATTTGATGTTCAAAAGACTGTCAAACTGCATAATTTCTAGTTTGTGATGATGGTCATTTGAACATCAAATTTAACACCATGAAAATTTTTGTAGCTAATCGTTTTGCAAATCTTTTATAGCATAAATAAATTCAACAAATTATCAAAATCAAATAAAACCCTATTGTTAAACTCCCATTTGCTATCATGATTCAACATCCTGAATAACCAAAAAAAATATACTGGTTCAATAAAATTAAATTCTTCATAATTTTATTCCACATATTCTACCATGTTTTTTTGAATTTTAATTTTGAAATACCATCGTAATATTTCATTTTATCAAAACTGGTGAATACCAGAGCTAAAGCACAAAACATGAGAAAATTTTCATTATTTCAACACACCATACTTCATATAACATGCAGAGTTTAAAATAGACATTCATGATTGTAACCTTTCAAATGTTCATGAACAGATGAATAAGTTCATTCTCGAAACCATAGAGATTTTGAAAACATGCTATTGTCCATATTTTCAAATATATTTGATAGAAACTCAATGTTATACAAACTTTAAAAGAGAAACCTTAACCATTCAAGAAAACATGTCTATCACCTTTACTACTATCTCATATTTTGCTAAGAATAAATCAAGCCAGAACCATTTATTCAAATGCCCATGCATCTAGCCATCAACCTTCTTAACTTCCAATCATACATGCATAAGTTCATTCTTGAAACCATAGATATTTTGAAAACATGCTATTGTCCATATTTTCAAATATATTTGATAGAAACTCAATGTTATACAAACTTTAAAAGAGAAGCCTTAACCATTCAAGAAAACATGTCTATCACCTTTACTACTATCTCATATTTTGCTAAGAATAAATCAAGCTAGAACCATTTATTCAAATGCTCATGCATCTAGTCATCAACCTTCTTAACTTCCAATCATAGATGCATATTGTATACATATTAGACTCTAGATTTTGAACTAGTATATGCCAAAATGATATTTCTGACCTAACTAAGAGTTTATATAGATTTGAAACACATATAGATATATTTAGTAAATCATCTCATACTAGAGATCATCTTTTCACTATGAAATAAAACAAATTATTTGAAAATAACTTAAACTTTTCAACAAATATTCATGGAGACTAGAACATATCTATTTCATGCAACTAAGATGTTATTTCCTTTCATGTAACTGTAAGTTTTTTTCTTAAATCACCATGAATATTTTCCAAACTCATTAAAAACTATTTCCTTTCATGTAATTGTAAGTTTTTTTCTTAAATCACCATGAATATTTTCCAAACTCATTAAAAAATATATAAATCATACTTGGTCATATTTTGTGTCTCCCAAAGAAAACTATTTGCAATGCAAAATCCAAATTGCTAGGGCTTCACTTCCATGACCAAGATTCGAGAATGCTCACAAAAAATGAAAAGAAGACTATTTTTAATGCAAACTCCTTGTCGTAACTACATTAACTATGTGCTTGATTTCTATTGTATCTTCTTAATCAATAATGCACTTAGCCATTTTACTAAATAAATTATCAGCATGATCAAAGTTAGCTATCACTAAGTTCCTTACCAACCTCATATCAACTTTTACCTTTCAAGGCATGCATGCTTTGCATTAATTTATTAAGACCACCAAAATATTCACCATGATCACAATCTCCCCTTGAATATACTTTAGATTAAATGTTTTGCCAATTGATGTTATATTGTATGCCAACTCGAATGACATCCCAACTAAAGCCAAGTCAAAAGCCAATTCACCATGCCAATAAGAGTGCCAATGGAATGCCAACTTGTCATCGAATATGATTTGAAACCTAATCGAATATATACTTAGACTTAATAAATTTAATTTTTACCTTCCAAAAAATTATTATGCCCTCAAAAACATTAAAACCTGAAGACTTGGACTTTACCATGGTTTGATGAGCTTATTGAAATTATTTCAAGACTTAGGATAAATAATCCTAAAGTAAGGTGTTTTTTTTTTAATGTATTACCTTTATAGAACTTAGACTTAGGAAATGTTCTAACATGTTAGTAACAATTACTCAAATATCAGATCAAACCAATATGTATATAGCTTCAAAAGTCCATTATATCACAAGAAATAAAAGTGAGCCCTTAATAGAATTGATAAAACCATTATAGATATCTTTGAAAATGAAATGACATTGATTCTTTAACTATAAAATTTATACTTGATTCATCTATATTTTCACAATTTGAAAATAAAGTGATAACATGACCATTATAATCAATTTGTGTACCAAATTGTCTGATATAATCAAAGCTATATATTGTTGTAAAATGAAAATAGCACAATAATCATCACAAATTATTCATAGTTTGACTGAAACTGATTTGAAATTTTATAATTTCATTGTTTATTCATTTGTAACTGAAACTATAAAATTTATTTAATCATATATATATATATATATATATATTCACATATATTTTTTGAAACCACTACAATGTAAACATGAATTCATAAATATGATAATTACCAAATTATTAAATTGAAATCATGAATATTCATAAATAACACTAATTGACTTAGGGTCCTCAATTGTAGTTTTGAAATTTTATGACTAAGTTATCTCTATAATAGAGTATGAATAATAGCATATTATTTTATAAAAATTGGGAAGGAGGTGTGAAAATTAGGCATAACACTAGTGACCTTGCTAGCTAGTTTCAAGTATGAAATTGGGTAAAAATTAAATTGATTATTATAAGAATATTAACTTGAGAGTGTGATCTAGGTAAATCGTTTCTCAAGTAGCTATGTGTGAGCCCTTTTTAATAAATTTCAACAAGGGATGAGATGTTCAACTAATGTGACATGAATAAAGGGAATGATATAACATGGAAGTTTGGAATGGATGCACACATAAATGCAAATGCCTCTAATACAATTGTTGAAAGTGCAGTATAACTTTGACAACCAATTATAAACCAACTTATATTATTCAAGTACATAAAGAAAACTAAATTTATAAAGAGTAATATTTAAACACAATTGATACTTGTAGTAGAATTGTAACATCCTCGTATTCTTCTTTCATAATGTAATAATTTATTCATTTGTAACACTTGTTGATCTCTCAAAAGTAAAAAAGAAGCAACAATAGAAAACAAACAAACAACAAGAAAAGAAAAGAACACAAACCAAAAAGAAAAAAGAAGAGCAAAACATCAAACTAAAATTGACAAAATATTTACAAACTAAAAATAAATAAATTATTAACTGACATCAAAAATCATCCACTGTGAGACAAAATGAAGGATACATCATAAAATAACAATAAAAAAATAAAACTTAATAAATGAAGGAGGTTTAAAAATAAATGATAAAAGATCTCTTCCAATATAGCTATAATGTAAGACATTATTTTTAGCATACGAATATTCATGATAAGACAAGCTATATGATTTAAAATTAACAAGACAACATGATAAACACATTAAATAACCTTGAATAAATAGAATTAAATCTTGATTATAGATGTTTTAAACCATTTTTTGATTTTATATTGTATATGAAATATTATTTATCTGGTTTGAAGTAAAATGAGTATTTTTAAGGTTTAGATAGAGAATATTGATCAATAAATTGAATTGTTTGTTCAAATATCTCTAAATAATTTTGAATCTCTTATAATTTAACACATTTAGTAGAATCTATTGTTTCAAACTCTAAAAGGTCATAAAATTTGAAATATTCATAGTCAATGTTATTAAACAAGTCTTCTAATTTAAATTATGTAGAAGAAACCTCATAAGAAGTATCATATTTGTCAATTTCATGTTGTGACTTAAATAATCTAGAAAATAAAAATTTTCATATTCAACTTTAGTCAATTGCTTGCTCATCTCAATGTCTACAACATCACAAACATATTTTTTTGTTGTTGTAGCACTAAATCTAGCATCAAAGAGATCATAATTTGCATTGTCAGGATGATATTTTGAATCAAAATTGATTATACAATTATCAAAAAGATTTGAATTAGATTTGATATTGCTATAGACTGTAATAAAATGATAAGTATATAAATCATTTTTGTTGGGAAAATAATCAGATTCAAAATCTAAAGAAGTTTCCATATCTAAGTCAAAAATTTCTAGTTCAAGATTTTCAAAACATCATTATCTTCTTCATTGGATATGTCTAAAAGAAAATTAGTAGTAGATCTATTTGACAAAGATTCATTATTATAAAATAAATCAAAATTAAGAAAAAATATGTTATTAGATGCTTGATTAAATTGATTAAATGAATTAAATTATTCTAATTCTAAATTTGATGAATAATCTAAATCAAAACATTCTAATAAACTATCTAAATTGTAATCTAATTCTTGAGAAGTTTTTTCAACATACTATGTCATGATTTGATCATAGATAAAAAAATATATAGAAAATTCTTTAGGAAATTCATGTTCAAAATGCAACATTAACATAGAGAAATTTTTGCATTTGAACATATCATGACTAAGCAAGCAAAGTTTACATAAAACTTGATTTTTTCTTCGAATGTGAGCAAACTTCAACGCTGAGCTAAAGTCAATAATACTAGTTTTTTAAATAATCTGAATATAATTCTCAGTGAATTTATTCTTCCAACATAGAAAAAAAAGATCACCACTTGGTCGAAAAGGAATAGAAATTTAATTTAATTTTGAAAGAAAGCACATCAAATATTCTCTTATGGACTCTTTTTCTTTCAAATAAAGTGTGAACCAAGATATTAGATATTGATCTAATTGATTTCAATTAATCTATTTTTGTAAATCCATTCTTGAGTGAGCTCATCCATATTTTTCATAACTGAGCAAGAAACATTCAAAAAACTAAAATCAAAATCTGGGGGACCAGTTATGATAACTTTGAATTGAAAACTAGTGACCAGTTATGGTAATATAAATCATTGAAGACAAGAATGAATATAGAAAGACACTTGATTTAAACTCCCCAACAGAGTTACCAAATTTATTGATGGTGAAAAATGTTATGCCAATGAATCAACCATTCGCCTATCATGAAGGTGAAGATGAAATCGTACCATTTTAATCGTAAGAGATTTATGACTAAAAATTAATCTTAAGGCATACAAAAAAGGTATTTTAAAATTATATGGATTTAATATGTTCAATAATAAATCTAAATCAAGTGTACAAACATTCACTAAGTCAATCAAACACAACATGAAAATTAATTATGTCAAGAAAAATTACTCATAAATAATGCTTGATCTAAGAAGCTAATCATTCCTTCAATATTATATGATTCAATCTTAAGTTTATTATAAACTATCATCTAACCTATCCAATAGAGTAAATTCTATCAATTAGATGATCTCTTGAAGTAAAAAAAATTAGATTGTTGAAAGGTGTATCTTCTGTTCATGCTCACAACACAAAGATGAAAGTAATTAATGACAACCAAGAAGGCAAACAAAATGTAAAAAACTAACTACTAACAAAGAAATCTAAGTAATAAACTCTCAAAAATAACTAAACTAATATAATAAACTTAATTAATCTAAAATCTATCTAAATCTAGATCTAAAATATTAAATAAGGAAATAAATCTAAGAAACTAAAATGTAGAAAAAAAATAGTAAGCTAAACCAAATTAAAAGTAAAATATATTAAAACTAAATAAACAAAAATAAATTAGACTAATTAAATATTAACCTAAAACAAAAATAAACTATATTAAAATTAAATATACTATAAAGTACAATAAAATATGTGAGTCTCAAAAGAGAGAGTCATTTAGCAGAATAGATAGATTTTATTTGAGAAAACATCTTTCATATAAAATATTTTCAAAAGATAATTTTTGCGATCTATTAGATCAACAATATGGCACAAATATCAATGTTTTCATCATTATTCGGATTGAATACTCAGATTCTGTGCATAGGACTATAGACTACAATCATCAAAAGATGTTAAACTTGATAATATTCAGATAATGAGTTATAAATGATGATATAAAAATTGGATATACCTATGTTGTCTAAATAATATACTCAATTGTCAGAGAAAGTACCATTGATCTATCTGTAAAAGACATGTTATCTTAAAGAAATTGCATAGAAGAGAGAGATAAATGATTGACTTCACAAATGCATGTCTTTAATGCATGTGTTGTTCCTCTCTTTCAAATGAATCATTGATCTCATTTTATGCTTTCAACTTAGTTAAAAAACAAGTTATAACTAACCTTAGTTATTATTTTAAGTTAACTAATTAACTTTAAAAGTCAATTAATTATAAATAATTATTGGTTAAAGATATGCTTAATTAAGACTTAAAAAGTCTTAATAGATCAAGCTTTTGAATATAAATTGGGTACTGATCTTAATGGGTGGGGACCCCTTTTTAGTCAACTAAGAATAATTAGAATATAAATTAATCTATAAATAATCAAGTAACATATCATATCAAATGAAATTCAACTTTATATTAATTTCATTTTACATTTTAATTTATTCATGTGTGTGTGTGTGTGTGTGTGTGTATATATATATATATATATATAGTGTGTGTGTGTGTATGTGTGTGTGTATATATATATATATATATATATATATATATATATA
Source organism: Torreya grandis (assembly GCA_037957365.1). Classification (NCBI taxonomy): domain Eukaryota; kingdom Viridiplantae; phylum Streptophyta; class Pinopsida; order Cupressales; family Taxaceae; genus Torreya; species Torreya grandis. Next base: position 1,357,553 of record JARHVA010000334.1, read on the forward strand.
TATATATGTATATGTATATGTATATGTATGTGTATGTGTATGTGTATGTGTATGTGTATGTGTATGTGTATGTGTATGTATATGTATATATACATATACATATACAGACACACACATATATATATATGTATATGTATATATATGTATATATATGTATATATGTATATAGATGTACATATATATATATACATATATATATACATATACATATACATATACATATACATATACATATACATATACATATACATATACATATATATATATATATATATATATATATATATATATATATATTAAAATGTAAAATGAAACATACTACCAAATAATACACCAAATCTTCAAAAACTTGCTACACTGCTCTCTATTCTATGTGCAATACCATGTTTCTAAAAATAAATTATTTTGTGAAATACCTTCATAGTAAAAATATGTTGACTATATCACGTGAAAGATGAACCAAAGTTCTCCATAAAACAACTTTCGTTTTGCTAAAAATAATAATTTTATTAAGTTTTTTAGCTAGCTTAAATTTGACATTCAAAACACCATCAAACTACATAATTTTTGGGTTGTAATGAAGGTTATTTGGTTGGCAAATTTAACACTGAAAATTATTGTAGGTGATCATTTTGAAAATTTTGTATAGAAGAAAGAAATTTAACAAATTATTAAAATTAGATAAAAACCCATTGGTTAACTCTCATTTACTATCATGATTCAACATCCTGAATAACCAAAAAAAATATAATGGTTGAATAAAATTAAGTTCATAATTTTATTCCACATATTCTACCATATTTCTTTGAATTTTGATTATCACAATATTGCATTTTGTCAAAACCAGCGAATCCCAGAGCTAAAGCATAAAATGTGAGAAAATATCCATTATTTCAACACACCATACTTCTTATAACATGAAAAGTTTAAAATAGACATGCATGATTGTAACCTTTCAAATATTCATGAACAGATGAGCAAGTTCATTCTCAAAACCATAGATATTTTGAAAACATGCTATTGTCCATATTTTCAGATATATTTGATAAAAACTCAATGTTATACAAACTTGAAAAGAGAATCCTTAACCATTCAAGAAAACATGTCTATCACTTTTACTACTATCTCATATTTTTCTAAGAATAAATCAAGCCAAAACCATTTATTCAAACTCTCATGCATCTAGCTGCGAACCTTCTTAACTTCTAATCATACATGTATAGTGTATATAGAATCGACTCTAGATTTTGAACTAGTTTATTCCAAAATGGTATTTACGATCTGACTAAGAGTTTATATGGCTTTGAAACACATACAAAAAAATTAATTAAATCATCTCATACTAGAGCTCATCTTTTCACTACAAAATAAAACAAACTATTCGAAAATAACTCAAACTTTTTAACAAATATTCATGCAAACCAGAACTTATCTCTTTCATACAACTAAGAAGTGATTTCCTTTCATGTAACCTATAAGTTTTTTATTAAATCACCATGTATATTTTCCAAACTTATTCAAAACTTTATAAATCATACATGATCATATTTTATGTCTCCCAAAGAAAATTGTCTACAACTCAAAATCCAAGTTGTCAGGGCTTCACTTCTGTAGCCAAGCTTTGAGAATGCTCACAACAAATGAAAAGAAGACTATTTATAATGTAAACTTGTCACCATAACTACCTTAACTATGTGATTAATTTATATTGGATCTCCTTAATCGAGAATATACATAGCCATTCTACTAAATAAATTATCAGCATGATCAAACTTAGCTATCACTAACTTCATTACGAACCTCATACCAAATTTTACCTTTCAAGGTATGCATGCTTTGCATTAATTTCTCAAGATTGCCAAAATATTCACCATGATCATAATATCCCCTCGAATATGCTTTGGATTACATGCCTTGCCAACTAGTGCCATGTTGTATGCCAACTCGAATGACATCTCAACTAAAGCTAGGTCAAAAGCCAATTCACCATGCTAATGAGAGTACCAATGGAATGCCACCTTGTCATTGAACATGCTTTGAAACCTAATCCAATACTTGACTGTCTATATATATATATATCTTAAGAATTAATAAATTTAATTTTTACCTTCCAACGAATCTTTATACTATCAAAAACATCAAAACCTTAAGACTTGGACTTCACCATGGTTCAATGAGCTTAGTGAAATTATTTCAAGACTTAAAATAAATAATCCTGAAGTAAGGTTTTTTTTTTAAAACATATTACCTTTATAGAACTTAGACTTAGGAAATGTTCTGACACCTTAGTAACAATTACTCAAATATCAAATCAAACTAATATGTCTATAACTTCAAAAGTCCATTATATCACAAGAAATGAAAGTGAGCCCTTAACTAAATTGATTAAATCATTATAGATATCTTTTAAAATGAAATGGTGTTGATTATTTAACTTTAAAATTTATACCTAATTCATCTTAATTTTCACAATTTTAAAATAAACTGATAGCATGACCATTATAACTAATTTGTGTACCAAATTTTCTAATATAACCAAAGTTGTATATTATTGTAAAATTAAAATAGCACAATAGTTATCACAAACTATTCATAGTGTTGACTAAAACTGATTTGAAACTTTATAATTTGACTATCAATTAATTTACAACTAAAACTATAACATTCATTTGATCATATATATATGTCAATTTTATTCATTGATCCACAAATGCTTTTTCAAACCACTATAATGCAAACATGAATTTATAAATATGATAATTACCAAATTATTAAATTTCACTCATGAGTATTCATAGATAACACTAATTAACTTAGGGTCCTCAATTGTAGTTTTAAAATTTCATAACTGAGTCATCTCTATTGCAGAGTATGAATAATAACATATTATTTCAAAAAAATTAGGGGGGGGGGGGGGTGTGAATATTAGGCATAACATGACACTAACATGGCACAGAGGACATTGACATGGTAGACTACTATCCAAAGGACTGTGCTACTGTCTAGCAGTCCCAAAAATAGAAAATTATATTTTTTTTATAAAAAGTGCATGGTATTAGTCACATATTATCAGATATGCTCAGTTTTCACACAAATTTCATATGTTTTGTTCAAATTGAGGGAATAATGCATGGCATGATCACTCCCATTTTAGTTTTAGACAGTCAAACACATATCATTTTTATTCAATCTAGAATCTATACACATAGATATCAAAATTGGGGGCATGTGCATGGCACATTATTTCCATATGCTCATGTTTGCACTAGTTAATTAGATGAAATGACAAATTCATGTCATTATCCACATTGTATACTTTAGACACCATATGCACCAAGTTCAGACTAGATTGATGCCTCATTTTGTCTACAATGATTGGCATTTTTGAGTAGTTCCTGAGCTATATTCCTAAGTGCTTGAGTGGCTCTTGAGCCATTTTACATTTTAGAATTCTTGAGTGGCCCAAAGTCATATTATATAGTTTCATGACATCATATAGTTTTAGTCATAGATGCATCTACTAGACATGGATAGGTAATGATGGAGTCATATTCTACTTGAGTTCTTAATCTACCTACATAGGGGTTCAACAAGCCATCAATCTAATCCAAGTTATTCACATATTATGATCCATCAAATAAGGGTGGGAAATGATGGAGTCAAAACAAGACTGAGTTCTTGATCCATGAACACATGGGGATTGAACAAACCATCAACTTAGTCTAAGCTATTCATTGATTTGATCACCAACTACACACACAAGATGTCACCAAGTTTTTGCATTGGTTCACATACCCAATGAGATGTATTTTTTCCTTTCCTCTCTATCTTATCTCTTTACTTAGTCTTTTAGTTTATTTTGATATTCCTTAAGTAAGGATTGATTCATCCATGTTTCATTTTGTAGGATACATATTAGAACACACTTCACAAACTTAGACCTAAATTCATAGGCTTTTCCTCAAAGGTAAATCTTGGTATGCTTCTTTTTCTTTTATCCTATTCATTTCACTTTGTTGCATTTATATAATATAGGGTGGGGGGGAAATGAAGTCATATAAAATGTCACTTAATTTCAATGAGTATCACTTAAGATCATCTTATCCCTAGATTAACCCTAAACCTATTTTTAGGGCCTATTTCAATCCTTATCCAACTTTCATGCATGTCTAACCCATACCCAAATGTATCAAAATCAATCCTAGATCATCTTTCATACATTCATGCCCCTAATACATCATATTCTACCACTTGGACACTAGCACGACCCTTTGGACACTAGTGCATTGTGTTAGTGACCTAGGGATCATGTTATTATCCATTACCTCTTTTCTCCTCCAATAGACATATTTAAATTTCTTGAGACACCTTAGAGTTGGCCTAGACTTATTCTACATCCTGACAAAAACCAAACCAATATATATACACCACTTTTATCCCTTTACCTACTAAGATGGAAATCATACGTAAATACATAAATAAGCTCATAAATAAATTATGCAAATGAAGGTCATGTTGATACTTTTAAATGAACCACAGGTGCTCTTAGTGTTTAAAGAACACTTCTCATTTTAGAATTTATAAAATTTAAAGCTTGAGTTACAGGTTTTGGCAATCTAGTTACCAGTGATGAAATAACAATAGAGTAAGATAAACTTTTCCATAATATTTATATGATTTGGTGGTTGAGAGCCACCTTGGTCTTTTCTTTGTGAATTTTAGAGAATCTATGTTAATACTTAGTGAATTATGCTTCAAATTTAAGATATAAATGGATATTTATAATGAAACTAAAACTAGAGTGATGTAGTGTAAAAAAGAGGAGCAAAGAGAAGGGTAGAGCATAAAAGAAATTAGTGATTGCCAATTTTAGTCTCAAACATTATGACAAAGCATCAATTACAACTAAGTATTTATCCAACCAATATATAATGTAACATATCCTAAGCTCAAATTCCACTATATACTAGGCAAACTTCAAAGGAGAATGTAAAAAGTCACAAGTAAGAACTAGGTCTACTTTAAGGATTTACTACCACAATCAAATAGCATTTACACATCTAAATATAGAGCAAAAATAAAGTGAAGCAAAACCTAATATCCTCTAACTAATCTAGCATATGCACAAATTAGAAACTCTATGATTAGAAAATGCAACTCATAATTCAAAGACACCATTCAAATTTAAGACATCCACCAACAATTGAGAGAAAAGATATATTAGCAATTGACATATCAAATATGGACAATCCTTGTAGAATTCCTTGATTATATTAATTTCTTCAAGTGTACGAAATTTTCTCAAAATCTTTCCCTTTTATAAATGGTGATACATGCCTTTATAGAAATATCAGATAGTATACCAGTCAGTTACAAAATATAGGTGTACAAAGATAAGGACAACTATCCTTACAAGTTATAAAATACACGTGCTTTTCACAATCATATTGACCTAGAGGAAAATATGCTAACAAACTAGCATATGCCTTTACAATAAAATATTCTATTTCAAAAAGTTACAAAATTTTATAAAATATAATATTGTTTAATTTGCTAGTGGGGCCTCTGATTTTCATTACTGGAGAATGCTCATGGATTTAGCATATTGCTCATCAACTTGCTCTAGATCCATAACAAGTTTCATGATACACTCCTCCTCTTGATCTGTCATGTCATCAAGTTCCCTGTCATTCTTGGCCATGGCTTATTTAATGTTATTAGCTTCATTTATCCTTTCTAATATAGTGAATATCATGTCTTGGATCTTAATATTATTAGCCCTAGATTTGCCTTGGATTTTTCCTTTGATTTATTGAGTTACCAAAGTATCCCTATGTTTAAATTCTTCATCACTTATGATTCTGAGGACAATGGGATATGTAGGATCTATGAGCATAGTCCCAAGGAGTTGCTCAATTCTTGTAATTAAATCCTTATCATCTTCTAGGAGTCTTTATACATCATTGTGCCAAGCACTCAAACATTGAACTTTATCAACCATAATTCCTAGAATTGTGCTCAAGTGTCCCAAACTAATAGTTTTGAAGCTTGGGATCTATTTCCTTGCTTGAATCTTGATAATTTTGGATATTTTATCCTCTAAGGCCTACCATTGGGTGACTAGGCTCTTGGCCAATGCACACTACCCATCTAATTCACTTTGCCTTAGTTTCATTTTTTTGAGTGCATCAAACATGTCATAAAATGACTCATCAAGCATTTTGGTCATTACCTTAGGCACTAATAGAATTGCACATCTTCAAGTTTTAATTTTCTCTTTCCAAATTTAAGATTCTCTACTTCATCCCCTAGACTCCATCTTTTGCTTCTGTTGATTAGGCCTCAATCAAACTTTCCACATCCTCTTCATGAATTACAGCTTTACCAAGCTACTAACCTCCCACATGGGATAATCCCATAAAGGGCTCCACATTTTGAAAGGTGAATTCCTCTATTCCAACCATAGTTGTCCTTATTATTATTATTTCTAACCCAACTATTTCAAGGTTGAATTTGATGGTAGTGGTTGGCTTCTTGAACTTGGGAGGTTTTGGGACCTCAACACCTAAGTTACTTGATGCCTCTAGGGCATCCATCCTTTTACTTTCTAGTCTTTAGGTGACCATGATCCTCTTTTTTTCTTTCTCATTCACCATAGTCATTATCCATGGATTTATTTCATCTTGTATCTCAACATCGGTAACCCTTGTGATGGCCCATGATTGGGAAAGAGAGGGAATCTTTTGTAACTTTCCATAAATGAACTAATTAGGAATGACTAGTCTATGAATTGGGAATTCATCACTAACGAGATTGATTTCACTAGTGGGGTGAGTGAAAGTAAATCTTGGTCTCTTCCTTGGTATAATGGGGACCAATGTTATCTTTGCCTTCCTCTTTTCTTGGGATGCCACAGGGATAAGCTCTTTTACTTTATCTTCCTCAAGATCTTCTTTCCTATCTAAGTGATAGGCATCTACAAGTTCCTTGAGGGAACCCTCAAGTGTCTCTTCTAATTCCAAGGCAATCATGTCTATGTATTGAATTAGGGAAGGTGGCCTTTGGGGTAGTGTTGAAGTTGAGGGCCCCTCCCTAGGTCTCTCCTCCGATCTTACTTCTCCTACTTTCTCCTTGCCCTTGTCTTGTTCATCCTAGTCTTGCATAATTTTCTCTTGAGGTTGTGGTTGTGGTTGTTTGGCATAGGGTTATTCTTGGGCCATCCTAGATGGGCTAGGTAGCAAGTGATATTGCAAAAGATGCATTTTCCATGTTTCTCCTAATGGCTTGTCATCCTTGGTCAACCTATGTTCCAGCTTGATGTTGTGGCCTTGGATTTTGGCCAATACTTATTCATAATTCTTAGCCTTAATATATATGGTGTCATGGGCACTGAGTTGATGTATATATTTAGGTTTTGGGATCTTCTTATCCTTCATGTGGCTGGTCACTATACCCTTAGGATCCCACATCTTAAGTTCATCAAGTTGAAAACCAAATGAATCTTGATGTTTGGCCATAGTCTCAACATGTTTTTAGTATTGGAGTATGCTACTTCCAATGATCAGAGGGAAGGGGTGGAGAAGTCCTTTCTTCTTTTTTTTTTACAAGTGTCATCAATGCCATGTAGGAGCTAGGAGGCAATTTCTTGTTTAGCTAGCTTGCTAAGAACATATACTAGTAACCTGCAAGACTAGGACATGATGCTCTCAATCCTGATGACTATATAGTCAAGGTAGTACCATATATCACCTATCATCTCTACATACTTCTTGATGAGGGGGTATAACCTAGGTGTAGACACCGAAATCGTGTCTACCCCTTGGTCCTTTCTCCCTCCTATTCTCCCCTTGGTCCATTCCTAACCCATTCCTAACCCATACAATTACTAATTTAAAATAATAAACCTATTTTGAATTAATAACCCCCTCCTTTGACACATCACCCATGACACCTCACCTAGGACACCTCGCCTTGGACCATTTCCCACCCTATGACTCACCCAAGACCTATTCTTACTTCTTTCCAACCGCCTAACCAACTCTCATGCGTATTTAGCCCAACCTTCGACAAATATCCAACGGATTATGCACCTGGCAGATGGAGAATGGGCTTGATGCCCTTTTACTCGTTCTACACCCACCGACGTCGGTCAACTGTCGGCTGATGCCGACAGGATCGCCGACGTTGGTTTACTTAAACCGACTTCTAACCTCTTTCTTGGCTAATCACAAATCATGAATCACAAATTCTGAATCTCGAGAGCTAATCACGAATCTCGAATCTTCACACTCTCTCTCTCAAGCAATAGCATTAGACTTCTACACCAGCAACAGGTCCTCCACACCAACAACATCAACAATAGGTACAGGGATCAGCAACACACCTTCAACAAGGCACAGGTATGTATATTATCTATGTTTTCTTTGTGTTTTCTAGTCATTTACTTCTAAGTATTATGAATTAGATTCAACATTTCCTATCCCCAGACCAGACCATTTCTGAATCCTTTTTTCCCTGTCTCCCTATTGGCCTCCTCTACCCTTCTGTTCATTTGGCATTCTATCCATTTGACTCCCCTGTGTCTCTCCACAGACCCACAATCCATTAACCAGACCCAGGCTCTCAGACCCCAGACCATTCAACCAAGCCCAAAACTTTGTCTCAGACCACTCAAACAGACCCAGACCCTTCCTTGGCCTTGTCCACAGACCAAAGACCTGACCAAACCCTATCCATGGACCACAAACTCGACCAGACCCTGTCCAAGCTTACTGCCCTGAGTGATGCCGGCCGTAGAGACCATTGCCCCAACCGACGTCGGTATCATAACTGACATCGGTAAACCTCAACAATCGACGCCGGTAGGACCACCGATGCCAGTGACTGTGACCAGGCTGACATCATCATTCAGGTAAGCTTTTTGCTTCCATTTCATTTCAATCTTTTATCACTTTAGTCTTTTATCATTCTATTATTTATCAAACATCCTTTTTATTGACTAGTGGGTTGATATCCCTTAAGGAAGTTTTCATACTTCTGGGATCAAGCTTTCGCTTGGCAACCCACCATCTCCTCATCTAACGTCTTCTTCGTCTTAGTCTATTTCCTCTGCAGGTGTCATTCTTCCACAGCCAAAGAGGAGTTATCACAGCGTCTGGATTATGGTGCGCACAACTACATCTAAGTAGATACACGCCTTGACCATTTCATCTCTTAGTTTCTTATTCTTCTCTTGAATGTAGAAAGCAAAATTAGCATAGAAACATTCTGGCACGCCCGGTGGGACCTTAGGGCCTTCCTTGGGTTCTTTTCCTTCTTTTTCATTTAGGTGCATTAGGTTTCTCCCTCTTCACCTCTTTCTTCTCAATGACATCATAAGCAGGAATAAAAAGAACTTTTCTTTTCTTTTCTTGCATTTCTAGACTAGTCAAAATCATACTCTTGAACCCTTTCTCAACTTGTTTTCATCCGAACTTAACATTTCAACTTGGGGCTTAAAACATGTTGCATTGCATTTCTACTTGCTTGCATTTCTTAGTCCACACTTAGTAATTAACAAACCGCATATTGAATTAATTGTAGTCCACTTTATGTTACACAACCGAACCACATGCACAAAATCAAACATCAAACTTACCTGAGACAAGGCCCGACTGGGATTTCATCCCCCAGCAGACACCTTACCCGTCTCAGAAATCCTACTTGGATTTCATCACCAAGGGGAAAGCCCACTCTATTCTCTGGCAGAGTCTAATCTCTAGGGAAAGTATATTTTGGCTAAGCGAGACCAGTTTATCACTGGAATCATGAAGTGAGGGGAGCTTACTCCTTAGCACCAGGCCATGTACGGAACCTAACCCAGACTTTTGAGTGCCTAAACAAAACTTGAAACCATCCATAGACTACCTCTTCTAGGGCCCCTCTAACAGCCAACCTCCCAAACATCACTTTAAGGCATAAGCCATAGGATTCTAAAAGTTGATTCTTAGGATTTAATGCTTAGGGCCTGTCTATCTCCGTCTCTATTTTTCTATTCCTATCTGGTTTTTTGAACTAGTGAGGACATTCTTCTTCCTCTTTTCCAAAAATCTTCAAATTTTTTGAGTTTCTGGAAACTACAGTCACCGACATCGACTTTACCACTGACGTCGGTCATATATCTCCACCGGCATCAATTTTCCCACTGACGTCGGCCATCTTTTCCCACCGACATCAGTTCTTTAACCAACGTTAGTCACTGTCATAGTCTTTTTTTCCAAAATAGTAGCCTAAAACCCGACCCCTTTTTCTACCAAAACCCCATTCTGAGTTTTTGAAACTAAAAAAACACAGTTCCTAAAACTTGCCCCCTTCTTGCCTTGAATGGTTTTGATGCACAGTCAAACCAAGGCTCTTCTTGACCACGCTCCCCTGTCCCTAACCAGTCCTATAATGGAGTTCCACTCAGAGACTGAAAGAACTCCTATAGGACTGACCCTGACTCAAACTCCCATCATCCTTGAAGGGGACCAAGATTTTGAAAGATTCTTGGACCTCAATGCCATAGCCCTCCAAAACTATCTCGCGAGAAACCCAACGCGAGACCTTTCAGGTGAAGTGGTGATGACATCGACATCATTCGCTACCCAACCTTTTATGACCCAGCCTTTTGCCTCAACTGTTAACCTGGCCATGGAAAATACACAAATTTTGGCCTCCACATCTATTTTTAGACTAGCCTCCATTGGGGTTCTATTACCCCCTCAACCACATTCAATTCAACCAAGTTCTACATCATACCAAAACTTGATTGTCTCGACCCCTCACACTCTTGCGCCCATATATGTAGGAGTGTCTACCTCCCTTTCTACCAGTGCCATCATGCAACCACCTTTGGCAGTATCCAGTCAACTTATACCTTCTACTTCTATGACTCAACCACTTTTGGCCTCCACTTATGTCCCTATGACTAGTCATCCATACGTTGCCCCCTTACTGGTACAACTGACTACGTCTTATGCCTCCCCTAGCCTCTTTCAAGCACCCTACAACTTAGGGGGTGCCCCGTCCACCAATCTGTTAGTAGATGTCATTAAAATGCTAATGGATAAAATGTCCAGTCTTGAGACCTCTATCTCTGGTTCACGCAATGCTCTCTTGTATGAGCAAATTTGCAACGAGCCCATCCATCCTTCCATCCCTATCCGACCATACCCCAACCAATGGGAGCTTCCTAAATTTGCTCGCTTTCAGAGTAAGAAAGACCCACAACAACATCTACAGGCATTCAAACATGCTTGCTATCTTATTGCCCATGATGATGTGTTACTTTTACGCACGTGCCCCATGTCACTTTCTGGCCCTGCCCTTGACTGGTATAGCTCTCTTGCCAGACATTCTATCTTTTCATTCATTCAACTTGCCCAATTATTTCTCAACCATTTTTCTATCAACATCACGAAATAAGTCTCAATCACAGACCTCTATTCCATCAAGCAATTCAACGATGAATCAATAGTCGATTTTGTCACCCGTTGGAGAGGCTTGATTAATTAGCTCTCTTTCTCCTTGCCTCAACCTGAGCTCATCGAGCTCTTTTCTCGAGCATGTGCCAGGCACATCTCTTCTACCTTGTAGATTCAGACATTTCACACTTTTGATGAAGCTTTCACCATGGCTCGAAAGCTTGAACTCTGTGCCATTGAAGAGGATAAGGTCAAATTGCGTAATACCAATGCAAAAACCAATGACCCTTCTTCTTCTAAACCTTCTTCTTCTGCCAACTCCAAACCCAAAGGAGTGGCCAACACTATGGTCATTAGAGCACCATCCTCGATGACAACTAATTACTCTCAACCTTCTACATCTCCAAGCATCACCAAACAATTCTAACAATGGTACATCCAACGTTCATACACTCTGCTTGGAGAATCATACACTTCCATTTTGGAAAAACTTGTCAAGCAGGGGGTCCTCAATCTCCCTCCAATCCAACCACCTCAATTCAACCCTTCAAAAGCCATCCCTACATGGTATAGGGAGGCCAACTTTTGTCACTTTCACCGCGTCCATGGCCATGACATCAACAATTGCCGAACCTTCAAGAACATCATCCAAGACATGATCGATAAGGGGGAACTTATTTTAGATAACCTAAATGCCCCACCCAACCAACACATCGACATTTTCAAACAACCATTCCCGAACCATCCTCCTACTCAAGACAACATTCAGACCATAACCAATGACTCTCAAGACCATAATATTCACACAATCAACATTATCTTGCCTCTTGTCCTTGACCAACCTCCTCCATCACAGGATGAAGAACTTTCTTCTCCTATTCATCCTCCATCTACCTCTCTTATACTAGAGGATGCCTTAACCATGCCAACACCATTAGCCCTACCTTCATCTGAAGACCCTACCTTGCCTACTCCTCAAGCACAAATAGAAGGCACCATCATCCCTGCCTTCTACCCTCTTGAGGAGCCGCACTCTCTTATTTCTTCTCCACCAGGAGAAGAACCAGTCTCTTCACCTATTTCAACCAAGGAAGACCCAGTCATAGTTTCCTCTTGCCTTTTGCTTGAGATTGCTACATCTCACTCACCTCCGTCCATATCTAAGCCCAAACCCGCGCAGGGGCCCATCGTGCTAAAAGAGATTAAATCTCTCAATGTTCGCCCCATCTCTAACCTTGCCTCTCATAATAGTGGCCCTCAAACCATACCAAAGAATGCTACTAGACCACACCGGAGGACTCCTCCCCCACCTTCATCATTACCTTCAATCTTGGGCTTGCATCTATCCACTTTAATAGGGGTGTTGCCCACTCCCATACTTCACAGAGGCAAGTCGCCTCCATTACTCTCTCAACCCATTAGACATATATCTCCTCAAAACCATCGACCAATGCCTCTTATGCCTCCTAAACCAAAGTCATCAACTCCCATTGTAACAAAATATCCAAACCCGTTAGTAGGTTCTTATGCCTTGCTGTTTCGGTAATTGTTGCAGTCCTCTCGCATCAACCTCCCGCCTCTTAAACCATATCAATTTCTCAGACCAAAACCACCCTAGTTCGACAACACTCGCATTTGTGCATATCATCGCATGCCTGGGCATGACACTGAGCATTGTTGTGCCCTCAAGGTTTCCATTCGCCAATGTTTGGGGAATGACACCTTTCTTCTCAACCATGTTAGCAACAAACTTTCAACACCACCCCACTCATCAACTCTCGGATCAAGGCCATCTAGGTTTGACAACTCTAAATTTTGCCACTATCATCACACTCTGGGACATGACACTGAGCATTGTTGCACTCTCAAAGCTGTCATTCATCAACACCAGAAAAAGGATTCCCTTCTCATCAAGGACCCTCTTGACCACCTCTTCGACAAATCATCAACACCAACCCATGCTTCTCAAACCTCATCACCTAAATCAGGATCTCCACACCACACTATGGTCCCTTTGCTGCCTTTGACCTCATTATTCGACATCAACACAGTCCATTTGACCACCAAGCCTCAATCGACCTTGACCAATCTATCCAACATTCTCCCTAAACGACTGGGGGAATCCAACCTTATCATGACCTCGACCAAACATTCAACCAAGCTTTCGACCAAACATTTGACCAGCTTTGACCAGACATTCGACCAAACTTTGACCAAGTCTCGACCAACCATCAATCAACCTTCTTATCATGACCTCAACCAGCATCAACCAAACCAATGACCAAACTTCAATTATCAAACATCAACCAACCAAATACCTATCACTTCTTCAAACCGTCATCAATCATCGTGACCAATTTGGAAAGAGCCAAATGGGGCAAGTCCATTCCTAATTGACTCAGACTTTTTATCATAATGCACAAGCATGGCCCAGGGACTTATCAGAACTTGAGCCCCCTTTATGCCTTGCATCTTCGACCATTCTTATGTTAGTCGAGTACTCATCTACTTGACATTTTACTTGAGCTCGTCCCTTGAGCAACCCCCTGTCATTGTCATTCCTATTCCTTTCAACCCTAATTTCCAACATTCGTCAACCCTTTTTGTTAAGCATTAATGCTCTATCCTAATAAAAGGGAACCCTTAAACCTCTATAGGCTCGTCCATGGCTAAACTTCAGTCAACAATTATATCAAAAATAACATATCATACCAGGTCATAAAAAACTCTCTAAATGTAGACTGCTCCCTCGAAGGATAGCTACACAATTGTTGTATTTACTAGACTGCTCCCTTGAAGGATAGCTAGACCAAGTCATTATCAAACATATAAAGCAAAATATAGACCACTCCCTCGAAGGATGGCTATGACTAACTATTACTACAGACATCTCTCTTTTTGAAGCTTCTCGCATCGATCAGCTTCACATATATGACCACCAAGCAACAAAAAAAAATGACTGATAAGCTATCAAGTCATGGACATGCCTATAGTCATTCTCGGGTCACCTGTAAAAGGGGCAAGGTTATTCCTGCCACAAATGGGTTACCCCCTCCTCTCCTATCACATCACCTACTCAAGGGACTTCAAGCTCAATTAACATCAAGTGATTCGATTACTTCTCTAGCATAACACTGGTCAACGACGCAATGCATAAACGGGGCTTTTGTTCTAAGAACCCCTATCTATGATTTCATTTTGATCCTTTTCAATGAAAGAGCAACTCACCTTTCACTTATCTTTCACACTTTGGTCACATTCAACCAAGCCTTTTTGCCAACCCAAACATTCTCAGACCAACAACATGACATCATCATCATCCTTGTCCTTTTCACATAGTTTTTATGGACACCAATACACATGGAAACTATCGACCAGACACAATTTATGTTAAGCATAAACCAATACTTGCTGAAGCATAAATAGACCTCAATTCATTTTTAGCATACATCCATCACGAATATGGAAAATTGCTAGGAATGAAAGACCACTCACCAATGTTACAGAATACACCATTGGAAAAGGCTATAGCATCATCTTATCCTCATCATCTCATCCTTGACCTTTGACCATGACCAATCCATACCTTTGACCATTCCTCCCTTTTAGGGAGAACTACATTGGCCTGAGGCCCTTCACACAAGGGCTATGTAGGCAGCACTCAGATCACATAACGTCTTTTGAGGTTAGCTCGGCCACATCCTTTCGTCCATCCATCCACCTTAACTAATGACCATTAGAGATCATGCCTATCTCCTCCAACTTCAACCACTTCCAAGACAATGTTGCCTTGGTTGTTTTTGCATGTATGCTACCTCACGACTGGTTAGCAACATTGTGCGCAGACTATTTTTGACCTTCACAAGTATAGGATTGCAAGCCGGTTGATCCGCACTACTTGTGACATTTTTGTGTTTCTGGGAGCACTTCCTGAGCCCGAGATACTTGGAACACGACGACCATTTGGAGCTTCAACTTAGATTGAATAACCCAATCAGCAGATGATTAAATGCTGGGCCCTGATTATTTCAATTTTGGCACTCCTTGACCCTCAACCTATGACAATTTGACCTAACCCTCTTGTGAAGTGGTATACGCGCAATCACGACTTTTGTAGCATTCACCCTCACTCTTCTTCATCCACTCTTTGTCAAATCAGCACCTGATTCCAAGTTCTCTTCCCTCGACTCCTACTTTGAGGGGGAATACCTCATCCATACCTCAGGGCAATCCACATCATCCCATACCTGGGGAAACCAACTCCTATTTTTGTCTTGCAGTTCATCCAGAATAACCAACAAGACAAAAAGGGGCAAATATAGACACCAAAATTGTGTCTACCCCTTGGTCCTTTCTCCCTCCTATTCTCCCCTTGGTCCATTCCTAACCCATTCCTAACCCATACAATTACTAATTTAAAATAATAAACTTATTTTGAATTAATAACCCCCCTCCTTTGACACATCACCCATGACACCTCACCTAGGACACCTTGCCTTGGACCATTTCCCACCCTATGACTCACCCAAGACCTATTCTTACTCCTTTCTAATGGCCTAACCAACTCTCGTACATATTTAGCCCAACCTTTGACAAATCTCCAATGGATTATGCACTTGGAAGATGGAAAACAGGCTTGATGCCCTTTTACTCATTCTGTACCTGCCGACGTCGGTCAACTATCGGTCGACACCGGCAAGATCGCCGACGTCGGTTTACTTAAACCAACTTCTAACCTCTTTCTTGGCTAATCACAAATCATGAATCACAAATTTTGAATCTCGGGAGCTAATCACGAATCTCAAATCTTCACACTCTCTCTCTCTCTCAAGCAATAGCATCAGACTTCTACTCCAGCAACAGGTCCTCCACACCAGCAACATCAACAACAGGTATAGGGATCAGCAGCACACCTTCAACAAGGCACAAGTATGTATATTGTCTATGTTTTCTTTGTGTTTTCTAGTCATTTGCTTCTAAGTATTATGAATTAGATTTAGTATTTCATATCCCCAGACTAGACCATTTCCAAATCCTTATTTCCCTGTCTCCCTGTTGGCCTCCTCCACCCTTCTGTTCATTTGACATTCTGTCCATTTGACTCCCCTGTGTCTCTCCATAGACCCACAGTCCATTAACCAGACCCAGGCTCTCAGACCCTAGACCATTCAACCAAGCCCAAAACTTTGTCTCAGACCACTCAAACAGACCCAGACCCTTCCTTGGCCTTGTCCACAGACCAAAGACCTGACCAAACCCTATCCATGGACCACAAACTCGACTAGACCCTGTCCAAGCTTACTGCCTCGACCGACGTCGGCCGTAGAGACCATTGCCCCAACTGATGTTGGTATCATAACCGACGTCAACAGACCTCAACAATCGATGCTGGTAGGACCACCGACGCCGGTGACTGTGACCAGGCCGACAACATCATTCAGGTAAGCTTTCTGCTTCCATTTCATTTCAATCTTTTATCACTTTAGTCTTTTATCATTCTATTATTTATCAAACATCCTTTTTATTGACTAGTGGGTTGATATCCCTTAAGGAAGTCTTCATACTTTTAGAATCAAGCTTTCGCTTGGCAACCCACCATCTCCTCATCTAACGTCTTCTTCGTCTTAGTCTATTTCCTCTGTAGGTGTCATTCCTCCACAGCCAAAGAGGAGTTTTCATAGCGTCTGGATTACGGTGCACACGACTACATCCAAGTACATACACACCTTGACCATTTCATCTCTTAGTTTCTTATTCTTCTCTTGAATGTAGAAAGCAAAATTAGCATAGAAACACTAGGCATAGAAACACCTGTGATGGCCTTAATTATGGATGGATAAATATAGTTACAAATAAATTACATATGGTTCCTATACTTAAAGATTTGTAATTTAGAATAGTGGCATGAAATGGTGGTTTTTCCATTTGGGGACCAATTTCTAATACCTAGCAAGTTTATTGAGACAAGCAAGGTGTTTAACAGGTATGCCATCATATAAAACTACTTGGAGGCCTTGTTTTTTATGGTAGTGAATTGCTTGGTGAGGAAGATACTAATTAAATATCCAATTGGAGGGGTGAGCTTCTATTCCACCATGAAATGTACATATAAAGCCCAAATTTAATTTACATAGGTGGTTGAGGGGGCTCGAAATGATCATTTTAATACAGTCATTATAACCCTAATGCCCTCCCTGAATTAGACTACTAATATTTTGCCTTTAAAGTCCTTGAAGATATGATGGCCTTGGTGCAACTAGGGTCTAAGGACAAATTCTAGGTCATGGTTGCTTGTCCACTCTTTGATCTTGGATAAATCTACATGGGGAAGAGGGAGCTTAGAATATTTTTCAAATGTTATAGAGGAAATATATGCTCTTTCCTTAGAGTTTTCATCCTTGATGATCCATTCATTATCAATTGTACAATCAACAAAGATGGGAGTAAGGATATCAATGAAATATAGTACCTTAGGTCTTGTTACAACATAGTGGAAGCTGACCATCTAAATAGTGACCAGGTCATAGTGCCTCTAGCTTACTATGGTAATTATTTACTCCTCTTTTATGATGGGTTTTAATTCCTCAATCATGAAGAAAAGTTTGGACTAGTTCCTAATGTCTGGGATATTTAGGGCTATAAGGTCTAATTCAGTGTCTCTAAAGATCTGACCTTCATTGTTTATCAATAATTAGAGCTTGGTCTCTTCCTTCAGTTATTTTATGTGAGCTACCATTATCTTTGTTCCTAAATTTTTTTTATAATGGTAGCAAATGGTCTCTATGGAAGCTCTCTTATTCTTAGAAACATAATTAATTTCTCCTTGGATCAAGTTTTATTTGGTTGAGTTTGTTTGGGTCACTTTTATGCAAGGTTTAGGGTTTTGGAACTTTAATGGCAGAATATATCCAAGCTTTAGCTTATATGTGCCTTGGATTTTATTTGGACATTTGCCTTTATAACTTTGAATTTTTGATCTCATAATATCTTGTATTTTATCCTTTTTTGCTTGCATGGTGCCTATGTGGCATTGGTCTGGGCCTTTTATGGCATTTTTAATAAATTCCTTTTGATAACTAGTCATTGGCATTAAAAAATGCCTCTTTTATTTCACTTCTTTGGATCAAAATATAGGATTAGTGTAAGTCATTGATTGTAATCTAGGCCCTTGCCTATGATTGGCTCCTTCTATTGTAAACCCCATGGTAGTGACACTTGGCATTTTTATGTGCCTCTCTGTGCTCCAAATCCTATGTTAGTGTTTTGATGAATGAATGTTGGCTATGTAGCGATCTCATGGGCCTTTGAAAATTAAGGAGTGCCTTTGCACTATTGGATCATCTCCTAGCATTGAAGTTTAAACCAACAAATCATCCTATCAGCTTTACTTTGAATATGCTTTCTCCATGTGCCTAGCTCATAGGCTCTCAAGGCCTTATTGAAAATTCTTTGGGTGCCTTTGTGCCATTGGATTATAATCTAGTGATAAAGCATGAATAGTTGATTTGTATAAATTACTAAACATTAAGTTAGTACATTATTAAGACTGTGACTTAGGTTTAAGTCCCTTAGGCTAAGGTTTGTTTCATTTATTAAGCATTAAATAAACCCTAGGCTAAGGGGTTTATGCCTGAGCTTTCAAATTTATATGCAAGGGGGCTATGGCCTAAATATTCTAGGCCAATGTTTATGCCATATTTAATAAACACAATGTATGCATTGGTCTAAAATATTTATGCCATATTTAATAAACACAATGTATGCATTGGTGTAATAATAAACTATGCTCAAAAAGATCAATATGACATAATGATCCAATAATAAATAAGATTTTATTGTGTTGACAAAACACATTAAAACCTTTAGCTAGGAGCATTTGGTCTAATTTTTATGATATAAGGACTTTCTTTAAAAATAAGACTTAGTACAAGTATATAGTTTGAGGTTCATGATGTTTGAATAAAATGTCATGGGGACCTTAAAGTATAGACTTAGAATAGGTTTATTTTGCATATATTTAGATCATACGACCATTTCCACATTTTGCAAATTGAAGATTTCTAGTGTTTGAGCATCTCTTGTGCACATTCCTTAGCCTATAAAGCCGTTTTTGATCCTTTCAAAAAGATTTTGGAGTATATTTTAGCCCAAAGCATAATAATTCATTAACTTAAATTTGATGGTCTTGTAGACATCAAATACATCCTTGCGAATGTCAAATGATGGTCATACAAATGTCAATTTTAAGCCAGTAAAGCTTTTAATTTTAATGGGATTAAAGTTGATGGTTACATGGATGTCAAATACATCCTTATAGATGTCAAATGATGGTTGCATGAGTGTCAATGTTAAGCTCATAAAATTTTTGTGGCCTAATGCAGGAGTGCCACTTGGCACATTTATGGGGCTTCCCAGGATCTTGGACTTAATTTACTCTATCAAATCAAAATTTGTGATGAAACGTCAGCCATCGATCATGATTCAAGAGCTTACTCATGATTAGTTATTGTTGTTAGGTGGGTCCCTTTGCTTTTAATCCTCAAATATAAGGGTATCATGTATCGATCATTTGGGACTTCCATAGTCCCTTGAATTTTTAATTTTGATTCAATCCATCTGATTGGGAGGCCACAATGAAGTCTCAACCTTTGATTGTGGTCTGAGAGCTTGAATGTGATTGGTCTAATGTTCTATATGCAAGATTTTATCAATTTTCCTTGTGACATACGATCAAAGTGCCATAGGAAGCATGAACTATTAGATCATCTGATATGCATATTAATTAACCCAAAGTTTGGGCTTTTCTTGCTCTATTGGATTGAAGTCTGTCATAAAGCAAAGGCCATTAGATCCTACAAGATGCAATGAATTTAAGTCAAGGCTATAGAGATAAATATTTAGGTTAAGGTGTTAAGACTAAGGTCTTGATTGTATTAATAAATATGTCAGGGCCTTAGAATTAAAACCTTAGGCTAAGGTACAAGAAAGGGGCCAAGTTAATGTAAAAGTGAACTCAAGAAATCAGAATTCCAAATAAGACATTAAGACTAAGGTCCTGTTAGTATTTAAAAAATACATCGGGGCCTTTAGGGTTAAATCTTAGCCTATGTTAGGAAACATTAAAAGGACCCTATAAAATGAAGGTTAGGTATAGAAGGAACTTTTAAAGGGAAAAGTAATAAATGGGACTAAGGACTTTATACTAAGTTTTATCTACATTAAAAAAACATAACTAAGCTTAAAACATGAGCTTTATCCTTAGGTCCAAAAATGGATTTTAAAAAGGGTTCCTACCAATTTGGTTCCCACCATTATTCAAATTTAAACTAAGGGCTTTGGCCATGGTTTTGAAACATGCAATTCTCAAGGATAATGCCATAGAACCTACAACTAGAGAAATAAAGACCATTTATTAGTGATGTTAGTCCAAATTAAAGCCAAAACAAAACCAAGTAAGTTTACCTTTAGCAAAGTGGTTGATCTTTGAATTTTATAAATGATCCTCTCATGCTAAATTTTCACGTTCAAACTTTAAGGTTTATCTAGGGTCCTAATTTTCAAAAAAAGAGGGGTATGTTGGTCCCAATAGGTCATTGATCCATATTATACCTTGCTTCTACATACAACCATATACGACAATCCTAAGCTCAAAGATTTCTAGTCTCAAGTCACACTCAAAGCACTTAATTTGACACTCATACTAGCATTTACTTACATTTGCACCAACACATAGATTGGGAGATATACATCAGGATTGATTCCCTATTAAGGTATCCATATGTAGAAAACTCTCAATACATTAGGGTGTTGAGTTCATGTCCCACCTATCTAGTTAACATCACACTTTTTCTTCTTGTGATCCTCAAGTACCTAACAACATAGAGGTCTAGGGTTTCACTTATAAATAAATCAAAAATAGGTCACAAATAATGAATCAATGTTCATCCACACAAGCACGAGCATATTAGACTCAAGTGAAGGCATAGCTATAAGTTCACACTATTTTCTACAAGAAGACACTATCATGCCCATGAGGATAGTAGCACAATGCACTACTATCCAAAGGACCATGCTTGTATTCAGGAGAGGTTTTGAGTCCTAATTCTAGCTGATGACACTTTGAAAAAAAATTATAGTAGTATCTATCCTTTCATTCATCTATCTTAGTCACTTTCCATCTAAGCACATATTTTTGTTATTCATTGTTATTTTTAGAATAATTAGATTAGTTCAATTATTATACAAGTTAGTGGTTATATTTATTGTATATGTCTTCCCTGATCTATTGTTCTATACCTTTAACAACCTAAGGTTTTAAAAACCATAAATATTTAAAAATTTAAATCAATTATATAATATTATTTTTAAATTTAACATAAATTAAATATGTCAATTTCCATCACCTTTTAAAAACATGTTTGTTGTATCCTTTGAAGCTACTTCCTTTTCCTTTACCATTTGTTTCTTATATGCTTTATCTGGGATAGGCATAAACCTACCATTTGAAGTGCTTCCACTGTAGAGATGTATTCATTCAACCAAATTTAAAAATGTATAGTTAAACACTTCATTCACTCCTTGTTTAATTAATCAAATTATCCAAATTTTAATATTGGAATTCTTGGCCAAATTTGTCCTACATATGGAAATTTTCCTAGATGGATCAATTTCTAAAGGTCTTAGAATGGTTTGAATAGATAAATAGATTTCTTAATGAAGTGGATGATCAAAAAATGACTTACACAAGTCTAGAAGGACCACACTATTATGTCACATCACATATAAATGAATGGGTTAGCTTGGTTGTGTATTTAATAAGTTCACTTAGGAGGCCTCTTAGAGCCAAAAGATCACATGGACATGAATTTATTCATGCCTAGATCATGCTCTACAAAAAAATTTATCTTGATGAGCTTGCTATCTATGGATATAAGTCGTTAAATTTGAACTTGCAGAGTGGGATGTGTGCATAGATGTCAAATTTGAGATTTCTAAAATAACCATTTGGATTCAAATGTTTCAAGGACAAACATATGAATAACATGTTTTAAGATCATGGGAGCTTAAGTCAATATCTAATGGTGCACATTGATTGACAAGGTTAGTGGTCCCAAATAGATCAATGAAGCATGTTTAATCATACCAAAGTAGATCAATGATGAGCAAAAGGTCAACAAGTTAATGAATCTTGAAGACAAATGCATAGTTGCTAAATATCATGATCATGGTAACTTCTAAGTAGATCAATGATCCACACTTGATCTGGTAAAGTGGATCTAATGGTGCATGTTTAATCATGAAAAATTGGATCCAATGGTATGCATTTAATCATGAGGAAGCTAATCGATGGTGAGCAAGAGGTTAATGAGTCAGCAAATCCTACAGATCCAATGAAGTGCATTAGACTGTGTAGATTCAAGATCAATGGTTCACATTAAAATTCAAAAGATAAAGGACTTCAATGGAGAGAAAATATGACCTAAGGTCAAACCAAGGTAGATATCTCAAAGGATGCCATTGAATCTCAATCGAGACGTCTATTGGAGGATCCAAATCATGTAGACTCAGTTTTCTTGAGTTTTCAATGTTATATATAATAATTCCTTAGCTTCCACAAGTTTTAGAATCATAATAGGTTTGTTTAGACCTAAATCATTCAAGAAAAAATCTATATGGTTTGTAAGCTATTCATTGACATATTGACTATAGGAAAACCAATAATTGGATTGGTTTTCAATATATAGTAAAGACCTATGTTCAAGTTGGGGTAAGTGTAGGTTTGAAGTGTCTCATCTTTAGACAAAGCTATAACTTTGACAAATAGGCATCTATAGTCACTAAAAATAGATATAGTCCATGGCTTTATCAAACCCAAGGATATGAGGATTTTTTTTCTCATAATGAAGCCAAGTGGAAGGTGGAATATAAGTTTAAGGATAAGATTTGGGGATTAGAGAGTACAATGGAGCATTCCATTCTTTTATGGATCTTTTAGGATTTTCCTTTCTTGGTAAGATCATGGCCCATCATCTTCAAAATAGTTTCTTATTTTCTAGTGTATTTCTCAACCAATGAGGAGCTTGAGGTCTATTGGAGCAAATGAAGGTTAGTTTCTTGATGAAGAATTAGTCCTGATTAGATAAAATATGGTTCAAAATTCAAGAAATGTGATGGTAATTCATTGATTATTTTATATATGTAGGCTTCTTTCTTCCTCTCTTCTCCCTTTTTTTATATTACCCATTCTTTCTCATTTTGTAATGGGATGCTCATTTTCTAGGAGTATCAGGGGCCTCTTTGAGATATTGCAAAATATGCTCATTTTGATAAAGCTAACCCTATCAAAAATCTATAAGAACTACCTCTTGATTCAATAAAAGACTTTCTTTACCTATCTCTTGCCTTGGATCAGTATTTTAGTGAGTTGTGCATGATGGCATAGTGAAGGAGAATATTCCTCATCAATTGTCCTCCTTTTTGACCTTCTTTAGGGTGTTTTCAAGTTATTATAGTTATGGATTAGTCTTTTTCCTGAACCTAGTCCATGACACAATTATGCAATCATCTGGTCTATGAGGTTGTGTGAGCTAGCATTGCCTTATACTGATCTAGTGTGGGTTCAAGCTTATGGGAATTTCCCATTTTTATTTTGTGTATCACTTGGTTAAATTTCTTAGTAGCCCTTCCCCCTTTCTAACCCTTTTATTAGTGTAGCATTAGTTTAGGTGATCCATCAAGAGGAAGCTGACCTCTTCTGGAGGTTAACCCCATCATAGGTTACTCACAGCCTGGGGTTGTCCTAATATTATGGCTTAGTCAGAGGGAGTCTAAAGAATTCTCTCCAAGGGTATATATTAATGTCATAATAATTTTTGGCATGCCTAATGGGACTTTACTATTTTTGACATCTCACTGAAAGGTTCTTGATGTTGCCTTTTAGTGCAATCAGCCTTTAGAGGCATATTTGCAAACACTGATGGTGACTCTACTACAAACATCAGCTAGTATAAGTAGCCAAGGTGACTAATCAGCATCATTTGGTATGTATCATCACTCATTTGATCAAAATACACGGTCTTTCATTCCTTATCCTTCATATCAAGTTAGCAATGTTCATGGCTTCACCCCAAGCAGCCCTCAATATTCAATGTATCATCTTTGTCAAAATTTGCCTCTCTCTAGTTAATCAGAAAAGAGCCATAGGAAGATATGGCTTGATCTTGAAAAATAATTAAGAGAGGTTGATAGGGAGGAATATTACTATAGTTAATAATTGAATATTGAACACCAAGCTTATGTTCAGGAGCATGAGTCGAGGTTTCAAGGAGAATGCTTGGTTAGGTAAGACCAAGATAGAAAAGAAAATAACTATTAGTTACTCTTAGGAATGAGAATAACCAACCTTAAAAACTAATTTTCCCCTCCTACTCTTTTTCATGCTCAAACCCAGCCCCTTATCCCACCTTGTCAAAGCTCATCTTTATCTAGAGTTAGGCTAATCATTAAGGGCCATTCAACTAAAGAATATCAAGCCATCCCATCTTAGATATTCTCTTATGCCAATGACCTTGACTATGTCATACCCTCTCTTGTGAAACCACCTTCTCCCACACCCATTCAGGAAAAGGAGAAGGTGTCCAAGACTTATTCTTTCTCCTCATGGAAATCAATCAAGGAGGGCATAAAGAAGAGAGAGGAAGTATTAGTTGAGGTAGTCTAGGAACCAAGTTAAGAAAAAGAGGTGTTAGCTTAGCTCAATGAGCTTTATAAACAAAAGTTCCATGACTCTATCTCCCACCCCTAAGATCCACCAAAGAGAGCCTTCAAATTCCCTAGCTAGAAGGATACTCTCCTAAGCTATAGGGAAGGTGAACTTATTCACCCTCCCACCATCTCCCTCTTGGATAAAGAGCCTATTTTTCAAAGAATAAAGGAGGAGATTGTAAGCATAGGTGAACTTGGAGAATACAACACAAGTGTTTATGATGAGGAATACATGATAGGCAACCCACTCCATTTACGGGAGGAGAAATTAGGTTTGGACTAGGTATTATGGTATGGCTTTAACATTGATGAATTAGATCTTGAAGGTAGTACTGATGCCTTCATATTTAAAGAAATGGGTATTCAGGTTGTAGCTAAGAGAAAAAGAGATTTTTATTTGTTTTAAAAGCTTTCATTTGGTCGGGTTGAAGATGAAGATGAGAAAAGTGCATAAATTTATGTGGTTGTAGTAGTCAACCCATCAGTTGATCAAGTTAAAGAGGTCATAAATGAGCAAGAGAAAAAAATAGAGAAAAAGGAGGATCAGGATGAAGTATGGTAACAACTATACCATGAATTCAAGGACTAAATAGAGGTTCTAAACTAGCCTATGCCTTCTCCAAAACATGAAAATGAATTTGTAAATTAGGTTGAAGAATTTGACCAATCTCAAGATGAATTTTCTATTGAAGCTAGTATTGATGTCTTCAAGAATGAAGGAGAATGGTCAGACCCAGAGATACAATACATAATATTTCAAACCTTAGATGGGTTGATGAGCTACCATATGGCTCCTTTCAAAGTGAGAAAATTAAGGATCCATATGGTATTTTCCATCCTAGTCTACCACAAGTGAGTGATGCTAAATATTTTCCATTTGATCTAGGAGGAAGATCCTTGTAAGTTACAACCCTATGCATATTAGAATAATTTTCTTGTTTTCCTCTAAGTTGTGCACATTATTTTTTTGTTATGTGTTTCCTTTTCCAAAGTGCCTTAGGCACTTTATTTATTTCATTTCTTGTTATTATTGCTTCAAGAAGAAGTTATCTAGAGGGAAAACCTTGTATCATTTCATGTCAGCTAAGATCAAAGACTTTTGACTCCATTCCCAATGGATCAGACAAGGCAACTAGTCTAGGTTTTCAAGCATAGTAGGCATGTAATCTCATGATGTTGCCAAAAATGTTGGCCAAATTTGGCCTACATATAGAAATTTACCTAGATGGATCAATTTTTATAGGTTTTGGAGTGGTTTAAACAGATGAATAGAGTTCCTAATGAAGTGGATGATCAAAAAAGGACTTGCACAAGTCTAGAGGGACTAGACCATCATGGCACGTCATGTAAAAATAAATGGATCAGCTTGGTTGTAAATTTAATAAGCTCACTTAGGAGGCCTCTCAGAGTTGAAAGATCACACGGACATGAAGTTTTTCATTCCTAGATCATGCTCTGCAAATTTCATATCTTGATGAGATTGATATCTCAAGATATAGGTCTTTAAAGTTGAACTTGTAGAGTGGGATGTGTGCATAGACATCAAATTTGGGCTTCATGAAATAACCATTTGGATACAAATGTTTCAAGGATGAACACATGGTCAAAAAGTGTCAAGCTCATGGGAAATTAAGTTGAGATCTAATAGTGCGCATTGACTGACAAGCCCAAATAGATCAATGGAACATGTTTGATCATACTAAATTAGATCAACAACGAGTAACATGTTAACAATTCAGTAAATTTTAGTGAAAAATACATAATTGCCAAGTGTCATGACCACGGTAATTATCAGGTAGATCAATGGTCCACATTTTATCTAGAAAAGTGGATCCAATAATGTACATTTAATTACAAGAAAGTAGATCTAATGGTGCACATTTAATCATGAGGAAGTTGATTGATGACAAGTGAAAGGTCAACTAGTCAGTAGATCCTATAGATCCAATGGAGTGTGTTAAATCATATAGATTCAAGATCAATGGCCTACATTAAAATTCAAAATCTAAGGGACTTCAATGGAGAACAAATACAACCTAAGGTCAAACTAGGGCAGATATCTCAAAGGATGACATTGAAGCTCAGTTGAGACCTCTGTTGGAGGATCTAGAGCATATAGACTCAATTTTATTGTGTTTTCAACATCATGTATAATAATTCCTTGTCTTCCACAAGTTTTAGAGGTAGAATAGGTTTGTTTAGACTTAATATGGTTTAGGAAAGAAGCTATGCGGTCTGTAAGCTATTTATTGAAATAATGACTATAGAAAAAATAACAATTGGATTGGTTTTTAATATATAGTAAAGACCTATGTTCAGGTTGGGGTACGGGTAGGTTTGAAGTGTCTTATATTTAGAAAAATCTATAGATTTGATAAACAGGTACCTATAGCCGCTAAAAATAGATATAGTCATGGCTTTGTCAGGCCCAAGGATATGAGGATTTTGTCCTCATAATGAAACCAAGTGGAAGGTGGCATAGAAGTTCAAGGAGTAGATTTGGGGATTGGAGAGTATAAAGGAGTATTTGATTATTTTACAGAGCCTTTAAGATTATTTTTCATGGTAAGATCATGACCCATCATCTTCAAAACATTTTCTTGTCTTCTAGTTTATTTCTTAGTGAATAAGAAGAGATTGAGGACTAATGGAGAAAATGAAGGTTAGCTTGTTGATGAAGGATTAATCTTGATTGGATCAAAGATGGTATAGAATTTAATAAATGTGGTTGTAGTTCATTGATTGTTTTTTGTATACAAGATTTTTTCTTCTTCTCTTCTCCCTTTTTCTATATTACCCACTCTTTCTCATTTTGTAAGGGGATGCTCATTTTTTGGGAGTATCAGGGGACCCTTTGAGATATGGTAAGATATGTTCATTTTCATAAGGCTAAACTCTATCAAAAATTTATAAAAACTACCTCTTGAAGCAATAAAAGACTTTATTTACCTATCTCTCACCTTGGATTAGTTTTTAATGAATTATGCATGATGGCATAGTGAAGGAGAATCTTCCTCATCCATTGTCCTCCTTTTTGACCTTCTTTAGGGTGTTTTCAAGCTATTACAGGTCTGTATTAGTGTTCTGTCTAAACCTAGTCCATGAAACACTTATGCAATCAACTAGTCTATGAGATTGTGTGAGCTAACATTGTATTATGTTGATCTAGTGTGGGTTTAAGCTTACGGGAGTTTCCCATTTTTATTTGGTGCATCAAATGGTTAACTTTCTTAGGAGCCCTTTCTAACCCTTTTCTAAGTGTAGCATTAGTTTAGGTGATCCATCAAGAGGAAGCTAGCCTTTTCTAGAGGTTCAATCCCATCATAGGTTACCCACAGCCTACAGTTGTCCCAATATTATGGCTTAGTCAGAGGGAACCTAAAGAAATATCTCCAAGTATACATATTAATGTCATAACATGAATGCTTCAGGATATAATAATAATAATAATAATAATAATAATAATAATAATAGATGAAGGTTATATAAAAAAATAATTGTTGGTATTCATAGCTCAAACTCCTTGTTCGAGGAAAAAACCCAGCTCCACACATGCAAAAAGAAGAAAAAAAATAATGTCAGACAACACACAACACTCAAAAATAAATAACAACATAGAAATTAAGCACAAGTTGCAACACTCAAGGGAGGAGGTGAAGGATCATCCTTGGGTGACAGAGTCACCCAAGGGGAAGGATCTACAATAGGAGTTGATGCCACCCATCTATCCAGGTGGTCCAAAGTCATATCAATAGTCCAAAAATCAATAGGTTTCCCCTAAGTAACAGTGCCAATAAGAGAGCCTATGCAAAATAAAGTTGTGTCAACTTTAACATGTAGTAAGGACAAACTCCACCCCCCAAATGAAAGTGAGGGGAGAAGTGGCCACAATTGTGTGACTAGCTTCTTCACCTCCTGGGAGGTGATGCCAACAGCCCCTAGGGTGGCCCATCTAGTGGCACTCAACTCATGATGCAGGGAGCACTCCCCCAATGGTATAGCAACTCCTAGAGGTAGCAGACTTTTATCGTAACCTTGTTTGTTTGGGCTTGAATCTACATACAGGTTGACAAAATAATAGAAACCTTATCATCAATATAAAAATGATAATAAAATTCATCATTATTGAAGATAACATTATTTTTGGATTTTCATAACTGGGAAAGAATAATGTCTCTGAAAAATTTCACAAAAAAGTAATAGAAACTAGCTAGTTCATTGAATCCCCTAGAAGAACAAGCCACTAATAAAAAGACTCAAGGTGATAAAGTTGTAATAGGCTATGGGTCTATTTCCAAGTAGATTAGGCTCATGTTTTTATATTACATTGTGCACATCACAATATTAAAACTCCTCACATTTCTTACGTAATGTTTTGATTTATACATGTAATTTGTTTATTATGTTGATACACATTTTATTCTAGTCGATGGGTGAAGTGTAATATAGTGAATTGTTTATAATTATGTTTGATCTTAAATTTGGCTTTTACTCGATTGTTAAAAGTCTTTTCTTTTTGTTTGAAGAAGTTAGAATTTGAAACCCTTTTTTTGTAAATAATGTTTAATTTAGACTTAATGATATAACTAAATTAATGTTATTTTTTTATTGATAACAGTTTTTGATTGAAGTGTAGACTAGTCTGAGACATAATCGAGGGCCCAAATCTCCATATAATTGGTTAACCACATGAATACCACCTGTATATAAGATACTATCAGATGTATATCAACTGTTACCAACAATGCCCACCACCACCTTCCAGAATAACCAACAGCCACAACCGGCCTCATATACATTTCTAGAGATTTGAACCTTGGTGGAGCTTAAAACAACCAAGCCAATTAACCAACTCACCCACATCTCATTGGCTAAAAAAATGTTGGGCAATCGCTTTAATATACTAGAGATAGGAACCGGAGTAGTGTGGAAGCACCTTCTTGAAGTGGGACATGTGGGTGGGCCTAGGTCCATAGTGTCTATCGAGCAATCTACATCCGAAGCATCCCATTGTATTCTATTTGATCCATAGCCAAGTCCATAGTGTCTATCAAGCAATCTGCATCCGAAGCATCCCACTGTATTCTGTTTGATCCACATAAAGAAGTGCAACCCCTACCTCAAGTTGTCCATATAACTACTTTGTTGAAAGTATCCTTATGAGTTCAATGGGAAATAGAACTTGAATTGATAAGTACAAACTACTTGTACCTTACGAATACACCAAAACCTTGAACAATTAAATTAATGTTATTTATTAACAATATTTAAAAATAATATCTCAACATATTTCAAATTGATATATTTAAAATATTTATATTAATTTTATAAAATTTGTAACTATAAATTTCCATATAAAAAATATTATAATTAAATTGTTTATATAAATCTTATTGAAATGTAATGTATATTAATCTATATAAATAAAATTGACATTGTATTATATATTTACATAGTTGAGAAATTGTAATTTTATAATTTGTTAGTATGAGCGCACTATTTATTAAAGAAAGTTTACTATTTAGTGAAACAAGTTTAGTAGTTAGAAATTCATAAAATGCATGATACATTTTTAGAAAATATTTAAATTATAAAATATACATGAAATCTTAGGGAATATGTGTTTCAAAAAATTATTATATTTATAAAAATGATAAAAATATCATTTCCGACCCCACACACACACACACACACATATAAAAGGCGGCAGTAGAAAAGGTGTGTGAGGAGCTTTAAATTCATCACCTCTTCCTTACCTTTGCTATTTTGATTTGAAGAAAAGCCTCTCAAATATACTCCGTGCCCTTTCTCCCTAGAATTTGAGCATTCTTTGCTTTATTGTTATTCTACCCTTCGTTATTTGAGGATTGTGGCTTGGCTGTCATCCATTCTCCTTTTTTTAAAAAACAAATAACATTTTTTGTTTATATAATTTATATTTTTTTTATTGATTTTAACAATTACCAAAATAACAATCTACTAATATATTGAGAAGTTAGTTTTTATAAAAAGTTAATTCTCTAATCTTATTTTTTGAAAAATTAATTTATGCATGTTTTTTAAAAATTAATAAATTTATCACTCAATCCATAACAATATTAATATTATCTTCTCTATATATGTTTAATGTTTGTTTCTTTCAACCAATTTAGGGGGTTTTTATCTTCTTGAATGAGATTCTAAAGCTCCCAATTCCATGCTTTCTTTTCTTGAATTACTCTGATCAAGAAGAGGGAGTCTCCCTCTAGAATTAACTTATCAATCTTATTTTTGATAGCCATTTTTAGTCTTATAATTAGCCCTTCCATCTTTGCTATATTATTAGTGTTGATATATGTGTAAAGATTCTTGAAAGCCTCTACTTCCCCTTTATCATTTATTATTATTGCCCTTGCTCCCCTGAGTTTGATTTAGAAGCT
This sequence comes from Torreya grandis, assembly GCA_037957365.1. Lineage (NCBI taxonomy): Eukaryota > Viridiplantae > Streptophyta > Pinopsida > Cupressales > Taxaceae > Torreya > Torreya grandis. The sequence continues at coordinate 1,389,180 of JARHVA010000334.1, forward strand.
CCATCAAACATACCAACTTTTTGGTTGAAGCTCTAGACCAAAACTACTTCTTTTTTGCTTTCTTAATCCTTTTGTTTGATGGTTTCATCTTATCATAATGTCTTCTCAAGAGGGGACTAATTATAAAGAATATTAAACTCACTTGAATTAACCTCTTTATTTTTTTACCTTTCCGAAATAGAAAGAGAATTAATTATATTCCTTTTGATTTCTCCTCAGAGTTGCTCTTGAATTCTGTGTACATGGTGCTCATAAAAAATTCTTACATTTCTCTCTAGCCACACTTTCTAGATGATAATACTAAGAGTCATAATCCACATATCTTTAAAGAGGTTTAAATTAGTACCGCACTCTCATGCTTGAAACCGAGTTGAGAGGAACTCACTTAACACCCAATTAATGCTAAAAGAATTTAGGAATTCATACCAAAGCTTAGATCCATAATTGCAATTTAAGAGTATGTGATTCACCTTTTCCATGCTATTAAAACACATAACACATCTAATGGGACATAACTACGCTTTCTTATTAAGATGTTCCCCTGTTAAAATTTTCTAATGAATATCTAAGCATAAAAAAACTTTGGCTTTTGGCCATGATTTAGACATCTATATCTTCTCCTAATGAAACTCCTTAGTGTTAGTATGAGAGTTGGAAATTTGTTGATTATATCCATCTTTGGTCATATAAAGACCTAAACCTTTAAAATTTCAGAGAAGAATATCACTATTAGGATTCCAAAGAATAATAAGCCTTGAAGGAGATTAATTAGTTCCATGTGAACCTCATTTTGGGAGCCATCTTGATTCTGGAATATCTTCCAACTTTTAGTAATATATCCCTGTGAGATACTTTCCATCCATTAATCCTTGGCTTATGTCCCCAAAGATATTTATTTTCCCTATTAATACTTTTAAATTCCTCCTTTATTTGAAGTGGGTGTTTGTAAATCCATGAATCTTCCTAGAAGTATGTAGTTTCCCCATTTAGCACTTTTTTGAACATCTTTTTAAGTAAGAAATCCCTTGCCTCCTTGATGCTATTCCAAATTTTTGATCCCTTAGGCAAATCTTTTGTAATGAAGATTCTTTCAAGTTTTTCACTATCAAAATATTTCTCTTATAATATTGCTCCAATGTTCAAAAGTACTTATGCCATGTTTTTAAAACTATTTTAGTAATAAGTACTATATTGAACATTTTGATATTTCTTATGCCTGCACCTCTTAGGCAAGTCGGTTTGCAAACTGTTTTCAAGCCACTAGGGGAAAATTGAAATTCTCACATGTTTCTTACCATAAAAATGTTCTAGAAGTTTTATCAATTTATTTGATGACTTCTTTAGGTGCAACCAATAAAGAAAGCCAATATATAGGCATGGATTGAAGGGAAACTCTGATAAGAGTTAGTATATCTACTAAGGACAAGAACTTACCTTTCCAACTCTTGAGTTTACTTCTAATTTTATCAACTACATTGTTCGACATGTGTTGTTTCCCTATTCCATTAAATAGATAAAATCCAAGATAAGTTTCTAAGAGGGTGGATTTATCTATACCCAAGCTTGTGTAGAGAAAATTATGGTGTCTAGAGCTAACATTAAGGAAGAGAAATTTTGATTTGCTCATGTTGATTATTTGACCAGAGACTTTCTCATAGCTTGCTAGAATATCTCTAATCTCCTGAATTTCCTAAAAGGGTGGGGAAACAAAGAGTATAGTGCCATCCATAAATTGTTGATGAGTGTGGGTCGTTCCTAATGAGGTAAATTGGATATCTTTAATTTTGGAACAATCTTTCAAATCTTTGAATCCTCCACCAAGGGCCTCAGCCATAAGAATAAAAAGTAGGGTATAATGGGGTCTCCTTATTAAAAACCTTTGGAGGAAGAAAATAAGCCTTCCAAAGAACCATTGACAAGAACAAAGAATGTAGGAGTAACATAATAACTTTTGATCCAAGTTCTCTATTTGACTCTAAAACTGAACCTCTACAATATACCATCTAGAAAGTCCCAGTTGACTCTATCATATGCTTTAGATATATCCAGCTTGATAAGCATTCCTTTTCTTTTTGAAGTAATTAAAGAATGTATGATCTTGTGAACCAAGATGATACCATTATTAAAAAGTAATGACATTGTTGTTAGGATTGAGCATTTTCAATTTAAATTGATGAGAATGAGAAACTAAGTGAATTTGATTAATTCCTTGCATGTTTTCCATTTTCTAGATTGTTGATTGCTTATTCCAAAAAGCCATGTTTTTGATCAAATGTTTAAACTGTTATGGACATGTTGCTTGGGTTGTTATTTATTTGAGGATGGGAATGAACAAATTCCTTAATTTGTACATTTTTCATTCTAGTGATGGTTTTAGTTTGGTTATTTGAAATGGAATTTTGTTTGAGGTCATGACTTTTTACTCTGATAATCTAGCTTTTCACTCTTGTTGGCCTTCCCATTGGTTTCTCTTCGAATTGGCATACTTCCTAAGGGTGGTAAGGCATTTTTTTGGTTGATACAAGGATTTCAGTGTTTAAGCATGGAGCCCAAGAAGGAAATGTAGAGTGGAGAGGGTACTTATTCCCGCAGAAGCACTCGACTCAATAAAAGAAAAACTTTCTCTATTAACATTGTGAAGGAAAATAACTGTGAGATGATCCATAAACAATAATGATGACATGCATATTTGTTTCAAGAGACTAGTGGACGAGCTGAAGCTTAGACAATTGTTGAACAGTGAGGTTTTAAGCAAGCCATAGATTTCTCATAGGCATCTCTTTTGGAAGGTATAAAGGATGAAAAGTTGCTCAAGTGGATTGTAACCAATTTGTTTTTTGCACAACTGACAACTAGGCTAGAAGAAGGGGCTTCGATGCACTGCATTTTATAAATAATGAAAGATATGAGTCAGTCAACTCCTAGATTGGACACTCTTGAAGTGGCCCAATTGATGGGAGTGCACACAATTCTATTTTAGGGCAAATAATACTCATGCCAAACATGAGGGCAGGAATAATTGGGTTTCAGTTTGATATGTCATTTATACCAAGGGTGGATGCTTTTCAAGACTATGGTTATGGATGATATTTCAAATGAACAAAAAAATGATGTCATCTACTTTAAGTTAAACATGATTAATCCCTCTTTTGTTATGCCTCAATTAAGTGAGACTTATAAGACTTTGTTATGAAAGATGAAAAAAAACACACATTTATTATAACGGTCTTCAATATTAAAAAAGACAAATATTTAAACTATTTCCAATTAATTATTTTTTAATTTTTAATTTATATTTTTCATAAACCTTCTTAATAAAAGGAAACAAACTTTTGTGAACAAAATTACTTAATTTAATGAAGATTTTTTTTATTAACATATTATATTATTAAGTGCACTATAGCCCTTTGTTTTTAATAAACCAAAAAAAACTCATTGTAAGTTTATGCTCCAATGGCTTGAGTGCTTGAATTCTGGAAGGGAATGGACAGCCAAGCACGAAAGGGACATAAAAACTAAACTAAACAAGATCACATGCTTATAAGTAATGTTTGGGGAGTTGTAATTGTATAGTATTGTATTGTATTGTTAGGGAAAGATCCTTTGACCGTGATAGTGGGAGTGGTTATATCTGTTTTTTAATAGTATTGTAGTGCATTCACATTCAATCAAAAAATTCTATGCCACACCTCTAGCATAAAGGAATCAAGCTTTCATTAAAGCTAAAATACAAAATCCAGCTTTCATGAAAATTAATTTTTTATTTTTTTTCTAGAATTTTTTTATATATATTAATAATATTGGAATTCACGGGTTCACACTTATTCAATAAAATATAAGTGCGGTTCGAGTTTTTATATTTTTATTTTATTAATCTATCCATTTTAATTTATCAGGGGTAAATTTTAATGGATTTTTTTACGTATAAAATATTGATAGTACATTAACTTTTAACATAGGGATTCTGTGTTTGACTTTTTAATATTATTGTAACGGTCATCGAGACCCATTTTTTTAATAATCTATTCATAAGACAACGACAACCATTATAATAAAGTTTTATGTATTTAGTACATTATAAATATTTTTGGTGGTATGAAAACATTCATTGATATCATGTTTTTTTTTTTGATTACATTTTGTATTTGTATGAGAGAATAAAATAATAGGTAAATAGAGAACAAATTTTTGAAAAGTAATGTTTTAGATGAGAATTATGTGTATGCACTTAAATTTATTTGTTGCAACTAATTTATCCTAATATTGTAATATCATAGTCTTTATTTAATATTTTTAATAAATCTCCCATCTTAAAATAATCTTATAATATCCCAAGATTAATTAATTCTTCTAATTAATCTCATTTATATTTAAATTTTATCTTATTTAATATTTGGGAATTTAAATTTTCCTTCCACCTACTCTAACTTATGAGTAGCCTCTCCTACACCCCTAGATTCTCTGGAACCCCTTAATCATATGACTAATCACCTATTAATCATGATTAAACATATAGAAAGACTCTAGAGGCTTCTACCTCTAGAACATTCCCTCCTGTAGAATCATCTAAAGAATTTTTAATTCCTTGAATAATTCTCCACCATTGATCTTCATACACCAACTTTCGAACTATGTTTATTGATCCTCCTTCCTTCCTCTCTATAAATAACCTACCCACCCTCCATTCCAACTAATGAGAAAAGTCCATGAAAAATAAGTCCATAATCTCTTAATCCACTATCAAGCTATTCTCCATTACTATAACTTCAAGGTTTGAGTCTACATCAAGTGATCAAGCATAATCAATTTAGAGGAAGATTGGGTCTAAGAGGTCATGATGTTGGTATAATTTTGTTTTGAATTCATTTTTATTTGCATTATGATCTTGCTTGTTTCAAAATTTGAAGATTGGTGTTTTGAATAATTTTTCATATAATTTTCATATCTAAATCTTATTGCTTAAAATTTCCATCTCACATTTGGTGACTATAGTGGGAGCCCTCTTTTTGAGTTGATCTAGTGTGTGTGAAGTGTGATTAATTTAACTTGCAGGTTAGATTGAAGAAGAATTTGGGGCTCAAATTTTCAAAAAATTTGTATTCCAGTTGAATAGCAATCTTGACAAAATAAGTAGTGACTGTGTTTTTTTAAGTTGTGATTTTGACCTCGATAGTCAAAGTTTTGAGAAAACCACTAGCTAAACTGCTAACCGTCAACCTTCTCCATTGTTTGACAGGCCTGTGCAAAATCATAACTAGAAATAAGTGATTTTGATTTTGTAGTTGCAATATTATTATTTTGATTTATGATATTGGTTGTCTTGCTTGTGGTTTTACTTTCCACTATCAATATTCACTTAGATAAGGATTTTAACAATCAAAGTAATCTTTCCACTCTCTGTGTTTCTATTACTCTTTGTCAAAACTAACTTCTATGCAAGCTCTTAACAAGATTTTTCACACCCAATAGTCATTTTTATTGCCCTATTATAGTTTTGAATGATGTTGAAATATGTTAGAATTTTGTACTAAAGCATATTCTCATTAACACACACTGGTCTAGTTAGTTCTTGGAAAGAAAGGCTAACTCAGTAATTTTTGTAGGAGTTTTTAATATCCAAACTACGAGGCTTCTTCTTATCAATGACCTAGCATAAAAAATATATGATCTAGCATATATAGTCATAATTATGTCTTTTTATATAAAGTTGTCTAATAAATAATCATTGTAAGGATTTTCCATTGTCTATAAAACTTATCGATATATTAATCATATCATTAAAAATTTGAGCTATTATGTGCAATATCACAATTGTCAAAGTGCCTTGATCTGCGATTTTGATAAATAGTCATTTTTTAGTTACATTTTCAATATCGTCTATAGAAATTTATGATTTTGATTGATTAATTTGTGATCTTGTAGTTGACAATTGTGACTTTGCTTTGACCACAACATTGACTGTTAACAATTTTCTCATTCTCTGACTATTTTCAAAATTACCTATTGCTAGTATCAATGTTGATTTTGACTTGTAATTTTCACTCTTTATATGCGATTTTGCATAACACTGATTGTGTATCTATAGTTTTGATTATTATAGTAGTGATTTTACATTTAAAATTATCCTTTATTTGCCTCAAAATTTGAATTTTTTGAGTGCACTTTTTAGATCATTTTCGATGAATTTTGAGTCATTCTAAGCATCCCATAAGCCTCAAATTACATTTGTCATCGGGGGCATTGCCCCTCAACCCTACCCTATACTATAAGCATCTAAGGTACTTTCCTTGAACACTGTAAGGGGTGCTTTCCCTTGACCCATTGGGGTCTGTTGACCCCAGATCCCCACATCGTGACCCCTCATTAAAAAAATTATAGTGTAAAACCTATGATTTTTTCAGTGTTTTTATTGAGGCTTATTGAACTAACATTTTTTTTGGATTTTTACAAGGGCAAATTCAGTTGTAGTTTTATTTTTCTTGATTTTACCTAACCACTTATCTTGTAAGTCATATTTTAACACATTTTTATTTTTGTCTAATGTTTTGTAGGTTGCCCTTCAAGATCACCAAATTAAAACTACTAATCACTTATTTTGCAAGACACCTATCAAATATTTTGACATTTTGAAAACCATCTTATATATATCACACTTAATTAATCAGTTAATCAACTTTTTGTCTGCTTGTCTATACTCAAGGGCTACAATGGTGTATGCTCTCCTCCCTGCATCCTATAGTGAGTCTAGAAGGATCAAAAACCACTAACAAACCCTCTCATTTTTATTTTTTAGGGGGCAACATGATGTGGAAGTGATTTTCATGCACCTGGCATAGTCTTATAGGTTGGTGATGGGGATTTCATCATTGTGCATTCAACCACACTCCATATTCTGGTGGAGTATAAAAATTAGAGACAACTGTCATTAGGCCAAGTGGTTGACCCTATACATGTCTCTTGTGAAGGTGAGGAGTTAACTCTCTAACCCAAGCATTAGACAAAACCCTACACAAATTTGGGCTCTACGTACTTAATGTAATTAGGGATGTCATAGAAAAGCCAATCAAACTTAGAATAAGACCATCAATCCTAATAGGCGATTTGTTATTGGAGTTAGTATTAGCTCCCAAATGACCATTAAGTACAAATAGAGTTGAGAGGGTTTTTGAGATGTCGTAATGAGTCACCAACCTACAGCCTCACCCATGAAGCCATTAGATGATGAAGTCATTAGGTTACACTCTTGTATCAGTTTATTAATCTTAGGTTTGTGGTTTAATTGATTTGGTATGTGTTGTGATAGACTAGTGTTGTTTATGGGTTGAGTCAGTCTTTTACCTAAGCTTATACATGGATATCAAGGTCTCTTATATCATCGTCTTGTATATCCTTGCCTATATCATATTACCTTGTAAATTTTTGGCTTCCCTCATCTCATTTTGTCTACTCTCATCAACTCTCATCCTAATTATATCCTAGTCTAGTCTCTATCACCTCATCTCTTCTTAACTTAATCTAGTCTTGACTATTTTATCCTAGCCCTACCATAGTATTTCATTATCTCCCATAACTTAGTCATACCCAAGCCTTGTTTAGTCATACTACTATTGCCACATCATTAATCTTACCCTTTAGTCTACCTAAATCACATCCTTATCTTATATTTTATCCCATCCTAGTCATACCCTCATTACGCCATATTTAGTATTATCATCTAGTCTAATCTTATCTTATCCATCATCACATCTTGTCCCACCATTATTTCATCTCAAACCATACCCACTTCATATCCTTTAGTACTGCCCTAGTCATCCCTACACCATATAACCTAAATCATCTTGAATATCTTTTACATTCTTATCTCAAGTCATACCTTATACATTTATAATCATCTTGTACATCCTTGTCTAATTTACCCATCATCATATCTTGTATACCCTTATCTATTTTATCCTTCATCATAATCTTGTATAATCTTGCATATTTTGTACATCTTATAATCCTATATTAGACATATCCTAATCTAGTTTTACCTTGACATCCTCTTATTTATTCATCACCTTATCTAGTACAACCTTATGTTATCATTATCCTTCATCTCATTTAGTCTTACCTCATTTAGGTAGATCCCATCTTACTTTGTTTTACAACACATCTAGATGGATTTTTAGGTCACATACTTGTCCAAACCATACTCACCATACCCCTAATCATCATTACATCACCACCCTTATATACTTGTCTTGATCTCAATCCCATCATCTTTAATACCTCCATTTATTCCCATTTACCCTTCAACACATAATCTTATATCCATCCAACCTTGAGAAAATTGGTCTAAGGTTTGAGATAGTCTTTTTTGTCCTTACATGTCATCCTATCACTCTAATCCACCATCATCTTTTCTATCACCTGTTATTCTCTACTCAATCAATACCCTATTAACAACCTACCATTTTGTTAGTTTCAATCTAACATCCATTCATCCTCAATCCATTAATCTCTAATCTATTCATCTTTCCTATTTATAACTAGCATCTATCTAATAATCATATTGATAGTTTGAATCTAGGCACTAGTCGAATCCCCATCCATTTTATAGCTCAAAACTAGGTATTGTTGATAGATCATTAACACATATCATACTATCAATTTGAAATGTGATCCTAGTCTAATATCATGATCCATTTAGTATCTCTTGTACTCACCCATCACTTATCATACTAGCTCAATAATTCAAACTTACTTTGTACAATGTCCATATTTTTACCCAAGCCCTACTCTATCTTGACATCCATCACCTATTTATCATCTACCCACATGGATTTGGACCTAGTTCTTGTAGAATAATACCTATTTTCCAACAAGGAAAAAATCCTTTTATGGTCCTAGAAATGGGTGCTAGCCTACTTGTTGACCTTGATCCCATCAATCCTAAAGTAATGTCCCACCTTCCCCATCAACAATATCCATCTACACCTAGCCCACATGATAACCCACCATGGTCAGACCTATTATCCATTCATCATAACCATAGTCATAAGATCCCCTAATATACATGTGATGAGGTCACCCTATTTCACAAGTATATATTTGCCAATAGGGATGAGTGCCTTTTAAGACTATTGGAGATGGGTTCTTACCTTCCCAATGATTTTAAAACCCTAAACCTAAGGTCACATACTAAATAATTACCTCATAAAACCTTATCTACATCTAATTTTTATGACAACTAATCCTATTCTAATCCCCCATCCACTAGTCCTAGTCCTCATCATGACCTTCCTAGTCAATATATTAATAAAGAGATTGCCATATTTAATAAATATATTGTTTCCAACAAGGATGTGGTCCTCTTGTGGCTCTTATAAGTGGGTACCCAACTTCCCATAGGATTGGACCCAATTCAACCAATCTTACCTCCAGTTCACACCCATCCACAATTGAATCTTTCATTTACCAATCATAATCCATCATAAATCCCCCATCCTACTAGCAAAGATAAGCCTAGATTATCAACCTAGTCTAATTTTGATTCATATCCTAAATAATATCAAACACCACCATCCCCCAATATCATGACATCACCATCACATTCTTCGACTCCTAAATCCAATACTTCCGTATCCAACACTATAGATAAACAATATACCCCTCTTTCAATATCTGTAGAAGCTTTATTTTGAAAACTAGAGTCTATAGGCATGATTTTATACCCAAAAACAATACCTATAGATTTATCAAAGAACATGCCCTCATGGTATCAAGCAAATCAATTTTGTCTATACCATAAATTCCCTGAACATTCTATTATTAGATGTCACCATTTTAGATATTATGTCCAAAACTTAATTGATAATGGTGAAATTGAAATTGAGGTTGAGGTTAATGCATCTATACCTAGGATTGTGTAAGAAAGGGTATGTCAAAATGCGCTTCCTAATCATGATCAATATTCTTCCCTCCTCAACCAAGGTCATGACCCCAATCCTAGACATAAAAAACAACCCATGATCGAACCATCCCTATATCTTCTTCACATCGAATCCCCATTTTCAAAAATACATTAAGATTAAGACATCAATTCATAAATCCAAGGATAAGAAGGTACTTATAGATAATGATGTTATCCAATATGCCCTCTCTATAGATACTATAAAAAAATAATCTAGTAGATAAATCACCTCATCAACATCCCTATCAGAGCTAGCATTATAATGGTCAGGATCATATCCAACATCAACATATAAATCAAAATCCACATAAGAATCATCATCCCTTATAGATTAAAAAAGTCATACCGACACCTATCTCTTTAAGTTTGTATCTAATTCAAATGTTAACCAATTAGAAGACATGAATCTTGATCAATCTCAGGATGATGAAATTATAACACAATTCTTGGGTGCTTTATTAGTTGAAGATCATAAAGATACATATGAATCAACCTAAGATGTTAATTCTAAAAATAATCTTAGTGATCCTTTTGAGATTCTTGATAACACTTTCTTTGATTTTGAGGTTGGGTCTCCTATTAGCTTTTATGAGGAATATGTTGCGTATCATCCCCTTAATCCACCCCTCAAACACACATCCCTATTATCCACCTCATGTTAACAATACCTATATCCCACTCCCAAAATGGGACAAACATGAACACACATTATTGGATTCCCTTCAACATGCAATCTCATGTCTCAAATATACAATGATAGAAGCCAAAAATCAATTAATCAAGCCAAATAATCAAGTCAGTTGTGATCTAAAAGTAATCAATCAAAGTTAAGAATAGTTTTGTAATTGACCAAGTCAAAAAGTATCATCCCTTAGTAAAAATATATTTGAGGTGCTAAGGGACCATCAAATTCAAAATAATCATCATCTATCAAGTCAAAGATAAAATTCCTCTAGTGAATCCAAAATTTAGACATGAGGGGGTAATCAAAATCCAGTCAAATATCAACAAGTCAAAAATATTTCAAAATTGATAGAAATATGGCTGACAATCCTCCTAATATTTGGATCAAAGAGTAAATAAGTTAGAAGGTCTTGGATCCCTTAACTTTACTTAGCATACAACACAAATAAAAAATGTTCCCTCCACCATATCTGATGGTGTATATAACTGTTGAACCCCAATTCTACTCTCCTCCCAATCACACCATCCATCAGGAGCATACCATCCATATACATCACCTAAACTCATCCATTCCCCACATCACTTTCCTAGGCAGTGTTAGCTCTCATAGAGGCTAAAAAGACACCTGAACTAGATGTCTTGAGAAGTATAAATCAAGATTCAACAAAGGTCATAAGGACATCAATATATCCAACAAAGAAAACATGATCATAGCATCACATGTCTTTAGAATAGGTGTTGGTTAAATATCAAGAAAGAATTTTCATCTTGCTTCTCACCCACCTCTAATAAATCAATATGTCATTAAAAATGTCAAAAAAAAATCATTCATCCAATGGTGAAAACTAGTCTGCTAGTGCCTTGGGCAAGTACCATGATGAAAACCATTTTTTGATGTCATGGTAAAATAGTCTATTGTCTACATAGTACCTCAACACTTTGGGGTAAAATCCATCCCTTATCAATCCCATCCATATCATCCTTGTCTATATTATCCTTTCATACATTATTCCTACCCATCATATGCCACCATATCATACATCCTATTGTATCCATAATTTCCTCCCATATTGACCTTCTTAAGGATGTGGAATATGCCTTGAGAAATGTTCTAGAATCATCTTAGCATATCCTCTAATGGACACTCAGGAAACTAAATATTTGGTTCCCTCATGATGTGGTCATTGGCAATCCCTAGTCCATTCTTGTTTGGTCATCATTACCTTTTTAACATCAACCTCATCCTTTTTTCATCCCATCCATTATTCCATCCATCCTTATCCTAATTTACAGGCTTGGTATTCCATTTTCTAGTAACCCCATTTTTATAGTGTATATTCATATTCCAAAAAGCCCTAAAAATTGGAATATGTCAAAAATCCAAAAAAAATCATAAAGTCTAGAAAAAAGTTCTAAATTTTCCAAGATGTATTGTATATGTCTATTCCCCATTCACATCCATCTCCATGCCCTTTAAATTTGATTTCCATATCCAAGTCATAGCCATCCATCCTACTATTGTCTTTCAATCCCTATTCCAAATTGGGGAAAATATAGTCTATGTTGAGCTAGAATTGACTTAGTCTCACTTTAGCCTGATAAGTCATAATTCTCTCATCTAAGTTAAAAACATGGTCAATATGAAAGTTGACTCACCCCTATGTTTAAGTTGAAATTTTCTCAATCACACCTTATTTACAACCCCCTTCCATCCTAATCTTAATCAAGACAAGTCTATCCATCCTCATTCATTGGCATAAATTATCGTCATCATTCATCCCATCCTTATACATTTAGACAATAGACAAGATCCTATTTTTTTGATGTGTATATATTTTTGTGATCTATGTGTGTTTTATTTGTCCTTTTATCTATATCCATTTATCTATAAATATTTGTCTGTATATGTTTTTTTGTCTTATTTTGATATTTCTTATAGCATAAATCTTTTTGTCTATTGGGAAATGAATGAGGATGATATGATAGATCCAAAAAATCTATAATAATGTTTTTAGGTTCCCTATGTAGAGTTCATCATTTGAACTTGTATAATCATGCACTTTAACACAATATCCTCTTGATCATACTTATATCATGGGGCATGTTGCCTAGTGATATATTTACATCAGATTACTTAGACTATGATGAGACCTATTACAACAATGATGGATTGATAATGGATTACACTCATCATTTCTCCTATCCTTTATCACCTATCATAACATCTAACATCCCATATATAATCATGTATCCTAGTCCTCTATCCTATTATCCAAGTCCACTCATCTAGTATCCAATCATTCCTTCAAGTCATTTATCATCACATCTATATCCTATAGTAAATCATCTATCATCTCTCTAGTCATCAAGATCCCAATTTAAATATCAATCCAATAATCATCACACCTAACTTATATCTCACAACTAAAATGTCTAACATCCATCATTATCATCCTCCTCTAGTCTACATTGTCATCCATCATCTAGTTTGAACTACATTGGCCTAATGCCTTTTTAGACTATGTAGGAAATATTCACATAACGTGTCTAAGGTCAGCTCAGACACTTTATCCTTTTTCCCCATCATTCATCATTACATCTCTCTTATCCCTCATCATACCTTAGTATTGCATCAATCAAATCTTTGAACTATAATATCAATCATTAATCTATCAGTCTATTGATTAATCACCATCCCCAAAATCATCTTCCAAATCTTCCCATTTAATCATTCACGCCTATCGATTGGGCACAAAAAATCACAATACCCATTTTTTCTTCCATTAGTCATCCATTATCACTAATTGGTCAATTCATCATTTAAAATTTATGATTTCCTCCTTCAATTAGGGCATGACTGGGACCATAAATTTATTAACATATCTCTCCTTTTCATGTGTCATTTCAAGGAGCATTATCACTATTAATCACATTACGGCTCATTTTTTCAATGTAATGTAGTATAATTCTTCCCCTTCATCTTTTGGTCACCTGATCACATCATTTATTCTTTCTCATCTCCTTCATCATATCATTTAATTTTAGCTTTGAGTTAAACTCATCGTTAATCTTATAAAATCATTATATTATTTTGTCTTGATGCTTTCCCATGCATGCATCTTTACTTGGGATATGTTGACAACTCGTGGCCTTCTCTATCAATCATCTTGGTCTATATCTCTCCCTGACATGTGTCCTTACTTGGGATATGTCTGAAGCTTATGACCTTTTTGTCTTATCATCATCATGTTATGGTTGATTCCCCCTTGGGATGTGTCAATAATCATGACACAATCATTTTTTCTCCCTATGCATAGTCTTTACTATGGGTGTCATTAATATATAACTAATTTCTCATGTCAATATCATCTTCTTCATCATAAATTTCACATCTAGCATCCCATCCCCTTGTCTATTTGTACATCTTTCCCCTCATTCTTCTTTCAAGTGGCCATCCATATCATCCCTCCTTGCATATCCCCTCGAGGGGTAATCATGTGTCCACTAACATCATTTTCTAACATTCATCCATGAGTGTCTTTCTTATTTGAAAAACCATTACTCCTTATACTTCATTTAGTCACAATTCCCTTTCAAAGAGGGCAAAATGTATGCACTTAAATTGGCTCACTTCAATTAATTTATCATAAAATCATATTATTTTAGTCATAATATAATATTTATAATATATCCCCCATCCTAAAATAACCTTATAACATCCAATGACTAATTAATTCTTCTAATTAATCCCACTTATATCCAAATCTTGTCTTATCTAATATTTGGGAATTTAAAATTCACTCCCACCTACCCTAGCCTATGTGTAGCCAATCCTACACGCCTAGACTCTCTATAGCTCCTCAATCATATGAATAATCACACACTAAACATGATTAAACATATATAAAGGATCTAGAGGATTCTACCTCTAGAATATTCCCTCCTCTAGAATCATCTAAAGAATTTTTAATTCCTTGAATAATTATCCACTATTGATCATCCTACACCCAACATTGAATTTTATCCTTTGATATTCCTTCCTCTCTCTCTATAAATAAATAACCCACCCTCCATTCCAACTAATGATAAAACTCCATGAAAAATCAGTCCATAATCTCTCAATCCATTGCCAAGCTATTCTCCATTGTTACAACTTCAAGGTCTAAGTATACATCAAGTGATCAAACATAATCAATTTGGAGCAAGATTAGGTCTAAGAGGTCATGATGTTGGTTTAATTATATTTTGAATTATTTTTTGTTTGAATTATTATCTTTATTATTTTAAATTTTAAAGATTGGTGTTTTGAGTAAAAATTGATATAATTTTCATATCTAAATCTTATTGCTCAAAATTTCCATCTCACATTACGAACCACAGATTATGGTCTAAACTATCATTTTTATTAAATTTGTCTATGATTTATTTATAAGTTTTTATTTAATACATTTTTAAGTTATAGGGACAAATATTTTAAATATATCTATCTAAAATACATTAAGAGATATTAACCTCAAGCTTCTTATCTTGCATTTACATATTTTATATTGATAATAATTTTATTACCTTCTCTCTCAAATTTTTAGTGATTGGTGATAAATTACATCAATTTGTTCAACTCTAAATTTATATGTGGATCCTACTTGGGTATACAGGGTTAAAATAAAAAAAATGATAATGCACAATGGTGATAATCAGATATACAATAGGCCAATTAAATGCTAAACTTTGATGCAATATATGTTAAATTTATTAAACTAAGATAGGGTAACGATTGCAAATAAACCTATGATAGATATGGAAATGATAAAGAAACAATGTATTTGGCTAGTTTTGATGCTAACATAGTTCTAGAGATAGAATGGGGAGGAAACAAACTAGAAGATGATTCTGAAATAGTGAACAAATTCTGGATTAAGTAAATCTACAGCTATAGACACTATTATCAGCCTTGAACATTAGCATCAACACTACAATCTTAACTGAATGTAGGTATACTATATGGAATACATATTAGAAAGGATGTGACCACCTAGATACTTCTTAGTTTGTCTTTGCCTTTGTTTTGGTGCATTTAGATTTGGGTCATGAATTATTGCTCCTTATCAAATTATAAAACCTTAGTTCTTCATCTGCATAGTGACCTTGGAAAAAATGGGTTAGTGAGCTCATAGTTTTGAGCTAACCCCAAAGACCCCTTTGTAAATAGGTACTTCCTACATATCCACTACTCTGAAGAGGGCCTCAGACTAATGTAGTTCTCCCCTATAGCAATATGTGGAAAGTAAGTACAATAGTGACCTAACTTATAACTTAGAAAATTGGGTTCTTAGGATACTCATTTAATACTTCAGACCTATGTATATGATCTTTATATGACTAATATGAGAATAAGATAAAATAAGAAATCTTTTATTTATTGATTACTTAATTAAATGCTTTGATAAGTTGCCTTAGTTTATGTTAGGTATTTTCTAGGTGAGGAATGAATGAGGATTGATCTTGTATTTATACTAATCATTTTGGATAAATTATCACATTAAATCACTTATGTAGACCATTAGGATACATTTTATTTGAAAATTAGATGACTTTAAGGAACTGGTCATCTACGTCAGAGCAGGACACTAATGTCAATGCAGGGGTTTGGGATCAACACTTGTGTCCTAGTAGTTAAAAAATAATTTTATGCTAAAAATTTGAAGGGGCATAATATAAACATATTTTAGGCATTATAGGCAAGATAAAAGGTCTTGGTCATCAACATAAGACTAGTTAAACCAAGAGATAGGCTAAGGGGCACAAGATAGAGCAAATGTGAGACTTTTAAAAGCAAAAAAGGTCTAGAATTAAGAGGAATAACCAAGATATAAGTTTTCCAAGTGTACAAGGTGTGTTGTTATATAATTCATAAATATCAACTATATTTCCCCCTTTTAATCTAGTAATGAAATTATTGGTTTAAAGGAGAAGAAATGCATATCTAGGTGTATATAACACACATTACATTTGCATGAGCCCAACTTGAGTGCTTTGCTGGTGACTGACATATAACCAAGAACATGTTATAGTATATAATAAGTACATATAATATGAAATTTAAATCATTGAAAATTTAAAACTTAAAATAGCAAGGTTTGTGATTACACCTGTGTATTGATGTAACCACCTTGTCTTTTAGAAGGTTGATTTGAAAAGATGTATCATTGTAATGCTCTAAAAATAGGATTAGGACACACACACACATGTAAAGTGAATATATCTAAGGAGATAGAGAGATATTTGTAGACACCAAAATAGTGTCAACCCCCCCTTGGTCCCTTTCTAACTTCAACATGCCTAACCTATACTTTATTAATTTAAAATACTTATTTTAAACTAATAATCCCCCTTAGACACCTCACCTTGGGTTCCTAGCTCTTAGGCCATTTATCACCCTATGACTAATCATAATTACCTAAGACCTAATTTTAACTCTCCCACTAATTCTCATGCCTATTAAACCTGCCTTTGGACCGTTTAACAATGACAACTGAACTTGGCAGATGGAAGAATGGGCAAAAGGCTAAAAATAGCCTTTTTCCCATTCTCTAGCCACTGACATAAGTTAACAGTTGATCGACGCTGGTGGTATCACCGATGTTGGTTGCTTAAAACTAAAATTCAACCTCGACTATAGGTCCAAATGCGAATTCTCTTGCTCCCAGGATCAAAATTCTCTTGCTCCTAGACTCTTTGCAGGCATCAACATTCTACATCACTCTCCAGGCTAAGAAAATCTGTAGAAGTCACTCCACACCAGATTGAAACGTTGCATGAAGTCTCCTACATCAGCCATAACAGAAACAAGTCTTCTACACTTTTGGTTCTCCACCAAGAGCTAAGTATTCTTCCAGTTTATATTTTAGTATTTTTAGAATACATTGGTGATTAGTCCATTGAATATTCTTGAGTATTATTGATAGACAACTTGACTTTCTTCCCGGGGCCTTCCTCTCATTCTTATTCCCTTTCCACCCCTGTCCTCTACCTTAGTCCTTTCCCAGACCATATTCACTGTCTTACAATCCTCCACAAACCATTAAACAGACCTAGACTCCTTCCAGATCCCTCTGTCAACCATAAATCCATCCAAAACCCATCCAAGGCCCCTGCCCTGATTGACATTAACCATTTCCCCTATCGACGTCGATAGACTAACCGACGTTGGCAACCTTGACCAACCGACGCCAGCAGAACTACCGACGTCAATGACTGTGGGAGACTTATAGTAGAATATAGGTACTCATTGTCTACATTTTGTTTCTTAGTCTTTCATTATTTCTCTTTATCTGACATTCTTTTTATCAACTAGTGGACTATCATCCCTCAAGGAAGTCTTTGCACTTTTAGGACCGAGCTTTGCTTGGCAGTCCACCATATATCTATCTAACATTTTCTTTGTTTAAGTCTTTCTTATCTACAGGTGTCATCCTCCACAGCCAAAGAAGAGCTCCTTATATCATCTGGATAATAATGTGCAACTTCATTCGAGTATCATCTAACCCCTGACCATTTAAATTTAGTTTCTCATTTCTTCTGATGTAAAAAGCAAAAATGAATAGAAACATTCTGGCATGCCCAATGGGACCCTAGAGTTTTCCTTGGGTTCATTTCTTCTAAGACAAACTTTCATATAGGTGCATTAGGAAAATTTCTCTTCTTGCATCCTTCTTCTATCTTCTCATTTCGAAAACAAACCATTAGCACAAGTTAAAAAGAACTTTTTTTTTCTTCTTGTCATCTCTTTCTTGCATTTTAGAATAGTGAAATTCATACTCTTAACCTTTTCCTCACTTGTTTTCATCTGAACAAAACACTTCAATTTGGGTTTAAATTATATTGCATTTCATTCCTACTTGAATGCATTTATAGCTCATCTAGTAATTAAAAGTGCATTATGAATAAATCGTAGTGCACATATGTTACACAACCTGACCACAAGCACATCAAACTAAACATCTAAACAAATCTTGAGACAAGGTCCGACTAGGATTTCATCACCTAGCGGATACCTTACCCTTCCTGGTAATCCTACTTGGACTTCACTACCAAGGGGAGAACCCACTCTGTTCTCTGGCAGAGTATAAACTCTAGGGGAAGTATATACTGGCTAAGTGACCCAGCTTGTCTCTGGGCTCGTGAAGTGAGGGGAGCAAGCTCCTAGCACTAGGCCACGTACAGAACCTAATACAGATTTTGAGCACCAAAACATAACCCGAAACCAACCTTAGACTACCTCTTTTAGGACCCATTCTAAAAGCCCAACTTCCCAAACATATTCTTCTAAGGCATAAGCCACCATGACTCTAAAACTTATTCTTAGGAATTAACGTTTAGTGGTTGCTTGCCATCATTTATTTTTCTGTCTATATCTGATTTTTTGAGCCAGTGAGGTTGCATTCTGAGATCTAAAAACAACTCAGACTTTCTTCTTTCTTCCAAAAATTTTTAGTTTTCAGAGTTTCTAGAAATACACAATAAATAACATCAGTTTTTCCACCAACATCGGCAACTATCTTCACCGACATCGGTTATCTAACTGACATCGGCAACTTACTTCACCGACATCAGTTTTTCTACCGACGTTGGTCACTGTCAAAAATTTTTCTTCTCAAACAGCAAGCTAAAAACTTGACCTTTTTGCTGTTAAAAACACATTCTAGTTTTCTAAGGTTGAAATATACAATTTTTAGAACCTAAATCTATTTTGCCTTGGATGGTTTTGACACGTAGTCAAACCAAAACTCTTGTTGACCACACAAGGCAACAACCACTCCCACCTTCACCTTCTATATCATGTCCCCAAATGGAGTATAATTCAGAAACTGAACATAATCCTATCCAACCAACCCCAACTCAACCCCCTATTATTCCCAAAGGGTACCAAGACTTTGAAAGGTTCCTTGACCTTAATGTCAAGGCTCTTCAACACTATCTCATGAGAAGTCAAACACGAGATCCTTCAGGCAACCTAGTTTACGGGATGCCAACTTCCTTAATTGAAATGGCAATCATATAGACAGCCTCCGCAACTTAACCCATGGTCACCCAGGCCATTGCCTCAACTAACAACTTGACCATGACCAATATTCAAAGTGTGGCCTCTCCTTCTATTTTTGGACCTACCTCTATTGGGGTTTTTGTATCCCCTCAACCACAAACCATTTAATAAAGTCCTACACCATTCCAAAACTTAATTGTCTCCATCCCACCTACTCTTGTGCCCATAAATACAAGAGTGACTACTTATCCTTCGATTAGTGTTGCCACCATCCAACCACCTTTGGCGACATCAAACCAAGTTGTGCCTCCTAGCTTTATGACACAACCACCCTTGACTTCAACATCAGTCTCTATGATTAGTTACCAATATGTTGCGTCTATACAAGCACAACCAACTATGTCATACACTCCACCTAAAACCTTCCAAATGCCTTACAACCTAGGGGCACCCCACCTACAAATCCATCAATTGATCTAATCAAGATGTTGATGGATAAGATGTCTAATCTTGAGACATCCATTTTGGGTTCAAGAAATGTTCTCTCATATGAACAAATTTGTAATGAACCTATTCATCCATCAGTCCCAATCCAACCATACCTTAGTCAGTGGGAACTTCCCAAGTTTACTCACTTTCAGAGTAAAGAGGACCCACAACAACATCTACGAGCGTTCAGACAGGCTTGTTACCTTATAGCACATGATGATGAATTATTACTATGCACATTTCCCATGTCACTTTTTGGTGCTGCCCTCGATTGGTATAGTTCTATCACCAGTCACTCTCTTTTTACATTCACTCAACTAGCTCAAATTTTCCTTGACCACATTTCAATCAACATCACTAAAAAGGTCTCCATCACAGACCTATATTCTATCAGACAATTCAACGATGAATCAATAACTGATTTTGTTGCCCATTGGAGAGGTTTAATCAACCAACTCTCATTTTCTTTACCTCAACCTGAGCTCATTGAGCTCTTTTCACAAGTGTGTGCCAAACACATCTCATCTACTTTGCAGGTCCAAACATTCTACATATTTGATGAAGGTTTCACCATGGCTAGGAAGCTTGAACTCTGAGTTGTCAAAGAAAATAAAGTCAAACTGCGTAGTAAAAATACTAATGCAAAATCAAATGACCCTTCATCCAAATCTTCTTCTTCCAATCCCAAGTCCAAGGGATCATCAAATGCTGTGGTACTTAGACCATCATCTTCAATAACAACCAACCAACCTCAACCTTCAACATCAGAATACATCACACAACAATTCCAACAATGATACGTACAACGTCAATATACTCCAATAAGAGAATCATACACATCCGTGTTGGATAAACTAGTCAAATAAGGAGTCCTCAATCTCCCCCAAATTTGAACACCACCTCAATTTGATCCCTCGTGTGCCATCCCTGCATGTTATAGTGAGAATGACTTCTATAATTATCACCGTGTCAAAGGCCATGACATAGACAATTGTAAAACCCTCAAGAATATCATTCAGGACATGTTACCTTGTCTTGGATAACCCAAATGTGCCACCTAACCAAAACATAGACATCTTTAGACAACCTTTCCCTAACCATCCCCCTAGTCAAAATAACATTCAGACCATGGCTGATGACTCCCAAGAGTGTAATATATGCACGGCCAATGCGGTCTCTCCTTTTATGCCTAAACAACCTCTCCCACAGTCAACCTATTTGTCCATCAAAGGTAGAAGAGCCTTCTTATCCTATTTGTCCATCATAGGTAGAAGAGCCTTCTTCTCCTATTTGTCCACCATAGGTAGAAGAGCCTTCTTCTCCTATTTCTCCTCCACAGGTGGAAGAACCTTCTTCTCCTAATAGTCCTCCA
Source organism: Torreya grandis (assembly GCA_037957365.1). Classification (NCBI taxonomy): domain Eukaryota; kingdom Viridiplantae; phylum Streptophyta; class Pinopsida; order Cupressales; family Taxaceae; genus Torreya; species Torreya grandis. The sequence continues at coordinate 1,410,723 of JARHVA010000334.1, forward strand.
TCTACCCCTCTTATATTGGAGGATGCTTTGACCATACCAACGCCACTAGCCCCACCTTCATCCTTCTTACTACCAATGGAGGACCATACATTTCCTACTCTTCAACTACAAGTAGAAGGTATAATCATCCATGCCCTCTATCCTCTTAAGGAGTCACATTCTCCAATTCTTTCTCCACCAAGAGAGGAACTTGTCTCTTCACCTACTTTGATCAAAGATGATCTAGTAATGGCTCTCTCACGCCTTTGGCCCAATATTGCCACATCTAACACATTCCCACTTTCATGACCACCCAAATCTTCTAAAAAACCAATTATAAAGTCTCACGCAATGAATTCTAAACCATTCTCTCGACTGGATGAAGACTTAGGATTTCTCCATTCAAGGAACTTAGAACATGAGGCATTGTGGGAATGACTTAAAGCTCCTTATCTTACACATCCCACTTCATCTTGTACTAACGACCCTCCTTCGACAGAATATCCCAGAGTCTCCAACGAGGACCAGGCTTCTACTTCCAAATCTTTAGAAGCTCAACCGTCTGCATCTAAATCTAAACCCTCACAAACATCCACCATACCAACACTGGTTAAATCCCTCGATGTTCACCCCATATCTAACCTCACTCACCCACAAGTGAAGGTAGATTTGAATCTCACGCCCCATAATAGTAGTCCTCACACTGTATTAAAGAAGGCCATTAAACCACATCAGAGAACTCCTCCCCCACCATCATCATTTCCCTCCATTTTGGGCCCACATCCTTCTACCTTAATAGGAGTGCTCCCTACTCCAACACCTAACAAAAACAAGTTGCCTCCATTACTCCCTTTACCCACCAAAAACATACCTCCTCTAAAAAATTTGGCACCCCTCACAAAGAAAGTGTCATCTACGCGAGTGGCCACACCACCAACCCAAAAGGCAGTACAGAAATCTCCCTCAACAACTCCCAAACACAAGTCATCAACACTTAGTGCATCAACAAGCACGGACCCCTTAGTGGGTTCATATGCTTTGATACTACGCTAACTTTTGCAAACTTCTAACATCACTCTTCTACCTATTAAACCATTTCAACCTCTCAGACCAAAACCGTCTTGGTTCGATGACACTAAAATATGCCATTATCATTGCTCACCTGGGCACGACACTGAAAATTGTTGTGCCCTCAAGGTTGTCATTCGCCATTACTTAGAAAAAGACACCCTTCTTGTTGAGAATATTGTCAATAAATCTCCAACACCATCAAATGTCTCTCAAACATCCTCTTCACCTTCATCAGAATCCCATCATCAGACTATGGTCCCTTTACCTCCTTCGCCCCCTTTATTCGAGATTAACACCATCAATGTGGCCACTAGGTCACAAACTTTAAAGGATAAAGCAAAAGAGAAAGTTGTTATTCCTTGGACCTACCCATTTGTCAAACCTGCTCAACCACCCAAACCCAAGATTTCTATCTTGGGTACATCCCAACCAACTTCTTTGGAGGCAATCCATGATTCTATGGTGAAACAGCTTCACCAAACTCCCATGAAGATGACTTTATATGAACTCATTCAAAGCTCTCCACAACATCGTCAAGCTTTAATCAAAGCTTTACAGGCAGTGGAGGTCCAACCTGAGGACCCCCAACCACTAGCTACCTTAGTCCAATCATTACCGACCATCACCTCTATTACCTTTAGTGATTCTAAAATTCCTACCTCTAACTTGGAAGATCACGATGCTGCCCTTTTCATCATAGCCTACGTTGATCAAACTCTCATTAAGTGAGTTATGATTGATGGGGGCACCAATATCAATATCATTTCCACCCATGCCTATGACCAATTAGCCCTCCCAAAGAATTGCGTGTCAAAAACCGATGCAATTCTTCGATCTTTTAATGACACCACCGCCACTACCATTGGCACCATCATCTTACATATTCGTGTTGGCCCACGAACAATTCTAGAGCTCTTCTACATCATTAAGGGAGAGTTCTAGTACAACATGTTATTAGGATGACCTTAGATCCGTGCCATGGCCTGTGTCCCTTTTACATTACATCGTTGTGTCGAATTTGAACATGATGGTCAAGTCCATGTCATTCCCACAGACCCCTCCCCTTTCAAGACATGCAACACAACTTATCGACCCAATGATGTTATCATTCCTTTTAAAACATTGACCTAAACACCACCTCCACCCGTGAAAGCTTTAATAAGTATGCAAACGGTGGATACACCTACACCACCTCCTCAAGTGATAAAAAAGACCCTATGGAAGATACCTTCCAATGTCTTTCACTTGGGGAGTATCGTTTACTCACCTTGGACATGTTCTAGACTCCTCAAGAGTATGGACAACTTCATCACAATCCTAGCTATGACCATCGTATTAGAATGGTCGTCCCTTATGGTCCTCCCAATCTTCAAACAAATCTCATCTATGGAGGGCTAGATCAAGCTCCCACTGATGGGAACCCTCTTTCATCACCCCAACTATTTATGTCTGACTTCTCTTTTCTTGGCAACCCAAAATTTGCTCATACCTATCTTTATAGGTGTGCATGGAAGGGCTTTGGATTTGGACGCTATGAACAAGGCTCCCACTAGCCCATCGAACCACCAAATGATGAGGCCATAAAGAATGCCAAGAAGCGACATGGCCTGGGTTTTGAAGAACCTATTGAAACTTTTAAAAACCCTCACCCTGAACTTGTCATAGAACAATCACCTCCAAACTCACCTATTCCCCCATTTTCACCTACAGAGTTGATGGTTTCCATCCCTCCTAGTTTTTTTACATAAACACCATTCGCTTGGAACCCTTAACCTATCAACTAGGTGGGGTATCCAGGTTCCTCCCTCTCATTTATCCAAACATGATAGATGATGAATCTGCTACCGTCAACACTGTCCAATGCATAGACGATGATGCCATTCTCACCTACATGGGTGCAGACAACTCTTTCATCCAATGATCACTTCTTTTAGAAATGCAAGTTATGTTAAATGAATCAACCATTGACATTAACCTACCATCTTTCGATGCTCCTCATATCTTAAAGATTGGTCAATCTTTGGATACCCAGGAACAAATTGACTATACCAAATTCCTTTCAGACCATAGGAAAGCCTTTGCTTGGACCTACAACGATATGCCTAGCATCAACCCTAATATCGTCATCCATAACATTGTCACAAACCCAGAGGCTAAGCCTGTCAGGCAAAAGCTTCGTAAGATGCATCCTCGCGTTGCACTCCTTGTCAAAGAGGAGCTTTAATGTCTTCTCTCCATCTCCTTTATTTGACCCATTAATTATCTGCAATGGGCGTCAAATATCATTCCTATCACCAAAGTGACTGGGGGGATCCAAATTTATACTGACTATCGTGACCTTAACCTGGCTTGCCCAAAAGATGATTTTCCTCTACCCAACATCGACCAACTTGTTGATCTTACGGCCAGTCATGAGATGATATCACTCATATATGGGTTTTCAAGATATAACCAAATCCTGATTACAGCAGAAGATCAACACAAGACCACCTTCATCACCCCATGGGGGACTTTTTGCTATAGGGTCATGCCTTTTGGCCTAAAAAATGCAGGTGCCACATATCAACGCACCATGACCTACATCTTTCACTATCTCCTCCACAAAATCATGGAGGACTATGTGGATGATCTACTAGGCAAATCTAAACTCCATCATGACCATTTGACTATTCTCAAAATCATCTTCACTCACCTCCTCCAATACAACGTTCAACTCAACCCCAAGAAATGCGTCTTTGGGGTTCTCTTTGGGAAGCTTTTAGGCTTCATCGTTTCCCTTCTTGGCATTGAGATTGATCCCGCTAAGATAAGAGCTATACTCGAGATGCCGCCACCTACCAAACTAAAGCAACTCCCTAGCCTGTAAGGGAAGCTCCAATCTATTCATCGCTTCATCTCACAGCTTTTCGACCAATGTCAACCCTTTTATCACCTCCTCAAGAAGAATGACTCCTTTAATTGGGATAAGGATTGCCAAGAGGCTTTTGAGGCTCTTAAACATTATCTTGTCTCTCCACCAGTCCATATTCCACCAAAAGATGACCAACCTTTCTATCTTTACATCTCAGCAACAAATCATTCTTTAGGTGCCATGATCGTGCATCGAGACAAACAACATCGTGAGCAATTAGTTTATTATATAAGCTGAACGCTCATTGATTATGAAACTCGGTATACTCATACCAAAAAACTCTACTTGACATTAGTCTTTGCCACTACCAAGCTTCGTCATTATCTTCTCAATCACAAAACTTATGTCATCACCCATACCGACCCTCTCAAATACATGCATTCCAAACCATACCAAAATCAACATATGGCTCGTTGGCTCATGCTTCTTGTCGAGTTTGACTTGGAATTCATCCAACAAAAATCTATAAATAGGTAAACAATCACTGATGAATTAGCAAATGCCCCTCTACCTGACAACCAACCCTCTCACTATGAATTCCCTAACGAATCCATCACCATATTATCCACCGATGACATTTTCTATCAAATGACAATGTTCTTTGATAGGTCTAAATGTCAACACGGTGGGGGTGCGGGGGTCATTCTCATCCCTCACGAGAGTGAGCCCATGCCCCTATCTTTCAAACTTGACTTTGAATGTACCAACAACATGGCTTAATATTAAGCCTTAATTTTGGGACTTCAAACCACCCTTTTCGTAGGTGTCAAGACCATCAACATTTTTGGCAACTCACAACTAGTCATCAATCAAATCAATGGTTCATATCTTTGTAAAATTGAAGTTTTGCAAAGGTACAAACACCGTATTGACACCCTGCTAGAATCTTTTGACCATTACCTCTTGCAAACTGTTCCTCGATCTACAAATAAGTTTGCTGATACTATGGCTTCTCTTGCCTCATGCATTCCATCCTCATCATCTTCTTCAAGAATTTATTTATGGTACACCATTTGGCATTACCTTCATATATCTCCACTAACATCAACTTTGTCAGCACCATCGACTCTAGCCCATAGGATGTTTGGTATAAACAACTTGTGGACTACTTGACTTATTCTATTGTCCCCCCTGATCTCTTTAGCAATGCGCAATGAGCTTTTATCAAAAGCACAGCTTGATATACTATGCTAGGTGGTCTTCTCTATAAATGAGGTTTTAATGGCCTCCTTCTTCGATGTCTAACCTCCACTGAAACATCTCACACTATCAAACAAGTCCATGATGGGATTTGTGGAGGGCATTTTAGTGGTAATGCAGTTGCAAAGCGCATCCTTCGCTTGGGCTATTATTGGCCCACTCTTCACCAAGATTGTAGTGACTATGTTTAGTGTTGCATCAAATGCGAACAACATGCTAACTTACTTCACGTCCATAGCCATGCTCTACAAGTTGCTAAGGACTTTTGGCCCTTTTCACAATGGGGCTTAGACCGAATCAGTGAAATTAACCCCCATTCATCTCTCTGACATCAATTCATTATCACCACAACAAAATACTTCACTAAATGGGTGGAAGTGATTCCCCTCATCTCCACTAAAGCTGAAAAAATCATCGACTTCATCAACACCCATATCATCTATCATTTTGGTGTACCCAACAAGATCATCACCGATAATGGCAAATCATTCAAAAATAAAACTGTCCAAAAACTTTGTGACTCATTTGGCATCAAGCTCAGCTTCTCGTCACCTTACTACCAAAAACAAATGGGCAGGCCAAGGCTTCCAACAAAATCTTAACCAAAATTCTAATGAAGGTGGTCAATGACACTGGAAGGGACTGGCACATTCACATTCCCTTCACTTTGTGGGCCTACTGCACTAGCATTCAAACCCCTATGAGTGCTACACCTTTCTCTCTAGTGTATGGAATAGAGGCTATCCTACCTCTTGAAATACAAATACCTTATTTACACGTCTCTTTGCATGACATACTTTCTAACGATGACTTTCATCAAGATCAGCTAGCTCAACTTGAGTTTCTTGATGAACGTCACCTTGTTGCCCTCAACCATCTCCATATCTACCAAAATCACCTCCAACATGCCTATAACAAAAGTCTGAGAGAACGAGATTTCAAAACTAGAGATCTTATCCTCAAATAAAACCAACACGTGACCAATATGGAAAGAAGTAAATGAGGCAAGTTTGCTCTTAATTGGCTCAAACCTTATATCATAACACACAAGTATGGATCAGGGACTTATCGTCTGACTTCTCTTGAAGGCCAGCTAGATACTGAGCCCCTTAATGCCTTGCATCTATGACCATTCTACTGTTAATCAAGTAATCATTCACTTGATGTTTAACTTGAGCTCATCCCTTGAGCAACCCCCGTCATCATCATTCCTTTTCCTTTCAACCCTTTTTCCCTACAAACATTAGTCAACCCTTTGGTAAAGGATGAATGCTTTGTCCTTATAAAAGGGAAACCCCCAAACCTCTATAGTCAAGTCCATGACCAAAAGTCCAGTCAAAAAAATAAATAAATAAATAAAATTGGGATGCCTATACGAAGGTCATAAACTATAAATGTAGACTGCTCCCTCGAAGGACAGCTACATCATTGTTGTAATTAATAGATTGCTCCCTTGAAGGATAACTTTTTAAAGACATCAACATACAAAGCAGAATATAGACCACTCCCTTGAAGGATGGCTATACACAAATTTTGCTCCAAACAACACTCTCTCAGAAGCTTTCCGCATCAATCAGCTTCACATATGAACACAAAATAAAACAACATCCCCACGTAGACTTCCCGCATCGATTAGTCTACCAAAAAATAATCAAGTCATGGACTTGCCTATAGTCATTCTCAGGGTCACCTAGAAAAGGGGCAAAGTTATCCTTGCTAAATAGGGTTACGCTATCCTCATACCTCACATAATCAAACCTATTACCCCAACATACCTAAGGGATTTTGAGCTCACTTAACATCGAGTGATTTGAATACTTCTCTAACACAAACAATGGTCAATGACGTAATGCATGAATGGGGTTTTTGTTTGCAATAACCCTATCTATGTTATCATTATGGTCCTTGTCAATGAAAGAGCAATGTGCCTTTCACTTCTTATGCACTCTGGTCACATACAACTAATTCAAATCCAACCAAATCATTTTCTAAACCAAACCATATCAACCAAACCTTTTTCAGACCACTAACATTATCATAGCCTATTCACACTAGTTTCTATGGAAACCAATACACATGGAAACTATCGACCACACAAATTATGTCAAGCATAAACCATTACTTGCTGAAGCATAAGCATACTCATTTCATTTTTAGCATACATCCATCACTAATATGGAAACTTGTTAGGGATGGAAAACCCTATCACCAATGTTACAGAATACACCATCACATAATATGGAAAAGGCTATAACATAATCATACACTCATCATTTCAAAACATGACTAAACCAATCATCAACCATTTTGACTCTTCATCTGAACTTCATTGGCTTGAGTCCCTTACAATTAGGGCTATTTAGGCAGCACTTAGTTGACATGACGTCTTCTGGGGTTAGCTCGGCCACATTCGTTCATTCATCTACTTGATGGATAAACCATACAACCTTTAACCATGACTTAACCTAGTCAAACCCATTCCATAATCGACTTTCTTCTTCCCTTTTGCGGAGAACTACATTAGCCTAAGGCCCTTCAAACAGGGGCTATGTAGGCAGCACTCAATTGACATGGGGTCTTTTGAGGTTAGCTCGGCCATTCCTTTGTCTATCCATCTAATGGACCAACTATCTATACCAACCCAAAATCATAACCAAACAACGAGCCCTAACACTATAAAATTCAACTTAGATTTCTCATGGGGCACATTAGAGATCACATACATCTCCCTGACCACAACACATAACTCTTGAGATCACTTATATCTCAACCCAACTCGACCAATGACCTTAGAGATCATGACTATCTCCTTAGACCATGACCACTTTCGAGACATCTTTACCTTGGTTTTTTTGATTGCATGTATGTTACCTCATGAATAGTTACCAAATTGTGTGCAACCCACATTACGACCCTCACACCTATTGACAGATTTCACTCCAATTGATCCTCAATATTTGTGAAATTTTCATATTTTCCAGGAGCACTTCTTGATCCTAGAATACTTGGAACATGATGACCATTGGAGCTATAGCTTTTATCATTTAACCCAATCAGCTATGACTAAATGCTGGAGACTAGTTATTTCAATTTTAGCACTCCTCGACCTTTGACTGTGACAATTTGACCTACCTATCACGTGAAGTGGTATACTTGCAATCTCAGCTTTTGAAGTGTTCACACTCAACCTTCACCATACCCATCAACTATCTATCAAATCGGCACCCAATATCAGGTTACCTTCCCTCGACTCCCACTTTGAGGGGGGATACCTCATCCCACATCTGGGGCAACTTACTCCTATTTTTGTCTTGCAGTTCATCAAGAACAACCAACAAGACAAAAAGGGGCAAATGTAGACACCAAAATAGTGTCAACCCCCCCTTGGTCCCTTTCTAACTTCAACATGCCTAACCTATACTTTATTACTTTAAAATACTTATTTTAAATTAATAATCCCCCTAGACACCTCACCTTGGATTCCTAGCTCTTAGACCATTTATCACCCTATGAATAATCATAATTACCTAAGACCTAATTTTAACTCTCCCACTAATTCTCATGCCTATTAAACCTACCTTTGGACCATTTAACAATGACAATCGAACTTGGCAAATGGAAAAATGGGCAAAAGGCTAAAAATAGCCTTTTTTCCCATTCTCTAGCTGCCGACGTCAGTTAACAGTCGACCGACACCGGTGGTATCACCAACATCAGTTGCTTAAAACTAAAATCTGACCTTGACTATAGGCTCGAATGCAAATTCTCTTGCTCCCAAGATCAGAATTCTCTTGCTCCTCAACTCTTTACAGGTATCAACATTCTATCATCAGTCTCCAGGCTAAGAAACTCTGTAGAATTCACTCCACACTAGATTGAAATGTTGCATGAGGTCTCCTACATCATCCAGAATGGAAACAAGTCTTCTACACTTCTGGTTCTCCACTAAGAGCTAAGTATTCTTCCATTTTATATTTCAATATTTTTAGAATGCATTGGTGATTAGTCCATTAAATATTCTTGAGTACTATTGATAGACAACCCAACTTTCTTCCCGGGGCCTTCCTCTCATTCTTATTCCCTTTCCACCCCTGTCCTCTACCTTAGCCCTTTCTCAGACCATATTCACTATCCTTTAATCCTCCACAAACCATTAAACAAATCCAGACTCCTTCTAGACCCCTCTGTCAACCATAAATCCATCCAAAACCCATCCAAGGCCCTTGCCCTGACCGACATCGACCATCTCCCCTACTGACGTCGATAGACTAACTGACGTCGGAAACCTTGACCAACCGATGCTGGCAGAACTATTGACATCGGTAACTGTGGGAGACTTACAACAGAATATAGGTACGTGTTGTCTACTTTCTATTTCTTAGTCTTTCATTATTTCTCTTTATCCAACATTCTTTTTATCAACTAGTGGATTGTCATCCCTCAAGGAAGTCTTTGCACTTCTGGGACTGAGCTTTGCTTGGCAGTCCACCATATATCTATCTAACATTTTCTTTGTTTAAGTCTTTCTTATCTACAGGTGTCATCCTCTACAACCAAAGAAGAGCTCCTTCAATCATCTGGATAACAGTGCACAACTTCATCTAGGTATCATCTAACCCTTGACCATTTAACTTTAGTTTCTCATTTCTTCTGAATGTAAAAAGCGAAAATGAGTAGAAACAATATTATAAGACACATTTCCCCAAACTTAGAGAAAAGGTGAGTTGTCACTTGACAGTTGAAATTAGCTCAACTATATAACCCAATTTTACTTATAACCTGGTGAGCATGAGTGATAAAATTCAACCCATTCCATATATTTAGTAAGCTTGGATGATGTAATAAAGTCCAACCTATAAACTTGTCAATATTGTGTGACTTAATCACCTCAATTATACCAAAAGCAAACCAACTACTACAATAGATTGTCTCAATATAGTCTATAACATTCTAACATGGTGGGTGATGACAATCCATAGAAGAGTTTTGAAATATGAAACTAATTTGTATTTTATAATATTATGTACACATTAAATATATTCACCTTAGACATGTCTCATGTTGAAAATAAATATAACAATGGTACCAATGTATAAAATTTTGCCACAACTATGAATATGAGTTATATAACTTTATACTTTGGCTAATTTGAAATTTTACACAAGTGTGGGTAGTGTTAGTGAAAATTTGGATGCCATTAAATAGGTTCAAAAAATAATTTTCCAATCAACCCTTTAATTTGATTGACTACCTTGATAATTTCCTCATAAGTCATGTTTAACAAAGATTAATATATTTTTGACAAGTTTAAGGTAATGATCCCTCTTAGTCTTGTGCTTGTTAGCCATACCACGATATTTCAAATTGATTCAAAATATGTCAAAGGTATAGAGTGTATTTCTTAGTCACTTAACATATGTCAAGCCATTCCATACTTTCCTTTGATCTGTGCAAGTGCCTATAAGGATGTTAGCCTCTCTTCTCTAACATTATAACCCATTTCAAGTGCTTTTACGTGCACTTTATTATGTTCAAAAGGAAGTATTAAGGAAAATGGTATGTAAATGGTTGGAAAATTATTTTGGTATGTTACACTCATCTGTATGGGTATGGAAAATTCAATTAGTGTTTCTCACAGGGTTTCCCAAGTAAATATGGTAGTTTTCATGATAAAAGAGAGATTTTCCAAAGTGTGGTTGTAGGTTTACAAAGTGAATTTCCTCTCTAAGAACCTCCATGGCCTCCTCAATATCCATAAAACTCAAAATAGGCATTTGGATGAGCCACATGTCTCATAAAAATAGAAAATGCTTCCTTTCTCCTATCGAGATCCTTGGTAAGCTTGCAAAGGTAGTTTTACTTTATGTATTATGTACAAAGGAGAGAGAATGGTGACATGAGATATTGAGAAAAGGAGTGGGTCATAATAACCTTCAGATTTATGCCATTATTTTTCATATTGAACCCTCCTCCTTTAAGAACAATAATTAATAAGTTAGGGTGCTTAAAACTACCTACAATCCCCACTAGCTCAATTTTTCATCTTCTCCAGTAGTTCTATGATTGGTTAATATATTGTGGATATCTTAAAACATTATACATATCACTAAGTAACTATATAATACCTAATATTCATGTAGGTAACCATCTACTAGATCTACAATACCAAATAAATCCATGTTTGAATGGTGTTGAGAGTTACAAGAAGGGTCACTAAAGGTAAAGGATGTTTTCACACATGAAGATGATGGTTTTAATTTAATAAAAATTATATTCCAACTTATATAACTCCTTTAAGACCTTACAATTCATCATTTGAGCCTAAACAAACCAAACATGAAAGGAATGTAAAGTTACAGTTTTGTAGGTGTTCAAAGGATGAGGGTTCTACCAGGTATGATGCTTTTGAAAGTGTTTTTGGGCTTGGAATGAAAATAAAAACCTATGATACACATTGGTACTAACCTCTTATACTTTATCCTTATCTCCTCAATGCCTACAGGGTCTGAAATCCTTCACAAGTATGGTACTTATTCTAGATTACAAGTAGTAGCTCATCAATAACATTAGTTTGGGTCTCGCATAAGGTTTTCAAGTACTTACAAGTAGAGTAAGGGTGGATGAAATATTGAGATGTGTTGGAGAATTTTTTGGAACTATAAAAGGGTCTAAGAAAATAAGGTGATGATATAATGGTATATAAAGACTCCCAAACAAGCTTGGATGATCTAAATGAATAGGAATGTAGACTTACATGTCTATATATATGTAGGTCAACATTTGTATCTAGTCTTGCATGAGAGTCATTACAATAAAATAACTGATGACCTTATAGACCCCCTCTATTTCCATCAATGTTTTAAGGTTAGTCTCAAGAATCCTTAAACACTTGTAATTCCCTCAAGCCTTAAATGAACCCACTCTCATATGATGCACTAAACTTACAAGTCTATGATTATGGTTTCTTCATTTTATTTAAACTTGTAAAGATGAACAAAGATGATACAAGGTAAATAATATGCTTTTTACTAGTGAACATATTATACAAACAAACATGATTGGTTTTAAAATCTCAAATATCAAAATCTCTAGTGTAACATAGTGGATAGTCAACAAGCCTAACTGAAGACTTACAGGCCTATATATAAGGCTTAAGGAAATTTACAAAATTTGAGATAGATTAGAGGAATGATGAAATTCAAGGTGATCATGAGTACCATAAGGAAATAATTTAAAATAAGAGATAGAGGTTAAAATAATTGAATCATCCAAAAGCATGCAATCTCAATCACACACCTTGGAAAACCTAATTGAATGCACTTGCATGTTTATGGGTGAAATGTGAAGGAAAAATGCATGTTTCAAGAAATTTGGAAGAATTATAACTTTAATAAGGTGAAGATGACATTGGAATTAATTTACATAAAGTTTATAATTGGTAAAATAGAAATAAAAGTGATAAAAGGGTCTATTAGGGTCACTTACATCAATTTGTTAGTAAACCCTAACATGGGCTAATCTAAGTTACAATCAAGAAAAGGGATAGGGGGATATGAGAATCACATACAAACATTATGTGGGGTGGAATATATCCTAATGAGAATTTTATATCAAAAAAACAAACATGTATATGCTTCTCTCTCTCTCTCTCTCTCTCTCTCTCTCTCTCTCTCTCTCTCTCTCTCTCTCTCTCTCTCTCTCTCTCTCTCTCTCTCTCTCTCTCTCTCTCTCTCTCTCATAAGTGCATACCTAGTCACCCAAGAGACTACTTTCATCATGTGGGAGATTGATGGAAAGGTTGTATGGGTTAAATTTGTGTTTGGATGTGTTTTTGAGGCCTCAATACTTCAATAATTTGGTGTTCATTCTTTGATTAGGCCCCTGTACTCTATGAACAATCATTAAGAATCTAGGCTCCTCTAAACCCTAGAAATGACATGATGACTAGGTTTTCACCTCAAATGACTCTAAATGGATTGTTTTGGCTTGGGAATGTTTAGTATTAATTTCATGTTTCTAATATTCACATTAATAGGAAATTCATTGGCATGTGCAAGGTACTGTTGTATAAAAATTAGCCAAGAGATGACTATTTTAGGCCAATAAATGTAGGTTTTGATGACTCTCCATGAAATATAATTGAGTGAGGCCTAATGTAATATCTTAGGATAATCTATGACCTTGATAAAACATTATATGATTACCTTAAATAACTCATAAGAGGCATCAAGGCAAATTTGTGATTTTCAAACCAATTGCAAATGAGTAGAGAGAATAACTAAAGAGTCTCAAGGCACTTATGGAACTAGTGACAATTGGATGAGATGTTGTAGATTCTAGAATTATTGGCACACTTACAACATCAACATAAGATATTTCCACATATGAAAAAGTTTCCAATATAGAGATGAAAAGTTAGAAACCAACAAGGTGACTTGTCAATATTCAATCAATAAAAGCAGTTTCAAGAGAGAAGGGTTATGTGTCACTCATACAACAACTTCATGCAACTCATCATTACTCTAAGTGCACACATTTTGAGAGAGTCCTTATGATTGTTTCTAACCTCTTTCTTATTTATAACTTGTTTCATCATGAGTGATACTTTTTTAGGACCTTCTCCAACATCCATATTTTTCATTCTCTTCTATATATACAAACTTAAATGGCTTGTTATAGATTCTCTACCATGAATATGGTGAAACCCCACTCTTTTTTAATGCCTCTGATCAATATATATTTGTTTTTTCCTTATCTTATAGCTACATGTAGTGTAAAAAATTAAATAATTTATGAAATCAAGTGTAGACTCAACTAACCTTAGTTTATTGTCTTATTATTCTTGCCTCATATAGTTTAGCTCACCATTGTAGGGTGTAGAGAGTGTCATCAGGGATAACTTATGGATTAGAAGTGGTAATAATCTTCCCTCCTAACCTCACAATATCTTACATCTCTATAAATCATTGATATGATATGTGCAACTTGAGAGTAGTGCATGTCTTTTAGTCTATAGGTCATAGTGCATATGTAATAGGTGTTAGTGATCTTAAGATTTAGTGTATCACCTCCTTAGTTAGGTTTCTTTCATGTTATCCTTCTCCCTTTTTCCTTACAATCTATTAGTGTAGAGTTGTGAGCCTAATTGATACATCAAGGGGAGATAATCCTTAAATCTAGAGACTCAATCTACCTATTAGGCCACCCACAACTTAGGATTATCTCCATGTTACCTCAAATTGTGAAGGCTTGAACAACCTTCCAAGGGTTCAAATTTGGGTGATAACAGGTATCATGTTACTATAACATGTCCCCACTGAATATGGGTGTGCCAAATACTAAATAAATGTGGAGAACATGCTTCAAAAGAATGCCCTACTGATTTTGAAAATTAAAATAAGCTCCAATGTAGAGAATGTGTTTCTAGAACATGCCCCCATTAAATTTGGGTGTGATGAATACTGAATAAATGTGGATAACATGCTTCCAAATCATGCTCCCATTTAATTTGAAAACTATGCCAAATGTGGAGAATATACCTCTTTGACATGCCCCCATTTATATGACCCATTTTGAGGTGATGGAAGATAGGAACTAGTAGTTACCTCACTACAAATGAAGAAGATAACTAAATAATCTATGAATGGAACCATGTAGCATATAAAAGAACATGCCTAGGTAAATGTAACATTGAATCACGTAAAAAAATGTGATCACATGAAGGCCTAAGATACATGATAAAGATCATGGTAATGTTTATATAACAATATGTCAAGCTCAATAATAAAATAATCATACACACAAGATCACTCAAAATCAAGTCAACAAATAATGGTCCTAGGATACTACAAATAAAGGTCATATTCAAATGCCACATAATCAACGGGACATGACTTAGTTAAATGTCCAAAAAATCAATAATGACATGTTAAAATGTCCATACAACAAGTAATGACATATTCAAATGTCAAAGAATAAAATAAAGGCATAGGGGCCACAAAAAATTGAGCATATTCAAATGATCAACAAATAATATAATAACAAGGAAAGATACTCAAGGAAGTACATAAATGAAAACATACACACCCAACATAAACATAGCATAGTAGTCTATGGATTAAATGTGTTAGAAAAAAATATCAATTACATAGCATATCAAGTACACTATAGAAGATATAATCATGGATAAAGGCATGTGTAAGTTCATATCAGCTCAAACATGATAATGTAATGTGGCCATAAAATTATATAACCTAGATGTATCATGTTGAAAGAAGATGGATGCGTTTAATGTCCTAGTGATGTGAGAAGAGGGAAAGCCCAACATACATAAGTACATAGATTATTTATTTGTGTATGCCTATATCACACTCAAATAAAAGTGTGAAACACATGTGTATGTATAAATAACTGATATGCTATCCATGGACATGGAACTAATACATAGATGTTAAGGAGCCAACATAATATGTAGATGCCCAAAATATTTTTGATTTTTTCAAATTTTTGACTTTTTGGTATTTTTGGAATATTATACCCTTAGGTTGGACCATTTGGATTGATGTAGTTATAACTAAGGTAATCACCATACATGATGGAATCCAAATAGGAATAAAAATGCTCGACTATAATGATCATGTGGTAATTGGAGTTCTACTTTCGGTTCTAATGTTATAACTGATGTATCTATGGTAGTATGAAGTGTATCATATTCATATACTATATAATCAGTATCATCATGATCATACTAATC
This sequence comes from Torreya grandis, assembly GCA_037957365.1. Taxonomy (NCBI): domain Eukaryota; kingdom Viridiplantae; phylum Streptophyta; class Pinopsida; order Cupressales; family Taxaceae; genus Torreya; species Torreya grandis. Next base: position 1,426,637 of record JARHVA010000334.1, read on the forward strand.
TATACTATCACTAGGATCGTAATTATTAATGTAATCATTATTATATTAAAAATGTAACTTTTTAGGTTGTTCTTGAACTTGTGTATAACATTTGGAGCATTTATGTATGAAAAATTGATTGCACCATAGATTGGAATTTTCTTATTGAAAGTTTGATTTTATTGAGTATGTTCATCTTTGTTAGGAACTTTCCTCTCACTATGGACTATTGAAGATTCATGTATATTTACTTGTACACTAGGAAAATATGTAACTTGTGCTTTGACTTCTTGATCTTTTTATAACATATCTTGTTCTATCTTGGCCTTTTGAATATTTTATTGCTCTAATTGTGCCTTTTGAATCTTTTATTGGTATAGGTTTAGTATTTTTAACTATTTTAGCTCTAAATTTTTCTTTGGTAGCTGTAGACACTCCAATTTTATCACTTACATGTCAAATTACACAATGAAGTGACTTCCCATATTTTCAGACATCCTTGGTCAATTTATGTGTTTCGTTGTCAATTTATCTATTCAATTATCATTTCTATGATCAATTGTTGTTCTCTATTTAATTAATTTATCTATATTGATTTTAGTATAATGATCAATTACTCACATTGTACTAATTAAATATGTATTTTGAGCTATTTATTAATTACTCTTCCAATTATTAATTAATTGTTCTTTTCCCTCCAAGTGGACATATTCATGTAAAAGGGAATCTTGAGATCTTAAGGATATACCCTTGAGAGGCCAAAAATTATGCAAAGAATTAGAAATAAAGTGGGATTATTCTCTACCCTTCATCTTGGAAACAAGATGAAGGGCCTACCTTTTGAGATCCATGTGCTCTCTTGGAGAGGATGCTCCACCCTTCATCTTGATTGAGATGAAGGGATAATTTTCATTCATCTTAAATATTTACAAAGAGCATCCTCTATGGTTAATATTGATTGAGATAAAGGGATTATTTAAATTCATCTATGATATTTGTAAAGATTATCTTCAACCCTTCATCTTGATTGATATGAATGGCTTACATCATTGATCTATGTACTTGATTTGTGTGCACACTTGAGGACCCTTTGGCAACCGTTCATCTTGAATTAAAGATGAAAGGTCCTCATTAATCCAATTTTTTTATAAATAATATCATTCACATCACCATTCTAATGTTCAAGTGATATAACAAAGCCCTAAAATTTTATCAAGCTAAACTTGTTCATCAATATACATTCTTTGATAAAAATTTGCATGATACATAGCTTCTATGGAGATGATTAACTTCAAATTTGCATTGATAAAGAATATTTAAAAGCTAATCTAAGCTGCATCCCAATAATTATCAAGCTAGAAAAGAGGTTTTCATGATGTGAATATTTATGCTTTTTTATTCTCTTTGGTATTTTGTTGACCTTTGAGGTCATAGGTGTGTCTTTAGTATTTGTTATCACTTTGCTTATCTTAACCAAACTTTTGTGAAAATATTGAAGATATATAATCTAATGACATATATGGCACACCTGGTGGGATGTTGTAACCCACACCTTTAATTAGAGCCTACGAAAAATATTAATTTATATAGAATCTTGATATTTTGGATCTTTAGTGTTTAAATTTTTGTATTTTGTCTCTCTGTGAATCGGTGAATTTATTCCCAAAAATAGAAAAATAGTCTCTAATTTTTTTAATAAGTGAAATCATCCCTATAATTAATGAAATTATCCCTATATTTTTGAGTTTGTCATATGTTTTTATGTAGGTTTATTATTCACCAATTTTTTCTATATTTTAACAAAATGTTTCAAGTTTGATACTGTGTTGATTGGAAAATTTATTATCTTTATCAAAATTGTTTTGATAATTGATGAAATCATCCTTGATAATTGGTGAAATTGTCACTATCTAGTTTTCTATGTTCTATCTTAACTTTGTGTAGGTTCATATAAATAAAAAAATTATTTATATATTTAGCAAAATTATCTATCTATTTAATGAATTTGTCATATCTTTAGTAAACTTATACTGATAATTAGTGAAAGTTGTAGACACTAGAAAACTACACACTACAGTTCTAAGTGTTGAAACACCCCTAAATCACCTTAAGACCCCTTTGGGTCTAAACTTGACCTTTTGACTGACAACTAGACCTAGGACTCTAGTCATCTTGACCTACTAGATAAACCCACCTTTTTAACCCAACTTGATCTTGACCCTTGATTGTCAATGGTCACCCTGATCATTGATGATCACCCTAACCGATGGTCAGGTTCTACCCTCTGAACCACTAACACCAACTTCAACTCTACCTTGCTTTTTTATAATTAGATTGTCTAATTCATGTGTGATCCCATTCATGTCAAAGTTAAAATTAGACAATAATTTGGACCTCTTGTTAATATATTCTTGTACCTCTCTTTCCTTCCTATAATAAAAGAGGGGTAGGAGGTGAAAATAGATTCACAACTATCAAGAGCTTTTGTATCTAGAGTTTTTGATAGGTGTTCTCCCAATGATCCAACAATCCATCCATCATGATATAGATCATAAGTGTTTCCATCCATTGGTCAATAAACAAGTTTAGTTACTCTACCAAAATCACTCTAGACTTCATCAAACAAGTTTTCTACCGCAACCATTCATCCTATCAACTAGCAAAAAGCTAAGTATTTATTTTAATTATTCAATAACGTTATTTGTACTTCAAAATTAACCTAACCCAAACAAACCTCTCAGAATATTATTCTAGAACCTCATCAATCAGCCTTTTATCACCTAGACCTAACCCATAATAACCACCAACTATCACCCTGATCGCTAATGGTCTATACCAACCACTGACGGATACCACAACCATTGATGGTAATCTCAGTCACTAATGGTCACCTCAACCAAATCCAAGTTATTTTCTCCCATTTACCCTCAACCAAATCCCACTTTCTTTTCCTTGGCCTGATCATAGAACTCTACCCTATTTTATGAACACACCCAACCTATTTAGCATTAGTATTGGCCTGATTATTTCTATAATTAGTGAAATTCATCAATTTATTTATCAATCATTTCTTGTACTTAATTTTAGTATCTTATATGATTTATGTAAGTACTTTATCTTTTGATTTCTAAACTTAATTTTTTGAAAATCATGGATTGATAGCCTCCTGGGGAGCTATTACTTCTCAGATATAGATAGCACTAGGCAATCTACTCAACTATCTATCTAACTAACCATTTGATTTAGTGATTTATTATTTATAGGTTATTCTTCCCAATCCTAAGAGGAGGTCTCTACAATCATCTGATCAATGTGAGCACAACCAAATAGGTTTTTCTACCATACTAGTATCTAGTTTATTTCTTCTTCCGTTCTTGAAACATAAGCTAAAATTATCTAAAACATTATAGCATGCTCGGTGGTACCCTTGAGTCTCTACTTAGGTTTATTTTTTTTGCATCTACATGTTCTTCTCCCTATTCTATGTTTATAAACAAAATTAACATTTTTTGGGGGTTTAAAATCAACTACATACATTTATTGCTTACAAGTTTAGCTCACTTAGTTAAATTAAGGCAAAGTAATTTGATTGTAGTATCATGTGTATCACACACACAAATCAAACCACCTAGATAAAATAAACATCTAAACAACTTTATATAAGGCATGATTGGGATTTTATCACCTAATAGTCATCTTACCCTTTCTCAGTGATCCTACTTGGAGGTCATTACTAAGGGGAGAACCAAGTTAGATCTCTGGTTGAGTATAAACTCTAGAAATTAGTATATATTGTCTAAGCACCCGACACCCTTATCGCTACAGTGTGTGAAGTGAGGGGGTAGACCCCAATACTAAGCTAGGTATTTATTTCTAATACAAATCCTTTTTGAGTGTTGAAACAACTTGAAACCATCCATAGATTTATTTTCTAGTACCTGTTCTATTAACCCAAGTGGAGTCACATAATTTATTAAAAATCTTAATTCATAAGCCAAAAGAGAGACTAAAAATAACTTTAGGACTTAACATAATTTTTAGTGTGTGTTTGATTTCCTTTATTATTTCTTGTCTTCTCTTTGTTTGAGTGGTGAGATTATTTTTATATTATCTCTCCCTTATCTTTCATGGTTCTAACTCACTAATAATGAAAGAACCTAGTAGAACATAAACCATCACTAAACCAATCAACCTCTTCTACCTCCTCATCTATGGAGTACATCTTTGAACCAAAAAACTCTCCTCATCTTTTAGGAAGTCCTTATTTCCCTTAGGTATTTCCCCATGGAGATATAGACTTTTCCACCTTCTTAGATAACAATCTTGTGGCCCTTCAGCATTATCTCAACACCATGCCTCACCTTACCACTGCTTCAATTCCACCTGCGGACCCACCTTATGACATGCATTCACAACCTTATGGGGAACACTTCTATTTCCATAGTCACCACCTACCCATTGACTACCCAATCATCTCCATCTACCAATAATCCCTTTGATATTACTATGGAAAACCAACCTACCCAACCTACCAACACCTTTACACCTTCTACCCCCACCAACAACTCCTCTACCCTAGAAACAACCCAACCATTAACCAACTATAGTCCACTCACCATGGGATTACCTACTTCTAGCATTTCCAACCTTCCTTCGGCTACCCCCAATCCATTAGTCACTACTCCAATTCAAAACCTTGTGGTGTCTATACCTTCTACCTTACCACTAATTAGTACAAAGGTCACCACCTTTTATTTGGTTAAAAACCCAACCAAAGTTCCTACCCAAAACACCTTAACCTCTCGATAGGCACCCATTACACCCAACTTGGGTTACATCTCTAACCCACAAGGGCATGTATCTCTACCCACTACACAACCACTTACATCCACCTACCCATACATGGCATCCACCTAACCACCTATGTCCACATATCAATATGTGACAATGCCTCAACCTCCTACTAATTATCAATATGTCACCCAACCACAACACTAATATGCACCTTAAAACCTTTCAGGTGTGTAACCCCAAATAGATCTAATGAAAATACTAATTGATAAAATGACCACTTTAGAGTGATCCATTTTAGGGGCTCAAAACATTTTATCATATGAGCAAATTTTTAATGAGCCCATTCACGCATCTATCCCTATCAGACCATATCCTCCTCTATGGGAACTTCCCAAGTTTTATAAATTTAAAATTAAGAAGGATCCCCCAATAGCAACCTAGGTAATTTAGGCATTCATGTTATTTGATTTCCTACGATGATTCTCTCCTTCTGTGTACCTTCACCATGTCCCTATTTGGTTCAACACTGGATTGATACATTGCCATAACAAAACACTCTCTCTTCTCCTTCACCCAACTAGCCCAAACTTTATTGGATCGCTTTTCAATAAAAATCTCCAAGAAATTTTCCATCACTGACCTTCACTCTATCTAAAAATTTGATGATGAATCTATTGTTGATTTTTTAACTTGTTTGAGGAGTTCAATCAATCAAATTTATTTCTCCCTACCCCAACCTGAGCCAATAGAAATTTTTGCTAGAGCATGTGCCAAGCACATATATTCTACATTATGTGTTCAGAGCTTTAGAACCTTTGATGAATATTTCACCATGGTACACAATCTAGAAAATAGAGCCATCGATGAAGGAAAGTTAAAGTTGAAAAAAAAACTCTACCTTGAAATCCAATGAGGCCTCTTCCTCTAAACCAAGTAACCAAACCAACACTAATGCCAAAATTAAGGGAATTATGAATGAGGTTGTACTTAAGACCACTCTTCCACCATCTATCAGTCAACCAAATTCTTCTAAATGCTCAAATCAAAAACATGAGGAAACTAAACTAAAATAATCAAAAGCAATTTAGTTTACTTGGGAAGTCTTACATTTAGGTCTTAGAAAAGTTCATGAAAGCTAATATAATACAACTTATTCTCATCAAACCCCATCAACAATTCAATTCTTCTCATCCTAAACCTAGTTAGTACAATAAGAATGACTTATGTGCTTTCCATCGAGTAGTTGGGAATGACATTAGTAGGTGTAATACCTTCAAAAATGTTGTCCAAACCCTCATTGATAAGGGGGAACTAGTGTTGGACAACCCCAATGTACCTCTAAACCAAGATCTTGACATTTTTAGATAAACTTTTCCCAATCATTCACCTACCAAAAAATGAGAGCAATAAAGTTGAGTCTTCTTATGATACCCATATCATCAATATGGTTCTTGATGTACTCATTACTAAAGAACCTACCACCCAATCTACTTGTTCTTCACCCTCTCCACTTATTGCGATAATGGAACTACCTTCTCTTCCTTTAGAGACCCAAAACACATAAGTAAATTTTTAACCTCCTCCACTTATTGAGGTAGTAGAGTAAAATTTTTCACCTCCTCCACTTATTGAGGTAGTAGAGTCATCAACCTCTCCTTCAACTAACATACTAGAGCTAGAAACCATCACCATTTTACCTCCTCCCTTAACTACCAAATAATTCACTTCCCCTTTGGAGATAGTTATCAAGGAAGAAATGACCATAATTTCACCTACACAAAGGAACAACCCATCCAAACCTTGCATCATTTTATTGAGGAAAATAATAAGGTCATTATTCCCCTTTCTCAACCTATGGGTTTATCTTTTGAGTCCATTGCTCACGGAACAAGACCGGTCCTTAAACCATTTTCTAGACTAGTTTAGCTATTGGAATTTATCTCCAAACCTAGTATGGATAGATACACATTTTTAAAATAATTGGGGATCCCTTATATCACCAAATAAGAACCTCCAACCACATATTTGATGGACCAACCCACCACTTCTATTATTTAACCCGCTATCATATCAACTAAACTAATAAAAACTGATACCAACCCAACCATTTCTCAACCATTCAAAGCAACCAAATCCCAAATAATAAAATCATCCTCTATCACTTCAACCAAACTAACCAAAAACCTTGGTGTCTTCCCTACATAGAGCCTTAATCATCCATCCTTAAAACTAGAGCTAACCTCACCAGACCTACCAACCAAGCACCAAACCAAATCAACCAAGGAGGTAAAGCCACTAAAAGGCCAGAAGGCCATAGTTATACCTCCCTAAAACTTTCCCTCTATTTTAGAACGTCATCCCTCTACTTTGATTAGGAAGCCAACTATCTCAACCAAGACCCAACCACTGCTTTTGGTTATGCCATCACTCTTACTTTCTAATAGACCCATCTTCATCTAGCCATCAATAACCAACCTAGATACCTTGATATCTTCTACCTCCAACTTATCAACTTCCTTACCTAAGACAAAATCATCAATTAAGAATACCACCTTACCCAAGACCTTTACCATCAAGGCTATTTCCAAAATGACTCCTATCTCATCAACCAAGGCCAAAACCTCTAGACCCTCACCACCTTTAGCTAAGTCTTACTCAACTATTTTCCAAATGTTATTATAAGATTTTTGCTTGACCTTACCTCTTATTAGACCATTTGACCCTCTTGGATCAAAAATAGTCTAGTATAATGACCACCAAGTATGATCCTATCATAGGACACCTAAACATGACATAAAGAGTTGTAAAGCTCTCCAAACCATAATCTATTGGCTCTATGATGAGGAAAATCTATTATTACATGAACCTCCCATGAGCTTACTACCAATCCAATAGGAAACAACCAATACCTAATGCCTACCTACTCCCCCACTCTTACCTAAGAGTGACAAGGAACCAAACCACTCTCCTACCCCAACTCTTCCCTCTATCCATACTATCTATGTGGTCACATGATCACACACTCAAAAAAAGATAAGGGGAAGGTAAAAGTATACATCTCATGGACAAACCTATCTTCCACCTCCCAAACAATTCAAATTCAAGCATCTTCACCTTTAGCCAAACATAAGGTATCTATCTTGGGTACCTCTCAATCCAACCCCTCTAAATCAATCAAAAGAGTGGTTCTCAAACTAATTCACCAAACCTTGACAAAAATGATCCTATATGAATTGATTTCTACCTTCCCTCATCATTTCCAAGTAATGATAGATGCATTACAATCAATAGAGGTCTAGCCTAAAGACCCTCAACCTCTGACAACCTTTGTTGGCACTCTCCAAATTTATAGCCTTGTCAGCTTTAAAGATTTAGAAATACCTTCTATCCACCTTGATGACCCAGATCCCACTATTTTCATCATTGAATACATCAACCAAACCCACATAAAATGGGTTATGATTGATGGGGGATCCAATATTAATATCATCTCCTCCCATACTTATGATCAACTTAAACTACCAAATAATGTCATGTCTAAAACCTCAGCTATCCTTTGATCCTTCAATGATACCATGGCCACTACTATGAGAACTATTGTCCTTCATATTCACTTAGGACCTCACACACTCCTAGAGCTATTATATGTATTGGAAAAAGAATTCTAGTTTAATGTTTTGTTGGGATGACCTTGGATCCACTCCATGGGTTGTGTACCGTCTACCCTTCATCATTGCATAAAATTTGAGCATAAAGGTTAGATTGTCACTATATAAGTTGACCCAAGTCCCCTTTCATCATGCAACATAAATTATCAACCCAAATACATATTCCTACCTCCATCTAGCACACCCTTATCAACCAAAGACAAGCCCTCAACCATAAAATATGAATCCATATATTTGTCTACCAATGAGGCATCTACCAACTCACCAATCCCCTTCGTTAAAATTCCCACCATAGACCATTTGCAATCAACATTCTAACATCTTTCACTTGGGTAATATATCCTCTTGACCCTTGATGCCTTCCCTAATCCCCATGAGTATGGGTAACTTAACAACCAACCTAGGTATGACCCCAATATCAAAGCCACTAATCCCCTTGGACCTTCAAACTATCAAAACCATTTCATTTATGGAGGACTTGATAAACCCCTTGGAACTTCCACTACCTCTTTTTCACCTTGACCATTCACCTCTAACTTCTCCTATCTAGATAAACTAAAATTTGCCAAGACATACCTCTACTGGTTTGCCTAGAGGGGATTTGGCCTAGGTCAGTACGAACATGGGATGCATGAGTTACTTCCAATTAAAACTAAAAAACTTCATGAAAAGCATGGCCTTAGTTTCACACAACCTCAACAACAAACTAACCAACCTCCTATTACCATCGTCAATGAGGCCATCCCATCCTCACTATTTACTCTACCATCGATAGCTAAATATTTTGATATTATCCCCCCTAACTTTTTTTCATCAACATGATCAACCTCAGATCCCTTACTTATAAAATGGATGGGGGGGCCATAACCATCCCTATGACCCATCTTGAGATGATAGGAGATGATTCTCCTACCATTAATACCATTCAATGTCAAAATGATGATTTTATTCTCACCTATCTTGGTATGCTAGATTCCTCTATCTAAAAATCCATTCCTTTAGAGACTTCAACCATGATGAATGAATCCACCATAGATATCAACTTAGGCACTCCATACAACCCCCACATTATCAAAATTGTCTAATCATTAAAGTTTGAGGAGCTTTGAGATTTCCCCTCTTTCTTGTAAGATCATAGCATAACATTTACTTAATCTTACAATGATATGTTAGGCCTTGACCCCTCCATTACTACCCACAACATAGTCACCAACCTTGATGCCAAGCCTATTAGAAAAAAACTTTGATGAATGTACCCTCTCATAGCCCTTCTCATCAAAGAATAGCTTCAACATATCCTATCCATAAATTTCATTCAACCTATTAACTACCCCGAATGGGTCTTGAATGTTGTGCTTGTCACCAAATCCATAGGGGGACTATACATTTATGTGGAATTTCATGATCTCAACCTTACTTTTTAAAAGAAAACTTTCCTCTACCAGGCATTGACTAGCTAATTGATCTTATAGCTGGCCATGAGATGTTATCTATCATAGATGGATTTATGGGTTACAATAAGATCCTAATTTCCCTTGAAGATCAACACAAAACTACTTTTATCACCCCATAGGGGACCTTATGTTGTAGGGTCATGCCTTTTGGACTAAAGAATGTTGGTGTAGCCTACCAACACACTATGACTTACATCTTCTATGACCTTGTCCATAAAATTATCACAGACTATGTGGATGACCTTCTTGGGAAATCCAAATATTTTAAGGATCATTTGGCCATTCTCAAGATTACCTTTGAGTGACTTATCCATTGCTATGTCTGCCTTAACTGTAAAAAATGCATTTTGGGGGTCTTGTTAGGAAATCTCCTTCAACTTATCATTTCCCTTTGAAGAATCAAAGTTTATCACACCAAAATAAAATCAATCCTCAACATGCTTCCTATAATCAACCTAAAGTAACTCTATAGTTTACAGGGGAATCTCTAATCCATTCATCGCTTTATCTCCCAGCTCTTAAACTGATGCCAACCCTTCCATCACCTTTTGAAGAAGGATGTGTCCTTTAAATGGAATGATGACTATCAAAAGGCCTTTGATTCACTTAAAAAGTACCTTTTGTCTCCACCTATCCTCACCCCACCCAAGGATGATTAACCCTTCTACCTTTATATCTCCATCGTCAACTACTCCTTAGGGGCCATGCTCGCTTAGTGGGATGAACAACACAAAGAGTAAGCCATCTACTACATTAATCACATGCTTGTAGAGTATGAGACTCGGTACACCCATCTTGATAAACTTTGCTTATTTTTAGTCTTCATGGCCACCAAACTTTACCACTACCTTCTTAACCACAAAACCTATGTCATAACAAATACCAACCCACTCAAGTATATGCACTCCAAGCCATACCAAAACCAATGTATTGCCAAGAGGATCATGCTTTTAGCTAAGTTTCACCTTGAGTTTCTTCAGTAGAAGTCATTTAAATGGATAATCATTATCAACTAATTAGCCGATGTACCATTAGTAGATAATCAACTTCTTCCTCTTGAGTTTCTCGATGAGTTCATCATGACCCTCTCTCACGTAAACTTCACCTATCAAGTGACAATATTCTTTGATGGATCAAACTGTCAACATGGTGGGGAAGTTGGAATTATGCTTATTCCCATTCATAGTGAACCTCTTCCTTTATCCTTCAAGCTATATTTTGAATGTACCAATAATATGGATGAATATTAAATCTTAGTCATAGGTCTTCAAACTGTAGTAGCCTTACGAGTCAAAATGATCAACATCTTTGGTGACTCTCAACTAGTGCTCAATCAAATAAATGGCTCTTACCAATGCAAAAATGATGTTTTGCAATAGTATAAATAACTAGTTGGTGAACTCTTACTGTCATTTAAACATTACCATATCCAAACTACCCCATGATCTATGAACAAGTTTGTTGACACCTTGGCTTCCCTCACCTCTCAGATCCTATCTACATCCTTTGAATCTAAGTTATTTGTAATTATCCATAGACTTGCCTAGCCCTCTTATGTTAAACTAGATTCTCCCACCATAATTAATGTGAAGGAGACCCAACCTGATATTTGGTATCAACAAACCTTCAAATATCTTAACCTTACCATCATTCCTTTAGGTCTTTATAAGAATTCTTGAAGAGCATTTATCTAGAGTAACTCACGTTATACCATTATGGGGGAATTATTTATAAATGTGGCTTTGATGGTCTCCTCTTCCACTACCTATGCAATCATGAAGCCTCTCATGATATCAAAGAAATAGATGATGAGATATACAGGGGATACTTTAATGGCTTTACCATGGCTAAATGCATCCTTCACCTTGGCTATTACTATCCTACCCTTAACAAAGACTAATGTGATTATGTGAAAAAGTGTGTTAAGTGTCAACAACACACTAATTTACATCATGCACCTAGCCATAATCTTTATGTATCCATATATTTATAACCCTTATCACAATAGAGTTTAGACCTTATTGGTGAAATTAACCCCCATTGTTCATAGCAAGACCATTATATCATCACTATGACTAAATATTTTACCAAATGGGTAGAGGCTATTCCTCTTGTCATAGCTAAAGCTAGAAATATTATTGACTTCATTAATCATCACATCATTTTTATTTCAGTGTTCCTCACAAAATCATCACTGATAATGACAAATATTTTGAAAACAGATAAGTCCAATGTCTTTGTGATGAATTCGACATCAAGTTAAGTTTCTCTTCACCTTATCATCCATGAGCTAATGGATAGGCCAAGGACTCTATCAAAACTCTTAACAACATGCTAACTAAAATGGTTAATGCATCTGGTTAGAATTGGTATTTACACATCCGTATCACCTTATGGGCATATTTTACTATCATCCAAACCCCTATGGGTGCTACCTCATTCTCTCTTGTGTTTGGAGTGGAGGTTGTCTTACCTATCTAAGTTTGAATTCCTTCACTTTGCATATCTGTACAAGACATCATTTTTAAAGATAATTATCATCAACACTATTTATCCTAGCTTGAGCTACTTGATGAGTATCACTTAGCTTTCCTTACCCATATTCATGTCTACAATAATGAATCAAATGTGCTTATAACAAACACCTTAAAGTGTGAGAATTCAATATCAGAGACCTTGTCCTAAAGAAAAATCAACATGTCACCAATATGGAGAAAAAAAAGTGAGACAAATTTTCTTTCAATTGGTTTGGACCTTATATCATAATACATAAGTATGGATCATGACCTTACTAGTTATCCTCTCTTGAGGGAAACCTAGAACTTGAGCCCCTCAATGCCTCACATTTGTATTCTTTCTTTTTTTTTAAAAGGATCAAACTCACCCTTTATCTAATTTAATTCCATCCCTTGCTTTCAAACCACATTCATCTCCCTATTTTATGGTGTAACTAACTAAAATTGAATCATGTGATTATCCATCACAATCATAGCCTAATCTTAAACAATAGGTACCATGGATCTACCCATGGCATGATTCTCATGGTACTTTCCACCCCTTTTACAAGACAAATTCTCATGATCGTTGTCACCTAAACCTCTTTACACCTAACCAATCTTCTTGTACATTTAATTCTCCCTTCATAAAGGTAGACCTTTAAGCCTATATAAGAAAGTATATGTCAAGCAAAAAAATCAAAGCAAAGTCATGACCAAAAATATTCATGGGTCATTCTTAGCATTCATAAATTGCTCTCTTGAAGGACAACTGATATAAACATATCAAAATTACTCAAAATAAGGTAGATTGATCCCTTGAAGGACATTTATCAAAGGCATTAATTAGAGGACAATAACTCATACCACTCCCTTGAAGGATGGCTGGGTAAAGCATTTGTCAAAGCATAACAATTTATTGGAAGATTCTTACATTGATCAACTTCCCCAACTCTCCCAAGAAAAAACATAATAAGCAAAAGACCCATTATCAAGCATCAATAAAAATAAAAAAAATTTGAAAGCTATAGTCAGCTCTCATACAAAATAATTTTGAAAGACATAATTGGCTCTCATGAGTAGGCTTCTTACATCGATCACTCTACACCTTACATGACATAAACATGTTTATACTAACTCTTTGGTAACCTCCAAGAAGAGGCATGTTAGTCACACAAGAAGGTTCCATTTTCACCCATCTCCCTTTTATGCACTATAAGTAAGATATTTTTGAGCTCACTTGACATCATGTGAGAAAGACACCTTTCTAACCAACTAATGAATGAAAATACAAAGCATTCAAAGGAATTATATTTCTTGAGCCAATCCAACTTCAATTTTTATTTTATTCCTTACCAAAGAAGAAGTATCTTGCCTTCTTATTATCCTCTCTTAAATGGTTGATATATTTACTTAGACATTTTGTCTCTTGATTATCTTCTCTTTCTCACATTTGGTTTTGTTATTCAACTTACTTTATGTGTTCTAACTTAAGCAAAATCACCATAACCATAACCACATCACATCATGTCATCATCATATCATGAAAAAAAGAAAACATCGTTAGCATAAACCATATCCATGAACATAATTATCATAATCAACATCATAGCATCCATGAACAATAAAGTAATAAACCACTTTAAATACATGTCTAAATCTAAATGGGGAAGCATATTCTCAATAAAAATTAACATCAACATCATCATCATATCAATGATCATCTCAAAACATGAAATTAGAATCATCACATCCATCAAAGACATCTTAATAAACAATAATAAACAAACCATAAACAATAAATCCATGTGATCAACATCATCACATCATCCATCTATCACACAAACCATTATCATACTGAAACATACCAACTATGACCATCATATCAACATCATCTAGATCCATAACTATACATCATCATCAACATAAATAAAAATCCATCAAATGCCTAGCTAGGTGAGTCCATATCATAACCATAAACCATAACATCATCAATGATCAACATGAACATCAACACCATGAATAATAAATAATAAACAATATGCAAAGAGCATGAGTCTATAATCATAAATAAAAACATAATCATCATGTATATAAATAATATACATGTATCTCTCTTAAAATATACATCTCACCACATTAGCTCATAGGCTAGTATCAAAATTATATACATCAATATATGTAATGTCTCATAATCAAGACTATTCCCCTAGGGCACCGCTACTTCCTAGTGCCTATCCTCCCATGAATGCAACCCACTGTCTTGGTGTCACCATGATATCACCACTTACCAAACTAACTCTCTACTCACCCCATCAAGGCTCATTAAGAAAAAATCTCAAGACTATAGCCTCATAATAGTAGAGCTCCTCTACTATGGCTATATACTACGCAATAGGGATAATGCTTAGTGGTTCTATAAGTGCTACAACTCTTCCTCCAACCTATCTCAAGGAGTCTCCCCTGGGTAACTAAGGCTAGTGTAGCTCTATCCTAGTCCCTCTCACTTGTAACTATAACCACTTGACCCTATACCACTACCAACTGACTTTGTCATGCTACCATATAAGCCTATGCTGTAACTAGAACCATTCAAGCCTGATCTCTCTTTATTGTCATTACCTATACATCTAGGGTAACTTATTATGCTAGCACCTATTGACCACCTCTACCGATTGGATCTACATGCATCACCTTCCACTCACCATCATCACCCCCAAAATTGGCTATCATATATAGTGTTTGGTACCATGTAGGGTACATATATCATCTATCTTGGCCTTAGCTGGTAGCTCCTCATGATCAATGAAAATCTAAACTAGTTATGGATCTAAGAGTAGAATCTCTACATCCTCCCACCTATACCTCAATAATGAACCCAAAATAACCTAAAATAGGCTAAATTATCACCAAAACCTATAAAAAATAATGATTTCTATCTTGCCCTCTCTCCTACCAAAGATCCACATGTAGTTTTGTAGAATAATGTATGCCTCTTATAACGAGTCCACTCTAAAAACCTAATGTATGGATTCCAATACACATCACCAAAAACCAAGGCATCCAATGCACCTCTGAACCAATCATTGTCATGAACCCCTCCACCTAATCCTGAAAGGGCAAAATCATCTCTTGACTAAATGAATCCAAATTTGAACTCCATCTATGCATACCCCTCCCATAGTAGCCCCATTGGCCTCAACATTGGAATGTTTTCATAAGCTCAACATCATAGAACAAATACTACATTTATTCCATACCTCTTGTGAGCTCTAAAACCCCACAAATCCCTCTATATTTGGACTAAAAGCAAAAACACCCAACTAAACATTGTGCACTCCAGTAACATCTCAACCATAACCCCCAACAATAGATAGGGAAACCTCCCACTACTCAAGTTTGATATGACAAAACATGAGACCAACATCATCATCATGGTCATCAACCTCCTATCATCTCTCTCCCTCTAGTATAATAGAGTGTAATTAAAATCCCTAGCATGCCACCTAGCAAAATTGTGGTCATCTTCATATAATAACTCCATGAACTCATCCCTATCCTCTCTTTCAATGTGGTAAATCCTCTCACCCTAAATGGGTAGCCATGTAATCTTGTGAACATCCTTAGGTAAGATCATCATCTCACCAGTGGGTAGTAGGAATGTGTTAGTGGCTAGATCCCATCTCTCAATGAGGGCCACTATCATCACCATGTCCCATGGCATGTGATAGTAATGCAACATCGTATCAAGCCTCACCTACTCCAATGTGCCCAGTCAATAACTTATACCTCAATGAATCTTAGTGAAAATCCAAGGTATCTGATCTCATACCTAAATCTACTCCTGTGCTTACAATGTTCATTAGCAAACAAACTTAGTTTACTACCACACTTTACTTGTGAGCTATATCACCCTACCCTAATTTTCCCTTTTTACCATTACCTATTATGCTACAACTCTACCTTTGACCTCATCCATCACTATAACCTTAAACTACTACCTAAATTTTACCCTTGACATCTCATTAACCACCAAAATTTCAAACATTCAAACATACAAACACATTTCTACCCTAGTCAACCATTGACAATCAGGGTGACCACCAATGGTCAAATAACTAATCAACAATAATCATCACCCATCGATGGTTAGGTATGACTATCAATAGTTTCTATACATGACCACCAATGAAATAAACCTAACCTTACCCACCCTATAACACACCCATACACCATAAATAGATCACAAATTTACCTAACACCTATTCTACCCTCCCTTAATCCTACCCTACCCTCTCAATTTTGAATTTTACCCAAAAAATTCACCTAAACAACCAAAACCCTAAAAACTATGTCAAACCAAATCTATATCCACCAAATAATGAGAAAATAACCAAATTAAACTCACAATGCATTTACAAAATCAAAACTACATGCTATAAATCAAAAGTAACCACCACCTTGTTCCTCGATTGACATTGAGGAGGAATCTTGGGACCCACTACCTGACCATGTCCTCATCCACCCTACATCTTGGTTTGATCAACCCTCTAATACTCTATCCCACTTAATCCAACTCACCTACTCACCCATTCAATGTATGCTATCAATCTCTTCATATAAAATGCTAAGTAGCAAACACCAAAATCAAGTTATTCAAATGAATTAAAATGATAAGTGAAGTCACTTTTGAATTTACCCCTTTTAGTGTTTAACCCTGACCATCAACAATCAACTTCAATACCCCTGACTGTCGATGATCAAGAGGTTAGCATTTTTTATTTTTCCTCAAGTAACTATTTTTTAGCACCATGTGCCTACCCATAGAGATCATCTTCTCCACCAACCATACCACTGACCACATCACCTTGCCACTGGCCATTTTATCATGAATCTCATATGTTTTGTGATGACCATACTTTGGTCTTTTTGATTGTATAGACAACAATTTAAATGTTTAAATTTTTTGAACTTGTGCTACCTTGCACACACTTGACTAACTTGTGTCTTCTAAGGGGCACTTCCTACCTTAGATACCCATCATTATACTAGACTAATTTGTGTTTTTACTAGGATCACTTCCTTACCTTGGATACCCATGAAAATACAAACCTTACCTAGGAGACTTGTGTTTATGAGTGTTCCCAATCACCATGCCTAAATGTGATCACATGATTCACTTGCCACTTATCTTTCTATCATAAACATTAATTTTTACCAACTATGGTAACCTAGTCAATGCATGCTCTTGGATATCACTCTATTATTTCACTTTGTTCTTGTGTTTTTACTTTAGTATTCCACCTATCACCCACCTTTTATCATCACCTTCACCACTCATCAAACCTGCACTTAATTTGGTTTTACCTCATCACTTCCAATTTGAGGGGAAACACCTCTCCCATGCTCAGGAAACCAAACCTTTAACCCATACTCCATTTTTGTTTTATCATTTACTGATATAAATTACATAACAAGAAGGGGAAAAATGTAGACACTAGAAAACCATACATTATGGTTTTGAGTGTTGGAAAACCTCTAGACCACCTTAGGACCCCCTTGGATCCAACCTTGACCTTTAGATCGATAACCAAACCTAACTCTAGTCAGCTTGACCTACTAGCTAAACCCACCTTTTTAACCTAACTTGATCTTAACCCTCAACCATTGATGGTCACCTTAACCATCGATGGTCACCTTGACCACTGATGGTTAGGTTCCACCATCTGAACCACTAACATCAACTTCAAGTCTACCTTTCTTTTTTATAATTAGATTGTCTAATTTATGTGCAATCCCATACATGTTGAAGTTAAAATCAGACAATAAGTTGGACCTCTTATTTATGTATTATTGTACCTCTCCTTCCTTCTTATAAGAAGGGAGGGGTAGGAGGTGAAAAGGGATCTATAACTATTAAGAGATTTTCTATCCAAAGTTTCTTTTGCATGTATTATTCCAATGATCTAACAATCTAGCCATTATGATAGAGATCTAAAGTACTAGTAGTCATAGATTGATATCCAAGTACCGTTACTCTACCAAAATCACTCTAGACTATATCAAAAAAGTTTTCTACCTTAACTAATCATCTGATCAACCATCGATAAGCTAAGTATTTATTTTAATTGTTCATTCACTTTGTTTGTACTTTGCAATCCGCCCAACCCAAATCAACCTCTCAAAATCTTATTCTAGAACTTCATCAATTAGCCTTTATTATCTTGACCCAACCCATAATAACTATCAATGGTCACCTTGACCATTGATGGTCTATCCCAATTACTGATGATTACCCCAATTACTGATGATTACCCCAACTATCAATGGTAACCTCAACTACTAATGATCACCTCAACTATTGATGGTCACTGTGGCACAAAATAACAAGTTATTTTCACCCACTTATCCTTAACAAAATCCAAATTTATTTTCCTTGGCCTGATTACAGAACTCTACCCTATTTTTTGAACCATACCCAACCTATTTAGTATTAATATTAACCTTCTTATTGATATAATTAGTCAATTTCATCAATTTATTTATCAAGCATTTCTTGTAATTAATTTTAGTATCTTTTATGATTTATTCATGTACTTTATATTTCAATTTCTAAACTTAATTATTTAAAAATTATGGATTGAAAACCTCATAGGGAGTTATTGCTTCCCAGATATAGCTAGTGCTAGGCAATCCACCCAACTATATATCTAACCAATCATTTTCTTTAGTGATTTATTATCTACAAGTCATTCCTCTTAAGCCAAATAGGAGCTCTCTACAATCATATGATCAATATGCACATAATCAATTAGGTTTTCTACCATACCCATATCTAGTTTCTTTCTTCTTCCTTAAACATAAGCTAAAATTATCTAATAAAAAATCTCCTTATTAATTGGTAAAATCATCTTTTTCTGGTTTTTTGTGTTTTATCTATGTTCTATGTAGGTTCCTAAAAATAGTTAAATTTCTCTATTTTTTGGTTAAAACATTTCTATGTGAAAATCAAAGAGTTGAAAAAATACCAAAAAATCAATCTCCTTCGCTTGCCAAAGACCCTTAAGCAAAACTAATCACATTGTTTGCTTAGAACATCCAAAAGGGGAGTGATCTATGTCAAAAAAATCATGTTTTTAATTCACATTTTATTTTGGGTTTTAAAAATAACACTTGCTTATTTATCAAAGTTTTTCTCATTTCATGCGAGTTTTCTTTGTTGTTTAATTTTTATTGATTGTATTATGGGGATATGTTGTACATTGCTCTTCCCTTTTGGGTGACTTAGAAATGAAAATATTTTATTTTATTTTAAATCCTAAAAATTTCCTTACTATAATTTTTACTTGCCTTTATTGGGATCCTATAAATTAGAATAACAATACCTTCCATTTTTATTTTATCTTATGAGTAGGATTTCATCACCTCCTCATAAGTATGTTAGGGGGTATTTTACCTAGGGTTTCATCTTCCAAAATCATACTAACTCAAATTATTCAGTGGGGTATGAAAATTAATCATACTATTCATTAGGATAGTGGTTGAATGAATAACTTAAACAACTAAATAAGATCTTAAGCCATGCAATAGTCTAGACATCAAACTTCACTAAGCAATACATGGCTGAAATTGTGAAAAAGAAAATACCTTTCCATAACAAGCTAGGTGGTTTGGATCCAACTGATATATAGTTATAAATTTCTCACATAACACAAGGTATATTAGGACTAACTAGTTTTTGCAATCAAGAATTTAGATTAGAAGCCTATTTATCATAGATTTATCATGGATGTAGGGATGCAAAGGTAACAACTCATGAAGATTACCTTTTTCATACAAAATTTTGAGAGAAAGGGGGTATAAAGACCCTACCAATAACTTTCAATATTAAATTACTTATAAAAATAATTTAAACATTTATCCACTCAAAAGCAAGTATATCAAAAGGATCAGTGATTTTCCCCAAAAAATATGTCAGTTTCTAGTTTCTAGCATAGTGCTAGTGCTAGGCAATCCACCCAACTATATATCTAACCAATCATTTTCTTTAGTGATTTATTATATACAAGTCATTCCTCTTAAGCCAAATAGGATCTCTCTACAATCATATGATCAATATGCACATAATCAATTAGGTTTTTCTACCATACCCATATCTAGTTTCTTTCTTCTTCCTTAAACATAAGCTAAAATTATCTAATAAAAAATCTCCTTATTAATTGGTAAAATCATCTTTGTCTGGTTTTTTGTGTTTTATCTATGTTCTATGTAGGTTCCTAAAAATAGCTAAATTTCTCTATTTTTTGGTTAAAACATCTCTATGTGAAAATCAAAGAGTTGAAAAAATACTAAAAAATCAATCTCCTTCGCTTGCCAAAGACCCTTAAGCAAAACTAATCACATTGTTTGCTTAGAACATCCAAAAGGGGAGTGATCTATGTCAAAAAAATCATGTTTTTAATTCACATTTTATTTTGGGTTTTAAAAATAACACTTGCTTATTTATCAAAGTTTTTCTCATTTCATGCAAGTTTTCTTTGTTGTTTAATTTTTATTGATTGTATTATGGGGATATGTTGTACAATGCTCTTCCCTTTTGGGTGACTTAGAAATGAAAATATTTTATTTTATTTTAAATCCTAAAAATTTCCTTATTATAATTTTTACTTGCCTTTAGTGGGATCCTATAAATTAGAATAACAATACCTTCCATTTTTATTTTATCTTATGAGTAGGATTTCATCACCTCCTCATAAGTATGTTAGGGGGTATTTTACCTAGGTTTTCATCTTCCAAAATCATACTATCTCAAATTATTTAGTGGGGTATAAAAATTAATCATACTATTCATTAGGATAGTGGTTGAATGATTAACTTAAACAACTAAATAAGATCTTAAGCCATGCAATAGTCTAGACATCAAACTTCACTAAGCAATACATGGCTGAAGTTGTGCAAAAGAAAATACCTTTCCATAACAAGCTAGATGGTTTGGATCCAACTGATATATAGTTATAAATTTCTCACATACCACAAGGTATATTAGGACTAACTAGTTTTTTCAATCAAGAATTTAGATTAGAAACCTATTTATCATAGATTTATCATGGATGTAGGGATGCAAAGGTAACAACTCATGAAGATTACCTTTTTCATACAAAATTTTTAGAGAAAGGGGGTATAAATACCCTACCAATAACTTTCAATATTTAATTACTTCTAAAAATAATTTAAACATTTATCCACTCAAAAGCAAGTATATCAAAAGGATCAGTGATTTTCCCCGAAAAATATGTCAGTTTCTAGTTTCTAGCATAGTGATAGTGCTAGGCAATCCACCCAACTATATATCTAACCAATCATTTTCTTTAGTGATTTATTATCTACAAGTCATTCCTCTTAAGCCAAATAGGATCTCTCTACAATCATATTATCAATATGCACATAATCAATTAGGTTTTTCTACCATACCCATATCTAGTTTCTTTCTTCTTCCTTAAACATAAGCTAAAATTATCTAATAAAAAATCTCCTTATTAATTGGTAAAATCATCTTTGTCTGGTTTTTTGTGTTTTATCTATGTTCTATGTAGGTTCCTAAAAATAGTTAAATTTCTCTATTTTTTGGTTAAAACATTTCTATGTGAAAATCAAAGAGTTGAAAAAATACTAAAAAATCAATCTCCTTCGCTTGCCAAAGACCCTTAAGCAAAACTAATCACATTGTTTGCTTAGAACATCCAAAAGGGGAGTGATCTATGTCAAAAAAATCATGTTTTTAATTCACATTTTATTTTGGGTTTTAAAAATAACACTTGCTTATTTATCAAAGTTTTTCTCATTTCATGCAAGTTTTCTTTGTTGTTTAATTTTTATTGATTGTATTATGGGGATATGTTGTACATTGCTCTTCCCTTTTGGGTGACTTAGAAATGAAAATACTTTATTTTATTTTAAATCCTAAAAATTTCCTTACTATAATTTTTACTTGCCTTTAGTGGGATCCTATAAATTAGAATAACAATACCTTTCATTTTTATTTTATCTTATGAGTAGGATTTCATCACCTCCTCATAAGTATGTTAGGGGGTATTTTACCTAGGGTTTCATCTTCCAAAATCATACTAACTCAAATTATTCAGTGGGGTATAAAAATTAATCATACTATTCATTAGGATAGTGGTTGAATGATTAAATTAAACAACTAAATAAGATCTTAAGCCATGCAATAGTCTAGACATCAAACTTCACTAAGCAATACATGGCTGAAGTTGTACAAAAGAAAATACCTTTCCATAACAAGCTAGATGGTTTGGATCCAATTGATATATAGCTATAAATTTCTCACATACCACAAGGTATATTAGGACTAACTAGTTTTTGCAATCAAGAATTTAGATTAGAAGCCTATTTATCATAGATTTATCATGGATGTAGGGATGCAAAGGTAACAACTCATGAAGATTACCTTTTTCATACAAAACTTTGAGAGAAAGGGGGTATAAAGACCCTACCAATAACATGCAATATTTAATTACTTCTAAAAATAATTTAAACATTTATCCACTCAAAAGCAAGTATATCAAAAGGATCAGTGATTTTCCCTGAAAACTATGTCAGTTTCTAGTTTCTAGCATAGTGCTAGTGCTAGGCAATCCACCCAACTATATATCTAACCAATCATTTTCTTTAGTGATTTATTATCTACAAGTCATTCCTCTTAAGCCAAATAGGAGCTCTCTACAATCATATGATCAATATGCACATAATCAATTAGGTTTTTCTACCATACCCATATCTAGTTTCTTTCTTCTTCCTTAAACATAAGCTAAAATTATCTAATAAAAAATCTCCTTATTAATTGGTAAAATCATCTTTGTCTGGTTTTTTGTGTTTTATCTATGTTCTATGTAGGTTCCTAAAAATAGTTAAATTTCTCTATTTTTTGGTTAAAACATTTCTATGTGAAAATCAAAGAGTTGAAAAAATACTAAAAAATCAATCTCCTTCGCTTGCCAAAGACCCTTAAGCAAAACTAATCACATTGTTTGCTTAGAACATCCAAAAGGGGAGTGATCTATGTCAAAAAAATCATGTTTTTAATTCACATTTTATTTTGGGTTTTAAAAATAACACTTGCTTATTTATCAAAGTTTTTCTCATTTCATGCAAGTTTTCTTTGTTGTTTAATTTTTATTGATTGTATTATGGGGATATGTTGTACATTGCTCTTCCCTTTTGGGTGACTCAGAAATGAAAATATTTTATTTTATTTTAAATCCTAAAAATTTCCTTACTGTAATTTTTACTTGCCTTTATTGGGATCCTATAAATTAGAATAACATTACCTTCCATTTTTATTTTATCTTATGAGTAGGATTTCATCACCTCCTCATAAGTACCTTAGGGGGTATTTTTCCTAGGGTTTCATCTTCAAAAATCATACTAACTCAAATTATTCAATGGGGTATACAAATTATTCATACTATTCATTAGGATAGTGGTTGAACGATTAACTTAAACAACTAAATAAGATCTTAAGCCATGCAATAGTCTAGACATCAAACTTCACTAAGCAATACATGGCTGAAGTTGTGCAAAAGAAAATACCTTTCCATAACAAGCTAGATGGTTTGGATCCAATTGATATATAGTTATAAATTTCTCACATACCACAAGGTATATTAGGACTAACTAGTTTTTGCAATCAAGAATTTAGATTAGAAGCCTATTTATCATAGATTTATCATGGATGTAGGGATGCAAAGGTAACAACTCATGAAGATTACCTTTTTCATACAAAATTTTGAGAGAAAGGGGGTATAATGACCCTACCAATAACTTTCAATATTTAATTACTGTTAAAAATAATTTAAACATTTATCCACTCAAAAGCAAGTATATCAAAAGGATCAGTGATTTTCCCCGAAAACTATGTCAGTTTCTAGTTTCTAGCATAGGGTCAGAGTTATTTAGTCAAACATTGTCACATTATAATTACACTAAAATTTGTTACTCCATCTATTTCTATGGTCAAATTTGTCTCATTCTACCTTGGTAAAAAAAATTTATATTAAATACCTTTTTTTGTGTGAAATAGTAACATTATTTTGTTTATTTCTCTAGTCAAATTGTATTTCATTTACTTGTATTATGTGAAATAGTAACATTACTCTACCTATTGTTTGGGTCAAATCTATTCAAAGTATTGTCATTCTAAAGAGTTTCCTATTGTCTTTTCCCAAAATATGTCTTTTTTATCGAAGTTTGTTTCAACATTTGATTCCAATAATGCCTCATTACAATTGAAGTGGTATGGCCTATAATGCCACTTATGAGGATGATTAGATCCAAAATCAAATCGATCCCTTTGTGTAAGACCAACATGACCAACCATTATTGAGGATGATTATCCTCATAGTAAATAAGACATGGAGGTTAATCAATTATAATATGAATAAGAAGATCTAACTCTTTATGATGCACCTAGAACCCAATTTGAGCACCAGTTATATACTAATAGAGACAATAATATTTTAAGTCTATTAGAGATGTGAACCAAAGTCCCTACTGATTTAACTATTGATAATATCTTTAGAGTATAATTAAACTAACCTAATCCTAACCATGTCATAATTATAGAATGGACTAATGATACACATTCATCTGGCCATAATCCCAAAGAGGTTCAACCCTCAATAAATCCAAAAACATCAAGAAAAGAGAAATAATTACTTAAATATATATCTAAAATATCCCATATTCTTGTTTCAAAATTATAACAAGTTGAATAAGTAGTTAATAGCCTTCGTAAATTGTTACTTAATCCAATTGATGAGTCTCAAATTGAACAACAAGAAAAGGAGCCCATAGTTGATTCACTTTTCCATGTTGAAATGTCCAAAACTTAAGTAAAAGATACTTGTAGAGTCTTCACAACATGTGGAAAAAATTCAAACATTTCCTAATCCCCATTAAGTACCACACAAATCCAATCTTGAGAAGTCATCTGAGCAAATTAATTTACAGTAAGTTCCCATTGAGCCACAAACCATTCCATCAAGTTCATAACTTCCCCAATCTAATATGTCTAAAGGTCATTATAATGTTCATCAAGTCCTATCTAATACATAAAAACATTTTCTAATTCATCAACATCAATTCCTAAGATAAAATCAAACACAAATTCTTCCTATATAATAATGTATTTCCATTCTGTAATCTAACCACATTCAATACCAACATCCTCCACTACAATGACGTGTTGTCATTCTTTATTCTAATCAAAATCAACACCAAATTCTTTCCAATATGAAATACCATGATCAGTCCTTTAATCTTCAATGCACTTTCAAAAATACTCTCCTCATTCAGGAATTACAAGCAATCAAAGATATCATATCAGGATTATAGTCCATAAATTAGAATAAAAATACAAAATGGATCACATATATTCATACCCATTTGATTCAAGTATTTCCAATAAACCTTTGCCATCTCATTTTTATATTCCAAAATTTGATAAATATAAAGGAAAATGAGATCCAAGAGAGAATTTGATATTATTCTTTGTGGCTTGTCAAGAGGTTAGTTATGATAGAAATATATGACTTCATCTATTCTCCAAAAGTTTGGCTAGACCTACATTAGAGTGGTTCACACATCTATGACATAATTATGTTTCTACTTTTGATGACTTATCTAATAAGTTGTTCAAACATTTTTCATATAACATAGAACATGATTTAACTATGGTGGATTTATGCACTATCAAGTAAAAGGTAAGAGAATATTTTGGTGCTTATCTTTAGAGATGGCATGCACTATCTAGTAGATGTCCACATACACTACCAAACATTGAGTTAACCAATATCTTCGTGCAAAATCTAAATTCCAAGCTTGATCTCAATATTATATTACAATGTCTAGAAACTTTTGATGATGTTATCACAAAAGGGTTTCAAATAGAGAGAGCAATGATAGGTAGAGGATTGATTAAAATCTATTCTTCAAATCAGACTCTAGGTCAATCTTCCAATTAGAATCAAATTCATAATCAAAACCAAGATTTAACATCAAATCTAAAAAATGTGCTAGATAAACTCAAGTAGTTTAAATGTGACAAGAATATGGTGGGTAATAGATTAACAGAGACACAACATGTTCAAATAGTTCAAACAATGTTAATGAAGATGGAAACTCAATTAAAATTGATTAATTCAAAAATATGGTCTCCTTGAAGATAATAGTTTAATCAACATCCATTTTACAAATTGGGGGAGCCTATTGAGAATGTATTTCATAAACTTGTGGCTGTAAGTATGATTGGATGGCCAAACACTAAACCTTTTGATGAGTCTCAAACTAAACTAGATTGGTATAGGGATCATGAGTATTATGAATATCATCACATCAAAGGGCATTACATTCACAGATGTGTACAACTCTAAAATATTAAATAAAATATAATTGAAATAGGGGAAATAGATATGAATAATGCATCATCTTATAATAATTGCCAAGACATGGAAATATACAAAAATCCATTTCATTAGCATAATGTTTATTTGAATGAGCAAAGAGAGACTACCAATCAAAATCAAAATCAAAGGGTATCAAACTAATAATGTTGATTATCATGCCACTCTCTATTATTATAATATAATGGGATGAGTTATCAAACATCATGTTTCTACTATTACTATCAATCCTTGTTCCCATTCCCATAATTTACAACAAATAAATCCTTCTATTCTAGGAGTTGGTCTATCTAATTAAAGAGTTCCTTCTCCTTATGATTATCATCCTCAAGTTACTATCCCAAGACCCATTTATTTTGGTATTTCTATTCCTAGTCAAGATTGTGCTGCCACAACTTGACATGCTAATATTAACATTCAAGAGCTTGTTCTTCCTTCTACTAAATAAAATTCACATCCCCATTCAAATCCTATTCAAAATTAGTCAAAATATAAGTATCTACCTCCTGTCAAGAAATAATATGACCTTGTAGATAGCTGAATAAAACACCAACATAGATTTCCATTTTGGATATGTTATGCAACTCTTAGCTACATAAATGAATTGTATGATATTTTGAGTCAATCACACATGCCAATAAATATTCCATTAGATCAATAAAAATAAATGGTTGGACATTTGTCTCTTGGTCCATAATTGGTGTTTAACCAAAATGATATATCATCTTTGGGGGCTTCTCACATAAATTATTTGTATGTCAAGGTCATAATCACCCATCTTAAGATCAAAAGAGTGTTGATAGATAATGGGTCCTGATATTGGCCCATTAAAGTTAGTCATATGATTGGGATACACTTTGACATATTTAAATAATAACACCATTATTATAAAAGGATATGACAACATGGAATAATAATCAATTAGTACCATTTCCTTGCCTAATATGGTGGGGTTACTTATACATAGTACATTATGTCATGTCATTGATTTAGACCTATCATACAATCTTATTTTTGGTTATCCATGGATTCACAAGATGCATGTAATGCCTTATGCTTTGAACCAATGTATTAAGTTCCCTCATGTTGTAATGGAGGTAACTATTTTTGAAGAGTAACCTTACAAATATTGTAAACATTTAGAAGCAAAATTTCAAAATTATACTTATTATCCAAGTGCTATCATTCCTATTAAAAAGGGTAAGTATTTAGGTAAATTCAACCCAATTATGTGGATATTGATACTCTCATTGCTTCTTCTTCTAACTCCTCCTTAAAATCTTCTCATGTCAACATTCATGATAAAGGTCTTGGCACACATAATATAGAATATGCTTTTCATGTGGCTAAATTTCTAATATCACCTAAGTCCTATGGTCATCCCAAGATGGAGTAGTGCTAGAATGGGACAACATCTTATCTTCCAAAATCTCTTCCATTTATTTTAGGAAAATATTTCAATCAAGAATATTTGAAAATAGAAGATGATTCATGGCTATACAATGATGATCTATCTTCTTGATTTCAAACAAAAATGTATCATATTCCTAATAAAATCATGGCCCATTATGGTTACAAAAGTAAAGGACTAGGGGCAAGAGACTAAGGTAGAATAGATCATATTATACCTATCAAACATGACAAGAAGTAAGGTCTTAAATATAAGCGTAAGGTTTTACCCACTTATCACCCAAAGGATCCAACCTATGCACTAAAAGATGATGTTCTCAATAGTGACATAGAGTCCTTTTATAGTATTTATGCTGAGATGGACAACACTAACCTATTCAACACTCATTATGTCCTCACCATTTATACTATTCCTATTATTCTCCTCACTCTCCATTATCCTGACCTTATTGATTGGGACTAGTAGGACCAAGATCTCATTCTTGATACATTTAAAAATGAAGAATCTATTTCTAAATTCATGGGATTAAGAGAGGGTATCCCTCTAGGTGATCATAAGTAAGGCATCATGTACACTTTGTATGCTATAACCTATTTTGGGGAGTATGTGAATTACCTTAATAAAAATGAAACATTGAGATATGTTAGTGAAAACCTTTCTAAGGCACTTTCAGATCAGGGTAAAAAAAATAAAACATGTATTCTTTGGTGAAAACTTATCTTAGCCACCATTGGATGGGGAAACTCACTCTCCTTCATAAGAAGCCTAGCTATCCATAAATCCATGCCTCTCATTCAATACAAGAATCAAGCTTGAAGATCATGTTGAGTTTAAGCATATGGTTATAGAGGATTCACACTTAGTATTTCATTGGCCTTTACCTAAAGGCAATGATTTTGATTCTTCCTATACGGGTTTATCTAAAGTTCACATTTTGGGTGTGATAATCAATTACCTTCTTTTTGTCTTATTCTAATTATGGTTCTACACTCCTTATAGAAGTTACAACATAGGTTAACATTGCTACTACTGATGAATCAAAAATAATAAAGCTTGGTGTGTCTCTCATTGTAGAGGAGCACACATTTCTCATTACTATTCTCATGAAATTTAGATATGCCATGTCTAGATCTAACATTAGTTATACTTCACTTGGTCATGCATCCAGATATAAAACCAATCAAATAAAAGTTAAGGAAGATGCATCTATAGATTTATCTATTGGTTTTTAGTTAGGATAATGGAGGAAAAATGTATAAATATATTCAAATAAAGCAATGTAAAAGCTCATATATTTTATTTTTGCACAATGGTAAGCTTAAAATCTTACAAAAAGTGTTGGTTACAAAATGAACTATCAGGTGGTAAAAACTACCTAACAAATAAAAATAAACTAACAAAATAAAATAATACTTTTGATCAAAAAATGTCCCAATAAACTCCCCCTTGATCCAAGGGGGTATAAAAGCCTAAAACAATGAACTGTGAGTCATCCAAGTAGATTCTACTACAACTTCAATTGGTACACTATGTATCTTGGACTGATCAACACCCTAATCCTCCCCATACTAAAGTAAAACAATATCATGCTCTATCTAAATAAATTTATCCTCACACAAAATTTGTCAAATAAGTGATTGCCCTATTAATATGTATGGCACATCTCAAATTGAAGCCCAAAAATTACCAACATCTCTCATAGGCCTTTACTCAGCACTAACAATGCTATCAAATCAATACTGACTCATACCATAAACACTTATGATTGATAAAAAGCCAATATATTCTCCCCATATCAAATTAGAGGTGATAATCTATGTAAAAAATAAACCAAGTACAAACCACTAAAATGCTCCACATCAAAGATCATATCAACACTATATCTATAAAAGTAAAGTACATAAGACAAAAAATGCTACTACATAAAATACCAATATTGAGCCTAGAAGCTCATAAATATGGGTGTGTTATCATCTAATAATATATAGTCATCAATTATGGAGCAAATAACTTCATAGTCATCCCATCCATTAGAAGAATTTGTAAAAGAATAGCCAAAAGAGTGACTAGAGTGACTGGAGTGGCCAACAATGTTTGATTGTACCTTCTATCAATGTCAAAAGGACCTCCTTTTGGTGGGACACTCTGTATAGAGGTGTCATATTCCATCAAAATTGTAGCATATTCTCTCACATCAACTAAAACTAGAGGAAGAATAACCACATGAAGAAGAATGCCTATGTTTATGTTTGTGTCCATGTGAATGTTTGTGGTGATGCTCATGCTTTAGAGAACTATAATGATGTCTATGCTTTAGAGAACTAGAATGATCCATATGTCCATAATGATGTTTTTGTATGGAAGTGTGCCATGGAGAGTGCTTCTGTTTCTAAAAGTGCTTCAAATAATGCTTTTTATTACACTCATATAATGGATTACCTATTTTGGTATAGTGGGCCTCTTCAGTAGGTTTTTATTTATTCTTTATAAATTGTCTCTCATGTTGAGTGAACAACTCACAAATGAAATCAAAATTATATTTTTTAAGCTTATCACTAACCTTAACATTTCTATAAATTTCCTATAGCTAGAGCTAAGCCCATTCAAAATAATAGAAACAAGCATTTCATCATCAATTTTTCTACCAGTAGTGCCATATTCTTATTTAAAATTCTTAATTCATGACACATATTCTAAAACATCATCATCTGTTAGTTTAGTGTTGTGCAACTATATAAGGTCAATTTTCTTATAGGTAGGTTATTTTTCATACAAATTTATTAGATCTTTTCATGATTTCCAAGCTTTAGAATTGATCACCTCAATGTGAATTATGACTTGTGCACTACAAGTTGATTTTAATAAAGCAAGTGCACGAATATCACATTTTTGAAATTTTGTAAGATTTATGGGATCAGTACACAATGTTAATTACTTCTCAACTACTTCCCACAAGTCATTGATGATAAAAGTATTTTCCATGGTCATTGACCATTCCTTATAATTTTTAGGAGTTAAGTGTCCATTTTCAAAAATCAAGCTCACAATTTTAGCCATGTTATGAAATCAAATAATAAGGAACTCTATTAAGTTTTGCCTTTACCTTCAAAAACACTTCCTAATTACAAGATATTCTTGGGACTTGTAAAAAAATGATTACACCTTATAACGCCTATTACACCCTTATTTATCCAATGTCATTTTATAAAGCCTTTGAAAAAGGAATATTCTCTTTAAAAATTCATCTTTGATTTTAGATGAATTTTGACCAAAATTTTACTTAGGAGGGTTTTGAACTTGTAACCTCTTCGTTTACAAGTGACTCACAAAATCTTGACAACCAACTCCACTACAAGCATTATTGAGATGTCAAATATAAATTTTCTATTTGAATATTGATTTGTTTTATTTTTGACAAATAAATCAAATATTTGTAAAAATGATTTACTCATGCATGTAAAAAAATTTGAAACAAAAATTGGTTACTTTCTTTGCTTTGGTGGACCCCACTAGTGATAGATGAATATAATAAAGTTTGAAACTTTAAATTAAAATGTGAGTTTACTTGCTATGCTGCACCATACTAAATTTATAATTTTGTGGAGTGTAGATTATTCTCTAGCCACTACCCTAGTTTCCTTATTGAGATCACCTTCCATATAGGTGGTGAAATAGAGATTAAGGGTTTGAACATTGAGCTTGATTAAATGTCTTGCTTTTTGGTAAATTGTCTCTCCAAGTCGATTCCCTACGAAGAAAATATCAAGCATTGTACCAAATCTGGGAATTAAAGCACTTTGATGCCATTAATAATGTGAATAGTGGAGTGAATATATTCAAAAATAATATACTATCTATTCTAAGCTATATTTATTTAGTTGAGAATGTGACTGCCACTACTCTATGAAGTCAATAAAGCACTAGACAATAATGTTTTTATATGTGGCATCTTCTTCTACTAGCATGCCATATAGATCTCTTCTATTGTACTTTTAAAATTATTTAATTAATTTGAGAAAACAATAATTATCATACAGATGCACCACACATGTAAATGCTTTGTTATATAATAAAACAATAACAATCAATATTACAAGACTGTTCTGAGGCTATTACAAGTATGTTGCATTACTTCCTCTTGCATATTTCTCTCCTTCAACTAGGAGTTGATACCACTGATAGTTAGGACAATGAAGAAAAAATAAAAAAATATATTCAGGGAAATCAATGTAAAATATCATATATGTCAAATTTAACAAAAATTTTATCTAAGATCTCTCCAAGAGTTCATTACCATATCCATTACCATTCACACATTGCTCACAAAGAACTATCTGTTATTGAATGAATAGATTATAATGAATGAGTATCATAACTCCATCTTCCTCTCTTTCATATTATTAGACACCTTACCCATGTATTTATAATAGTTTGGGGTAGGTGAGAGGAATAAATTTAGCAATGTGAAAGAGGTTTAGTTCCCAAATGAATAGTTAGGCCACTAATGTCAACATTTCAACAACCATGTTGACTTCCTATTTTAACATGTGGGTGTGTAACATTAAACCCCATATAGTTTATTTAAACTATGGTGAAGCTTCCCTTAGTTAAAAATCAAGTTAAACTTACCACCAAGAGTATTAATCTAACATCCCCCCTTAAGATTATGTAGGGAAAAGATAAAACTCATAAAATGGGTCCTGGAAATAAAGGCCTGATCCGATACCCATGTACAAATATATAGTGAAGTACTAAGTGTCCTTATGGTAGCCAATATATCTTACTAGAATAAATAAATGTTGATTCACTATAATCACCAATTCAAATAGGAACTGGTACTTTATATGAGGCTCACTCAAAGAAAACACTGATCACAAAACTAGAAAATGAGAGATAAAACTATGGTGTCTCAAAAAACTAGATTACACTAGATGGGATAAAATCCATCACTGAATTAGGTGCAAGGGATGCTCAACACTCAAATATGATATCAATTATTTATAGGAGGTACAAGGGACACTCAACACCTGAATAAGTAGTCAAAAGTACAAAAGAGTACTACCTGGTGTAAGGGACACTCAACTCCCAAAGAAATAATATATACACACACACCCCCCCATAATGCAGAATGGGTGAGTAGATGAAAAAATATGTATGAGTGGTCTGAATCCACTACTCAAACATATATCAATGATAATATCTAAAAATACTATAGAATTCTCACAAAAAAGAGACACACTAACTATCAAGGTGTTGAAGAATACAAAAAAGGTTTCTCAAAAAAGGGATGGCCCTAGTGGTGATGGGAAAGATAAATAACTAAAAGAGTAAAGGGTGCACAAAATACAGTACACATGTATGAAGGTAGACTAGGATATAAAAATAAAAGCCCCATAACACTTTATAATTTAGTGTAAGTATAATATATCCCAAAAAAATCACCAAATAATCAAATAGATACTGGAAATAATAGAAATAAGTTACCATAATAAGTAGTCATTCAGTCGAAGAAGCCATCATAAGACCTAAAATATGTTTGAAAAAGGGAGCACTGATATACAGTATGAATGATATGTAGAATATGCATATGAATAATGGAAGAACCATGCCTATAGATTCCATGCAAATAATGTTGATGATGCCACCATAACTGATCATCAATCCATCCTAGATAATATAAAATGATGGAAGAAGATACCTGAAAGTGATACAGTGCCATGTGCATAAATGATGAATGTAAGGAAATGCCTATATCAAATGTAAGACTTTCAAGCCTAAGGGAATCTGATAAGGTGTTAAGATGCTCATGCCTAACAAAATAAAACTCAAGTTTCTTAGGCTCAGTGACGGGCAAGCTGAGTCAAGACTCTCATGCCTGAATACAATATTTTATGAATGCCTAGATGTAGGATTACCATGTCAATCAATGTCCTCTAAAAGTGTGGAATGAAAAAAAATTATTACAGAGATGCTACAAAATGGTCCTAAACAAGATGTGGAAACACTTTCATGATAGCTAATGCCATGATGAGAAATCCAATGAGCAAGTTAGATGGGGAAAATAATTCCCTATGTGTGCTTTCCAAGACCTCCACTAGAATAACCCATGATGTAGAGTATGTGGGAACCAAATCTAGTTGTGTGTTTCACAAATGAAGCAAGAACATCAACAGTGTGATAAATAATATTATGAGTTGTAACAAAGGCAATTATTGATGTAATAGGATCACAAAATGACTTAGTGGCTGATAGATCAAAATCTTGTTGAACATCTAAGGGATGCATGCCAAAGTTGAAATCAAGAACTAAACATGGAACAAGTGTAGTGGTTGTGTGTTCCAAAGGATTAGATTTTGATTGAAAAAAATCAATATGAGATTGAAAATTCTGGAGGAATGAATCATGTGCAATAAGTGTTGTGAGGAGGAGCATGTTCTATGTGATGGGGGCCTTATTTTTCTTGACAAAATTAACAATTTTACTCTTGGATTTCAAGTTCTTATTTGATTTATTGAGTGAGATTACAACAAGGTAAGAAGCTAATGCAAGCAAAAATAAAGGCAAGTTGATTTGAAAGTGGCCTTGGTGGTGTCTCCAAAAAAGAATGTAAGGTGCTAAGAAAGGGGCCTTAAAAGAGACAACATAAATAAGAATGCAAGTCGTTAAGAAAGAGGCCTTGAGGGTGTCTCCAAAAAAGAATGCAAATCTCTAAGAAAGGGGCCTTGAAGGATACATGGCACAAAAAATGTGTGCCAAAATTTGAATGTCCAAGTGCAAGAACAATGTGCAATCCACAAATACATAACAAACAAATTCAAGGCATAAGCTACAAGAATGCCTTAAGCAAGTGTGTATCCCACCCAAAAGAGTTTGTGGCACTTTATAAAGGAGTGCAATGACTAATATAACTCCCAACCACTTATAATTGTGTAGTTTTACAAAATTCTTCACCACAGTATAATTTGACTTAAAAAGAGAAAACAAAAAAAATCTATTCTATGCAGTATGACTCAAATATAATGACAAATTTCTATTCTAGGTAAAACAATACGCAATTTTTTAAAAAATGACATCTCAAAAGGTGTTCGAAGTGTGGATAAAATTTCTCAAAAAGTCTAACAAGGTTCACATGATGAGAAAACCTCCATAAACCTAAAAAATAGTCATATTTTCTATTAGAATAGTAAAACATTGAATATAATGTATAGAAGAGTGTTGAACTAACTTTTCAACATAATAATTGCCTCCAAACACCAAATAATGCTCAAGATATGAACAAAAACATGCTAGTGTGTCTGTAGAAACACATAATGGAGGGGTGCTAACAAAAAATGATGAACATGAAAATAAGAAGCCCAAAAACACCAAGTGGGCTTGCAAACTAATTAAGAAGCATTCATTAGAAAAATAAATTAATTTTTTGGTGGGTCTGACCACCTGTCAGACCGACCCCCACCCACCTATCTTCATCAAATGAAAAATGGTGTTGTGTGATGCTCTGTTGTGTGTGTGGTTACAAAAAAAAATCATGGTAGGGATTGAGACATTGACCCACCCATGCACCAAAAATATCATAAAATTACCTAAGACAAACTAGATTCAAACATTAAAAATGTCATTGATTATATAAAAATGCTAAAATGCCAAAAAATGGTGACCTGAGGTGGCTGGTAGTTGGAAAAGTCCTCAAATGCTGCTTGTGAAGGCAGGTGGCTGCAAAGGTCATCAACAAATTTGGCCTAGAAACAAATGCAATTTTCCACACATCAATGAAATCATACATTCCCAAAAATACTTTGTGAAAATTTTCAAAAATTGCTAAATTTCAAAAAAAATACCAAAGAACACTGGCTAGGCCACGACTCATAGTGGTAGTAGCATGGGCATGAAGGGAGAACATGACAAGGATAATTGGATGAAATTGGTGGGGAGGTAGGCTAGGTGGTAGATGCCATAGAGGTGGTAGTGGTTGGGTAAGGTAGCCATGGTAGATTATTGTGGTGCAAGATCATGGCTAGGCAATTCCAGGGGAAACAAGGTGCGTGGGAGTAGGCCAATAGAGGATGAGTGTGGGGAGAGGAACTTAGGTGGTAATAGGGTAGTGTAGTAGAGCAGTAGTTGGGGGCTCTATTTTGGACTAGGGGGTGGAAGATGTTGGGTAGTGGAGGAGTCAAGGTGGTGGTGTAGGTGCTAGGCATGGGGCTAGTGCAAGGGTGGCTAAGTAGCAAGCTCAACCACACAATGAGTCTTTTTTTTTAAATTTTATTTTTAAAAACC
This sequence comes from Torreya grandis, assembly GCA_037957365.1. NCBI lineage: Eukaryota > Viridiplantae > Streptophyta > Pinopsida > Cupressales > Taxaceae > Torreya > Torreya grandis. Next base: position 1,463,195 of record JARHVA010000334.1, read on the forward strand.
AAAAACATTAAAAAAATATATTAAAATTTATTTTATTTTTAATATCTAAAAACAAATAAAAAAATCCTCTCTTTTTTGAATAAAACCTTTTATTTATTTTTTTGAAATAACAAAGCCCCCCAAACTTTTAATTTAAAATTTTAAAAAAAGGAAAAGGCATACAATTTTTTTTAAAAATTAGGTTAAAAAAAATTTAAACCCTTTTAGCTAGCAAATGATCAAAATTGATCATGATATTCCATCACATCAGGAGCACCATAGGTCCCTTTTCTGCCAAATGAATTCCTACCCTCACTAAATCAACCACTTTGGATATATCCATATGGTTAGATCTACATGAAAATGTGTAGATTTTCCAGAATATGTTCAACAACTAACAAACTTATCAAAAAAATCTAGAGTGCCTGGTGACCAATTTTAGCAAACTAAAATCTTGAACCTCCTTTCATAGCTTCCATAAACATGCTAGAAAACATTGATCATCTTGAAAAGGCAAAATGACCTCCAGATTGTGAAATCATCTCCAAGACATTCATTTTCCTCTTTTTGACACTATTTCTCTAATTGAGCAAAATGAGGAAAGAGTTAATGTAAGGACAAAATGTTGAGTAATTACTCAAGGACATGGCTTTGATACCATGTAAGAGTTAACAAAACTCTTAGCCAAGAACTCTCCAAGAGTCCATTACCACAACCATGACCATTGACTCATTGCTCTCAAAGAACTATCTATTACTAAATGAATAGATTACAATGAAAAAGTCTCATATCTCCATATTCTTCTCTCTTATTTTCTTACTCTTTGAGGCACCTTACCCTTATATTTATAATAGTTTGGGGTTAGGTGAGAGGAACCCATTTGGTAATGTGAAACAGTTTCAATTACCAAATGCATAGTTCTGTCATTATTGTCAACATTGCAACAACCATGTTGACTTCCTATTTTAAGGTGTGCAACATTAAACCTTACATAGTTTATTCTAGTTATGATGAAGCTTCCCTTGGTTAAGACCCAAGTTAAACTTATCACTAAGAGTATTACTCTAACAATATATTTTATTTTTGTATAATGGTAAGCTTAAAATCTTATGAAAAGTGTTGGTTACAAAAATAACTTTTGGGTGGTAAAAACTAATTGACAACTAAAAATAAATTAACAAAATAAAATAATACTTTGGATAAAAAAATAGCCCAACATTAGTCAAAGTCAAACTAAAAAAATTATTGGTAGCATGTTTTATCCAACCTATTCCATATGCAGATTGGATTTCTAATGTAGTACTAGTCAGTAAGAAGCTATTAGGCATTCACATTTTTATATATTTTAGAGACCTAATTAAGGCTTGTCCAAAATATGATTTCCCATTTCCAAATATATACATGATTGTGTACTCAATGGTAGGCTATGAGATGCTATCTCAGGTTATAATTAGATCAAAATTACTCTTAAAGATCAAGCCAAGATAACATTCACTACTCTATGGGGCACATTTTGTTACCAAGTCATGACATTTGGCTTGAAGAATGATAATTCCACTTATCAAAGAGTAATGATGGTCATATTTCATGATCTTATGCACAATAGTATGGGAAATTATGTTGATGACATTATAGGAAAATCAAAGACTCATTTAAAACACCCAATAATATTATGAAAAATATTTGAAAGGCTTCATGAATACCATGTGCATATAAACCCTAAGAAATGTGTCTTTGGGGTTACATCAAGAAAATTATTACACTTCATTATGTCTCATAGAGGTATTGAAGTTGATCCAACCAAAGTGAGAGTTATTACTGAAATGCCACCTCCTACTAACTTGAAGCAACTTCATAGTCTACAAGGGAAGATTTAAGCCATTCAGTATTTCATTTCTCAACTACCCAATCAGTGTCACTCTTTTACTCATCTTCTAAAAAATGGGAGAATGTTTCAATAAAATTAAGAATGTCATGAAGCTTTTGAAATTCTCAAAAAATATTTGGCTAATTCTCTTGTATTTGTTCCTCTTATGTTGGGAAAGCCTTTCTTGTTATACATTTTTGCAACTAACAATGCCTTAGGGGGATTCTTAGCTCAACACGATGATCAATAAAATGAAAAATTTGTCTACTATCTAAGATTAACATTGGTATCCTATGATCAAAACTATAGCCAAATGGAAAATATTATCTTTCATTAGTATTTTCTACGTAGAAGCTAAGACATTACATGCTCAATAATAAAAAAATGTTGATTGCTAAAATGGACCCTCTAAAATATTAATTAGAAAAAAGGGCAAGTGATAGGAGATCAATTGGTAGAATCTCCTCTTTAAGATTTCTCTCCTATGACAATACACTTTCTAGAAGAGTTTATTATGATCCTAATTGTAGCACAAGAATGGAAACTCTATTTTTATGGATCTTTCATGTCTCATGGATCAAACATGAAAGACTTTTTATCACTCAGCAAGGTGATCTTATTCCTAAAGGTTTTCAAACTAGTTTTGCATGTACAAATAACATTGCTGAATATGAAGCTTTTCTAGATATAATTAGTCTTGTAGTACAATAAAATATTTAAAATCTACAAGTCTTTGGAGATTCTTAGCTCCTTATAAACCAAGTCACTAATTAGTACTAGACAAAAGATTATAAATTGGTACCTTATAAAATTTTGGTGGATAAATACAAACTCAAATTTAAATTCATCCAATTTAAATATGTTCCAAGAGATAATAATATATCTATAAATGCTATGGATACTATTGGGTCCATGATTGATATTTCTTAGATTGACATAGAGTATCAATTTCTAATTGAGAACCTTCTTGTTCCAACACATACTTATTCAAATTATAAAATGATTTGAGTCATTTTTGGTCTTAATTCCCCCTGGTATTGTAATATTTATTCATATATCTAAGATTAAATCATTCTACCTAACTTATCCTGAAATCAAACCAAGTCTTTTATTCATAACACTCCCCGCTATACCATCTTTAGCAACACACTATCATAGAGGCTATGAAGAAAATATGCTTCATTGTCTAAATATAAGAGAATCTAAATTAGTGCCAAGGGAAGTTCATGAAGGCATTTATGGAACACATACTAGTGGTTTTGCCTTAGTTAAAAATCTTCTTCATACTGGATACTATAAACATACTATGGATGTAGATGCATGTTCCTTTGTTACGTAATGTTTTCCATTTCAACAACATGGACATATCATACATTTTCTAGCCCAGGCACTTCGACCAATTATGACTCCTTGGCCATTTTTCATGTGGGGTCTTGATCTCATTGGCAAGATCAACCCTACTTCATCTAATGGCCACAAGCATATCCTTATTACAATCAAGTATTTCAAAACGTGGGTAGAGGAAATCCATCTTAACTATATTACTAGTAATTAGCTTTCAAAGTTCATTCTAAATCATATCATATATCACTATGGCATTCCATACACCATTATATCTGATAATGGTAGATCATTCAAAAATAAATATATTGTTTCTCTCTATTTTAAATTTCATATCACTCAAAAGTTCTCAACTCCATAATATCCACAAGGTAGTGGATAGGCCAAATCTTCCAATAATACTTTGATCAAAATTTTGAATAAAATGGTTAATAAACATGGTTATGATTAGCACATGAAAAAATTTATATACTTATGGGCATATCGTACTAATGTTCAAACTCTTACTGATGTAACTCTTTATTCCTTTGTTTATGGCTCTGAATCCATTTTGATTATTGGGATCAACTTTCCTTCATTTAATATTTCATTACAAGGTATTCTTGATGAATAAGAATATAAAGTGGTAAGATTACTAGAATTAGAACTTCTATATGAGAAATGATTAGCTACCTTAAATCACCTTAAGGATTATCAAAATTGGCTATGTCAGGGTTATAAAAAAGAATTATTTCCCAAGAATTTGAGCTTGATGATCTTATGAGTAAATAAAATCAAAAGAATACAAATGTTAAATGGATAAATTATGGTAAATTCAAACCAAATTAGTTAGGTCCATTCATTATCACAACAAAATATAGATCAGGTGCATACAAGTTGGCTACTCTAGAGGGTGATGAATTTGATGATCCAATGAATATTATGCATATTAAGTGTTTATATGCTTAAATTATCCTATTCTAGATGACAAGTATTCCTAATTGGGGTCATCTTTGTTATATAATGTCTAAATCATCTCTGTTTGACCATGCTTGGGGAATTTTATTCTATATATGATTTTTTTAATCTTCTAGCTTGTAAGACTATTATGATTCTCTTGATTTCTTCATAATTCATGTTTACATTCCTCCATATAATTTATTACCATCTATATCTATTGGTGCAAAGATAAGTTGCATCCTATTACCTATTGTTGTTGAAAGGTTTCCATAGATTTGTTCATGCTTGATCATTCCCTTATTCATGTCTCTTATTCATATTGAGGAAATACACCCATGAGTACCTTTTACTTTCATAGGTGTTTTTGGATTTGTTGTTTCCCATTTCTCATCTATATATTCTCTAGTCAAAATACCCTTGTTTATATCCTATTCTAAAAATCACTAAAAAGTCAAATATTCCAAAAATACCTAAAAAGTTAATTATTCTAAAAGACCCTAAACATTCAAAATTGAAAAAAATACTAAATAGTGGTGTTATTTCCTATAGGGTACCCATCTCTAGTTTATCATATTTAAATCATTTTTCTCCTAGTGATCAACTTGAGTTTCTAGTTACTCGTATAGAGAGGGCACATTTCGATGTATCTCATTGGTGATTTTCATTTCCTTATGATGTAAATTTTTTCTAAAACTGGGATAAATTATTCCACACTCTTGTCATTTTGCAAGTTAATTCCATGCTCTTACCATTTTACAAGTTCATATTTCATGCTTTCACTTTTTTTACAAAGTTTACCATTCTATCTCATAATTCTCATTCTTGTCCCAAATCATACTTGTCATTGTTCTATGTCCTTTTTTAGTTGAACTAAAATCTTATTCAATTCTATCCTCTCATTATTTTATGATCCTATTCTTATGTCTTCCATATCATCAAATCTCTTTCCTTGTCAACAATTTTATTCAATCCTAATTTCCTTAGGAGAACTACATTTTTCCTGAAGTTCATGTTGGATCCAATGTCCATGGAACTATGTAGGCTACATTCAATTACTTAGGACATTTGGAGCTAACTCGACCAATTACTTCCTATTATTCTATTTCCCACTTTGAACATGATTATTTTTTCATACCCCTAGTCTCAAAGAATAACACCTTATTGTCACACACACTAATTTTCGACATGTAATGTTTACTTGATTTTTTTTTGTATGTTTATGAATGGAATGTTATAAATTTCTCAGGTGCCTTAGCTTGTTGCATTATACTTCCCACATGACTCTTAGTTTCTTAATAAAGATGTTTGGATGTGAGCAAATGTCTTCAAAGTTAATTTCATGGATTGTTTATTTACTTAGTTAAGTATTGTTTGTTACTTGAGTGCCTTATGTTTAATGAATTTCTTACTTATTATGGAAAGGAGGAATAGAAGAAACTAAGTATGAATATGGTTTAAAAACTTGATTGATATTACGTGTGTCGAATCAAAATATTGTGAAGATCTCCTCTTTGGCTTGGGAGGAAGACCTATGGATAAAAAAGCACTAAAGAAAACTTGTTTGCTAGGTAGATAGTCAGGTGGATTTCCTAGAAATATCTAGATCCTAGAGGTAAGAGCTTCCTCAGGGGCTATCAATCCACACATTTTAAACAATTAAGTTTATAAATAGAAAATAAAGGTACTTGCATCAATAAATCAAAAGATACTAAAATTGAATATAAGAGTGATTGCTAAGAAAATAGACTAAAAATGATTAAATTAGTGATAAAATAATTAGTACTAGTGCTAGAGTGTTGGGGTGTGCTTTAATAAATTAGAAAGGTTTCTATGAATAAGAAATAACATAGAAAATTAGGTTTTATTGGGGTAGGTAGGTGAAATTAGCTTGTTATTTTTTGTTAAGATAGTGAATGTCAACGGTTTGGATAACCATCGATGGTTAAGGTGACTATTGGTGGTCAAGTTTATTGTCAGTGGTTTGGCAAACTATCAGTGGTTGACACAATTATTAGTGGTTACTATGTGAGGATATGGGTTGATAAATTACTAATTAATGAGATTTAAAAGATGAATTTTGAGAGATGAATAAGGTTTGAGTTGATTATAAAATGGAAATAAAGTAAATAAATGTTGAGAATCAAGTACTTGTCTTTCCAGAAGTTGATTGAGTGGATGGTTGAGGTAGTTAACCTATTGGTGGAATTTTTCTTGATTCTAATAGAGTAATTATACCTAAAATCTTGGTGGAGAGGCCACAACAAATTGACTCTCTGATACGATTACTAAATTATTGATGGTAATTAAACTATAAGAAAGAAAATCTTAGATACATAAGGTTTTGATGCTAATTGTTGATGATTTTCACCTCCCAGCTCCTCTCTTCTTATAGGCATAAATGAGAGGTGGAAGTGAAGGTTCAACTAGGATATCTAATTATAAATTATCCATGTAAAGACTTGTAATAGGATTTAAACAAGCTATAATTAGAAAATCAAAGTAGATGGTTTGCATGCCTTTGGTTAGGGACATGGAATTTGACTATCGATGATTATGGTGACCATCAATGGTTACCTTAACCATCAGTGATTGAGTGTCAAGGGTAAAAAGGGTAAAAAGGCAAGGTTAGGATAGTTTATTTAGAATAACTTGAGGTTAGCTTGATTAAGGTTTATAGGGTTATATTGGTCCTAAGATGGTCCCAAGGTTGTCAAGGGATACTTTGAATTTTAGAATTATGGTATGCATATTTCTAGTGTCTACATTTTGCCCTTTTTTATTATGTGGCTTAGGTGAACAAGCTATAAAATAAAAATTAATTGCTATGTTGAAGGTCTACTAATTGCCCCAAGTATGGGAGGAGATATTCCCCCTCAAACTAGGAGGTGATGAGGTAAAAACCAAATCAGGTGTGGGTTTGGTAAGGTATGTGAGGGTGAGGATGAAGGTAGATGATAGGTTAGGCACAAGGGTGAAAATAGGCATGTGAAGTATGACAATATGTATGATAATTAAGATCATGAAAAGACAAAGGTGCCATGGTTAAAAATAATAAAGTTTAAATCTAAGGGATAAGTGACTAATGTACCACATGATCATATGTAGGTGAGGTCACTGGGTACACCTATTAGGTTTTTAGATAATGCTAGTGTTTTTGGTGGGTATTTAAGGTAGGAAGTGCTCCCATGGAAAACAAAAATAGTTTAAGTATCATGGGTATCTGAGGTATGAAGTACTCATGAAAGAGACATATGGGTCTAGTAAACATAAGGTGGAACAAGTTCAAAAGGTGGTCAACATGGAAATGTTATCATTGTGATTAAGGGAACATGCACAAACTGTCATAAAAATCATGCTAGTTGGGCTAAAATAGACCAATGACAAGGTGATGAGGTGGTCAGGGTGGGTGGAGAAGGTACTCTCTATGGTTGGGCAAATTGGGTTAGTATTACTAAAAATGGGATTGTTAAGGTTTAAGTGTCAAAAATGGGGCATCTTGACCATCGATGGTCATGATGTTATGGTTTAATGGTTTGATGTTGATGATTAATTCTTATGATGTGTTCATTGATTATGTTTTTGTTATAGATGCTTAGCTTAGGCATGATATGGCTTGGATTTAAGGCTATATTTATGACTTGATAAACCTTAATGTGTATATACTACATTAGTAGACTATAGACATGTGGTGGAAAAATGGTTAATTGTTTAAATGTTAATGGATGTTACTGATTTATGATATTGGTCATGGTTATGGTTGTCATTATGGTTATGATAATGACATGCTAATGTTTTTAATGAGTATTTTGTATTTCATTATGTTTAGACATTTTCACATTGATTTTATTTCTTATGGATATGATTATTGTGTATGGCATGGTAATGTGGATGGCTATGGGTATGCTTATGGTTCTTTGTTGTTAATGTTTATGATAAAATGCATGAAATAGTTTAATTAACAAGACTAGATGGGAGAATAGAGAATATAATCTAGAGGCAAGAACCATGATGAAAATATCAACTAGTCATGATAGGGTAAAAAGAGGGTATGATGCTTCTTCATTGATAAGGACTAAAAATAAAAACTGAAGTTAGATTGACTTAATGAACATAAGCCCTTTGAATGATTCATACTAGCATTCTTTATTTGGCTAAAAGGTGTATTAACCATGTAATGTTAAGTAAGCTTGAAAATTCCTTGCATATAGTGTAATGGGGAGATGGGTGGAAATGGAACCCTATCACGAGACTGGCAAGCCTCTATTATAGGTGTGTAAAATACCAGTGTAAAAAAGCATATACTAAGCTATGTAGACTGATTGATGCAATAATTGTACTTGTAAGAGCCGATTGTGGCTTCTACCTTATCTTGTTATTTAAGAGCCAATTACGACTTTCAAGGTTATTTTGATTTTGTTTTGATTGTGATAATGAGTCTTTTGTTAATTGTTGTATGTGGGAAGCTAATTGATGTAGGAAGCCTCCAAGAAATTGTTATGTTTTTGACTAATGATTACTAAACCATCTTTTGAAATTGGTCTAAGTTTATGTGTTGTGCTTAATGCATTTTGATAGTTTTCCTTTGAGGGAGTACTCCACCTTATGTTTTGTCAATTTACAATAAAATTTTAATAAATATCCTTCAAGGGATCAGTTTGTAAATGATAGGAATGACCCATGATTGTTAGTGATTAGATTTTTTCTATTTGGCTTTGATTTTTCTTGACATAGACTTTCTTATGCTAGATTAGTAGTTCACCTTCATGGCAACAAAACAAGAGTACAAGAGGGTTAGTTAGGTGTAAAGAGGTTTAGGTAAAAATAATCATGGGGATCCATCCTAAAAAGGGGTGGAAAGAACCATGAGAACCATGTCATGGGTAGAGCCATGGTACCCATTATTCAAGATTAGGATATGCTAGTGATAGATAATCACATGATTCATTGTTTATCAATTAGACCTAAAATAAGGAGATGAATGTGGGTGGATAAAAAGGGATAATCTTAAGATAAATAAATGGTGAACTTGATCCTTCCTAACAAAAAAGGATGAAAATGCAAAGCATTGAGGGGCTCAAGTTTTGGGTGGCCTTCAAGAGAAGACAACTGATAAGCTCCTAACCCATATTTATGGGTTATGATGTAAGGTCCAATCTAATTGAAATCAAACTTGCCCCACTTTATTTTCTACATATTAGCGACATGTTGATTTTCCTTTAGGATGAGGTCTCTGATGTTGAATTATCATGCTTTAAGGTGTTTATTATAGACATTCTTGATATGATCTTGATAGATATGAAGATGGGTCAGGGCTGCTAGGTGATCCACATCTGGTATCTCAAGTTGGGATAAAAAGTGATGATGATAATAATTCTCTAAAACAAGCTCCTATAAATCTATGTGAAGAGAGGGGATTTGGACTTTAAAAGGCAAGACAACCTCCACTTTAAATACAAGATAAAATTGGGTATCACCCATAGGGGATCTAATGTTGGTGTGATATACCGACAAGGCAAAGGGAATGTGTAGATGTCAACCTTGACTTGATTCATTGACCATTTTAGTTAGCATAATATTAAGAGTTTTATTAGAGGCTTCTACCTCTCTATTAGCTTGAGGGATATAGGGTGATGAGAATTTTAACTTAATGATAAATATGTCACATAGACCCTAGACTTGCTTATTCTTAACGGACTTACCATTATCGATGATAATCTTATGAGGGACACCAAATCAGTAGATGATATGATGGTTGATAAAGTTAAAAATCTTATCCACTTTGGTTGAGACTAGAAGAATAGCCTCTACCCATTTGGTAAATTACTCAATCACGGTGATAATATAATGGTGTCACCATGAGGAATGGGGATTAATTTCCCTAATAAGGTCTAGACCCTATTGTGAAAATGACCAAAAATTAGTGGAAACATGAAGGCTATGGATGGGTGCATGATGCAATTTAGTATGTTATTGACATTTGACACACTTTTTCACATAATCATAATAATATTAGTTAAGGGTGGGCCAGTAATAATCAAGATGAAGGATGCACTTAGCTATAGTGAGGCCACTAAAATTACCCCCATAGATACCATTATGTGTTTCTTTGATAGCGTGAGAGGCTTCATGACATTTAGATCCATCGAAGAACATGGTGACTTAGTAGGTAAAATCCACTTGAGATAGGGTCATGATGGACTTATCAAGGAACTCAAGGGGAGGAGGTTCAATATCTACTAATGGTGCTTTAGCCAATTTATCAAAATTAACTTTCCCCTTAATGTACTTATTTTTAAGAAACTCAAAGTTAAAATCTACTAAGAGCATGAACCATTTATCCATACACTAGTTTTGGTGTGGCTTAGAGTGCATGTACTTGAGTGGGTTAGTATTGGTAATGACATAAGTTTTATGGTTAAGAAGGTAGTGGAAAATCTTGGTGCCCATGAAGACTAAATATAAATAGAGTTTCTCAGTATGAGTGTATCATGTCTCATATTCTACCAGCATGTGACTAATATAGTATACCACTTGTTCTTTATGTTTTTCATCTCAGTGAGCCAACATTTCCGTTAAGGAATGCTTTGTGGTGGAGATATAAAGGTAGAAAGGTTTGTCATCCTTGGGAAGGGTAAGTATACGTGGTGACAAAAGGTACTCTTTAAGAGAATCAAAGGCCTTTTGACAATCACTATTCCACTTGAAAGAGACATCCTTATTTTAGAAGGTAATACAAAGGTTGGCACCAGTTCAAAAGCTATGAAATGAAATGATGAATGGACTAAAGCTTACCTTGCAATCTATAGAGTTTCTTGAGGTTGGTATGAGGAAGCATGTTTAGGATTGATTTTATTTTGGTGGGACTGACTTTGATTCCATAAAGGGAGATAATAAAGCCAATAATCTTTCTTGATAAGATCCCAAAAATGCACTTCTTGGGGTTAAGAAGGACATGATAGTGGATAAATTAATAGAATATGATATTAAGAATGACTAAGTGATCCTTTCAGAGTTTGGATTTTTTTAGAAGGTCATCCACATAGTCCTCTATGATATTATAGATAAGGTCATGAAAATGGTAGTTCATGGCATGTTAGTAGGTTGCACTAATGTTATTTAACTTGAAAGGAATGACTCTATATCAAAAGGTCCCCTAAGGGGTGGTAAAGGTGGTTTTGTGTTGATATTCAAGGGTGATTAAGATCTGATTGTAACCCAATAATTTATCCATGAGAGATAACAATTCATGTCTATTTGTAAGATCAACAAGCTAGTTGATGCTAAGTAAAGTAAAGTCATCTTTGGGATAGGTGAGGTTGAGGTCATGAAAGTCCACATAAATGCATAGTCACCTTGTGTATTTAGTGACATGTATGACATTTGATACCCATTGGGAGCAGTCAATAGGTTGAATGAAGTTGATAGATAGGAGATGCTAGAGCTCTTCTTTGATGAGAAGGGTTATATGAGGATGTATGCATCAGAGCTTTTGCTTGATAGGTTTGGCATCATTGTAGGTGACTATGTTATGGGTGTCAATGGTGGGGTTGATCCTAGGCATATCACTATAAGACCAAGCAAAGGCTATATTGTAGTATTAGAAGAAAGAGGGAAAGTCTCAAAGTTCCTCAACATTCAATGATTGGCCAAGTTTGATAATATGAAGGCTATCTAGAGAACCCAAGTTGATATCCATGGTGGATTTAGTCAACATGGTTGAAGTCTCAGGAGGAAGGGATTTATGGATTGAAGAATCTAGGGAACTAAGGTAGGTGAGGATAGAATCATCATCATGACACTAAATAGTGTTAATGGTAGTAGATTTTTCTCCTATCATTTTAGGATAGATCAAAGGGATCATTATGATAGCTCCATCCTTTAGATAAGTTAGGGGTTTGAGGCCAATCATGTCGAAGAAAAAAAGTTAAGTGGGATGATGCCATCATCCTCACATATAAGTGGAGGTGAGGTTAGTGAGGAAGGGGTATCTTCCTCAATAATGGTGGTGATAGTTGTTTTAGGTTGCTTCAATTTCTTCTTATTAGGGAAGATGAAATCAATTCCATGATTCCTGTGTGGCTTCCTAGTTTTGATGTTGACCAATTCATGTGGGCCATGCTCATATCATCTAAGATTGAAAAATTTCCAAGCACACTGATAAAGGTATGTCTTGGAAAAACTTGGTTTATCAAGGTAAAAAAAAATGATGGTGAATAGTTGAGGTGGAAGAGAGGTGGTAGAAGAATCAAGGGATTTGTTGAGTCCCTCATAGACAAAGTTGGTTTGATTGTGTGGAATTATAAAGGGAATGATAGTTTTGATATTAGGGTCATAGCCTAGTTGGTTGGTAAGTTTCCCATATGAGTGAGGAGTAGGGAAAGTGTCAAGTGCTAAAAGGCAATATTCCCCCAATGAAAGATGATGGAACATAGATTCTAAAGGGTCTATGGTAGGGATTTGGTGTGAAGGTATAAAATAACTAGTTGATGCCTCATCAATGGAAGGGGATATGATATCCACTTTGGTAGGTGAAGGTTGGGTTTGAGCTGTCAAGGGTGCCCTAGCTGAAGGTATGAGGACATTGTTAGGGTGGTAGGTCATATTTCATGTTGAAAAAGGACTTAGGTTAGCTTAGATGGTGATGATTTGGCCTTCATGCTCAAACTTAATGCAATGGTGGAGGGTAGAGGGAATGCAACCCATGGAATGAATCTAAGGTCTTCCCAACAAGATGTTGTATTAGAATTTGCCTTCTACACAGAATATTTTGGGGAAATGCAAGGTCCTACATGGATATGAAGGATGATAGTTCCCAATGTAGTAGCCATGGTATCATTGAAGGAATTAAGGATGGTTGGGGATTCAGACATGACATTATTCAACAAATTGAATTAGTTATAGGCATGAGAGGAGATGATGTTTATGCTAGCTCCCCATCAATCATGACCCATTTGATGTTATTTTGGTTGATGTAGGTAGTGATAAATAGAGGAGGATATAGGTCCTTGAGATAGATGGAGGGTATTTTTGAGTCCTTGAAGGTAACAAGGTTGGAAATCTAAAGAGCACTGATAAAGGTAGCTAGACGTTGGGGGTCTTTGGCTTGGTGATGGTGGGGAGAGGTAGAGATTAACTCATACAAGCTCATGTTTATTGGGGTCTAATGAAGTTGTTTGAGGATAACTCTCTTGATGGATTCTAAAGGGTTAAATTGAGAGGCACCTAAGATAGACACCTTGGGTTTAGTCAAAGATGGAGATGGTTAGGATTTTGAGGGGTATGTCCAAAGAATGGACACCTCAGCTTTCACGTTATCCTTTTACTATGCTTTGTGACCACATTGATAGTATGGATAGAATGATAATTTGAGGTAGTAGACTTATCAGACTCATCTTCACTCTTAGGTGAGACTAGAGGAGTAGGTAGGTATGGTTGATGGTTTGATTGGTATAGGCTCCATAGGAGGTTCATCTATTAATAGATCATCCTCATTGTAAAGCTAGTGGATAATGGTTTGGAGATCCTTGTAGTTCTCCATGCCATGGCCTATTATACTATGATAAGTATAGACTTGGTGATCATTATATCAAGTGAGATCTAAAGATAGAAGGTCGAAGGGTTTGATGGGAGGTAAAGATAAACAAGAAGTATGCAATAATCTATAGAGGATGGTTGAGTAGGACTCAGCTAAAGGTGGTAAAGGTGTATCTATTTTGACTTTGGTCGTTTGGGTAAAAAATTTCTTGGAGATAGGTTTGGTAGTAGGTGCTTTGGGTAAGGTGGTACACTTGGTTGATGGCTTTGATTTAGGCAAGGAGTTAGATGAGCTAGAGGTTGGAGATCATAAGGTAAATATCTTAGTTATTATTAACATAGTGAAAAGAGGTGTATCAAAGAAAAACTATGAAGGTGTAACCAAAATAGGTGGTGAGGTTTTGGTAGAGGTAATTGACTTCCTATTCAAGGTAGAGAGATGAGGCCCTAGAATGGAGGGCAAGGTTAAGTTAGGCAAAATTCAAGCCTTCTAGCTTTTGTGTGGATTTGTCTCTTTAGTTTCTTTTGTTTGGGATTTGGTTGGTGGGTTTAAAGGGGTTAGGTCCACTTTGATAGATAGGTAACTAAGGCTTGGTGTAGGGAGGATACAAATATTCTTGGTAGACCTAGTTGGGATGACAGGAGAGGGCTTGACCATTTAGGTCTTGAATGGCTTAAGTGGTTTAGGGTTGGTCAGTTTGGTGGGGGTCTTAGTTGGTTGGCTAGAGGTTTTGGTAGTTTGGGTAGATATGGTAAGGGGTGGGTTAATGGAAGTATTAGGTTGGTTAGACTGAGAAAGGTTTAGAGGCTCTAGTCAGGTAATATAGGGGAGACCTAATTGCTAATAGAAGGTGGCGTGATCCATGTTAGGGTTGGAGATAAAACTAAAATTTATGCACTATCCTAAATAAGGGTTTATATGTTGGTTTGATTTCCTAAAGGGTGGACCTAAAAGATATGCCTCTAGGTGGAGACATAGGGATGGTAACTTCACCCTCTTCCTCAATTAAAGGATGTGGGTTTGAAGTAGATGGTTCGTCTATGGGAGGAGTAGACATGAGGTTTTTATCCTCAAGAATGATCTCTAAAGGGAAATTAGTTTTCTCGGTAATTAAAGGTGAAGGTGAGGTGATGATGGTTAGTTATTTTGGTATATAAGTTAAAAGGGTGGCTAGTGGCTCCACTACCTCAATAAGTGGAGGGAGGGGGGATGGTATTTCCTTGGTTTGAGTGTCCAAAGGAAGGGAATGTGTCTCTTCTACCTCAATAGATGGAGGAGGTGGAGGATCATGATATTGCATACTAGGAGGTTTGGTAAGGATTACATCAAGGACCATGTTAATTATATGAGTGTCATGAGAGCACTCAATGTTGTTACTCTCATTCTTGGTAAGAGCATGGTTTGGGAAGATTTTCCTAAATATATCAAGGGCTTGGTTTAATGGTGCATTGAGGTTGTCCAATTTAATCTTTCCCTTGTAAATGAGGGATTAGACAAGGCTCTTGATGGTGTTGCACCTACTGACATCATGTCTTATTACTTGATGGAAGGCACATAGATCACTCTCATTATACTAACTAGGTGCAAGATTAGAGATATCAAATTTTTGGAGTGGTTTGATATGAGGAATTTGAATGATATTAGATTTTAATAACTTATCTAAGATGGAATCATAAGACTCTCAAAGTGGAGTGAAATTCTTTTGGTTGTTTTGGGTTTGGTTCCTCAGGTTTTGCTTTGAAGAACTAGAGGAATTTGATTGGTCAACAGAAGGTGGAGGAGTGGATTTAAGGATGATTGCATTCATATTTCCCTTTTTCTTGTGTTAATAATGGGATATACTGATAGGGGGTGAATCATTATATCATATATATTATAAACACTTTTAATTAATCAAACTCCACTTAACCATACATTCAAGATATGCAATAAAACTAAAATAATAACATGTACCACACAAGAGAGAGAGACACCATATTTTTATGTGGAAACCTAATGTGGGGAAAAACCATGGAGAATAATCTCAAGTATAAGAATGAGCACCAACTCAAATTACAAAGTTCTCAATCACTAACTTGCAATAATACCAACCCTTTACCGAACACCAAAACAAAAACTATTGTGAGCACCAATCCACAGGAACACCAACCCCTCTTGTGTATAAAACACAACTATCTCTCAATGTTGCCTTCTCAACAAATGATATAAATCTACAAAATCTCTCTCTTCTCTCCTCTTTTCTTATATAAAACAATTACAAACCATGCACTCTCTTGCATGTTACAAATATCTTCTCAAGCCTTTATTTATAGCTTTCCAAATGACTTTTGGCATTCCCCCTTTGTGACCCTTCACTTCTCATGGAAAATGGCACCAAAATTTCATGAACCTTTGAATCCTTGCATTTGAAAAGTCACAAGGTGACCCTTCATAAGAAAATTCATCCTTTCCCCTTTTGTCTTTTTCTTGGTGACTTTTCATATTCCTCAAAGTGTCCCTTTTTGATAAATTGTGCCCTTCCTCTTTTATCTACACTTGGTGACTCTTGGAATTCCTCAATATGACTCTTCATGGGAAAATTCATCCCATTCTTCTTTTGTATTTACCTCATGACTCTTTTACTTCTCCATGGGCCCTCTTTTGACTTTTATATAACCAAAAATATATTTGTTAATATTAAATAAATATCGACACATTTTATCTAAAATATGAACATTAAAAACACCTTAGACAATAAATACTATGGGGCCTTTATCACTAATGATAAAACTTTGACATAAATGATAATATTTCCAACAATTTCCCCCTTTGTCATTGATGGCAACCTCAAACTAAAATTGTGACATTGTGAAACTTATATTACACATGAAAACTTGCACATATAGTAACTCCTCCTTATTGTAGCATCTTGTACCTATTCCCTATACCTATTTCTAGACATGTTTCCTATACCTATTTACTATACCTATTTATTTTCTTCTCCCCTTTGACATCAATGGTAAAGGGCCTTTCTTAGAGGTAACACTTGACTCCCCCTTAACCGATGTTGATCCTTAATTATATGAAGTAAAATTAATTACTCCCAACTTCTCCTACATATACTCGAATGTGTCTTTTAGTAGTGCCTTTGTGAAAATATCTGTAATCTATTTTGTAGTACTGATATATTACATTTTAACCTATTTATCTTCCACCTACTCTCTCAAAAAATGATATCTGATAGGAATATTTTTTGTTATTGAATGCATCACTAGATTCTTAGAATATTAATAGCACTTGTGTTGTCACAAAAAATAGAAATAGGTTCATCATATTTTACCTTGATGTCTTCTAAAATTTGCTTCATCCAAAGCACTTAAGTAAAACACAACACTACTATAATATATTATGATTTAGCTATAGAAAGTGATACTAAGTTTTGCTTCTTACTTAGCCAATATACAAAGTTATCACCGAGGAAGAAAGATCTTCCACTTGTACTATTTCTATCATCCAAACAACTTGCTCAATCTGAATCTATATAAGCAACCAAAGAGAAATATTTCCTTATGGAATACCACAATCCATAAACCAATTTCCCCTTGACATTTCTAAATATTCTCTTCACCAACTAAACATGAATTTCTTTCAGAGCCACTTGATATCTCACAACCATGCCAAATGCATGCATGATGCCTGACCTTGATGCTATCAAATATAAAAGACTATTAGTCATAGATCTATACAAATATTGATCTACAATAGGTGAATCTTCATCCTTACTCACATTTTCCCCTATAATTATTGATGTGCCAACTAGTGCATAATCCTCAAAACCAATTTTTTTTCAACATTTCCTTTACATACTTACTTTGAGATATGAATATTCCTTTATTTGACTAAAATATTTGCAACCCTAGGAAAAATGACAATTCTCCAAGCATAGACATCTCAAATTATTTTGCATATTATCAAAAAATTCTTTTTTCATTCTTTCAATGTTACCTCCAAATATTATGTCATAAACATATACCACAACAATCAACTGATGCTCACCTTTTATTTTGATGTAGAGATTACTATCAATAAAACCTCTCTTAAAAATTTGATTTTGTAGCTACTTATCAAGTCTTGTATACCAAGATCTGGGAGATTTTTTTAATCCATACAATGATTTATTCAATCTACATACATGGATACTATCATTTGAAAGAATAAATCCCTCAGGCTGCTCAATGTAGACCTCTTCTTCTAGATCCCCATTTAGGAAGGCAGACTTAACATCCATTTGAAACATTTTGAAAATTTTAAATGTTACATATGCAAGAAACATTATAATATCCTCTATCCTTACCATTGGTGTAAAATTTTATTTAAAATATATACCCTTAATCTGATCATATCCTTTACATACTAACCTTTCTTTATTCTAGATAACTTCACCATCTTCATTCAACTTATTTCTATATACCCATTTTATTCCTATCACATTTTGATCTTTTGGTGTAGGCACTAATTCCCAAGTATAATTATTTTCTATTTCATTTAATTCTTTATCCATTTCCTTAACCTAATGCTCATCATGTCTAGCTTCTAAACAAATTCTAGGATGAATTTTGGATAACAAAGAAAATTTTACTTACTCAAATTCACTTTCCATCATCCTTCTGGTGTGAACTTCATTTATATTTTTTATGATATCACTCTTATTATGATTTATTTGAACATATTTGGATGGGGTCTTGGTGTCCTTTTTCTCTTTCTCATCCTCATCTAATTCTTCAAAATATTCTTCTTCAATGATTTCAGAGTGTCCACTAGATCACTAGCTATTTGTGCTACATATTCATCTATCCTGACACTTGCACTTTCAACAATCTTTTTGGTTATTTTTTTATAACATTTATAAGATTTTATTTTTATAGAATATCTAAAAAATATACCTTCATCTGTTCTAGATTCAAACTTGCCTAATTTTTTATCGATTCTCTTTATGAAGCATCTGCTACTAAAAATATTTAAGTAATCAACTATAGCTGATTTGTCTTTGCATAGTTCATAGGGAGTCTTGTCACTATTGACTCTCAATAATTATATATTATGAATATGCACTAATATACCAAGTTCCTCTCTCTAGTATTTGTCTGGTATCTTGGATTCATTTAGCATTGTCCTCATCATCTCCTGAAATGTTCTATTTTTTTGCTTAACTACTCCATTTTGTTGTGGAGTTCTGGTTGTTGATTAATGTTTATTTAACCCATGGTATTCAAAATAATTAAAAAAATCATTTGACATGAATTTTCCTCTTTGATATGACCTTAGACACTTAACTTCAAACCAGTTTCATTTTCAACAAAAGCCTTGAACGCTTTGAAGTGGCTGAAAGCTTATGATTCTTTATTCAAAAACATCACCCAAGTCATATGTGTAAAATCATCAATAAGCAACATGAAATATTTATCACCTTGAGTACTTTGAGTTCCCATAGGGCTACACAAATCACTGTGAACAAGCTCTAACATCTGAGTGGTTGAGTATTCTTTTGTTTTGAACCATCTTTTGACCTACTTCCCATGTTGACATAGTTCACAAAGTGTGTTAGAGGGTTTTACAATCTTTGGAAGATCTCTAACTACTTGATTCTTGTTGATGTTGACAATATTGTTAAAATTTATGTGTCCCATTCTCCTATGCCATAGTCAAATTTTCTCAACCTGACTCAAATAACATTTTTAACCTTTGATATCTGATAACATATACAAATTGTTGCCTATCCTCTAAGCATTTGCAATCAACACATTTGAATCTTTTCTCTTAATTTCACAACATTTTTCATAAAAATATCATGTGTGTCCCTAATCACATATTTGACTTACACTCAATATATTATGCTTAAGACCTTATACATATATAACATTTTTAGTCTTAGTTCTACCATTATCCAAACTCAATGCACCTTTTTTGGCTATTTTGTTAGTGGTATTATCTCTAAATTTTACTGTGCCACCATGGATCTTATTTAGAGTTATGAACTTGATCTTATGTATTTTCATGTGCCTCAAACATCTGCTATCAATGAACCATGGATTTCTTTCATTTTTTTCATGCAAAGTTGTCTAGACTAACATATACTTTTTAGGTTGTTTCTTATGCCATGCACCTATCTAAACTTTCTTCTTGATGAATGGAGCCTTAAAACTTTTGTTATTTTTGATTGAATCGAACACACTTATATAACACCAAGCTATGTATTTGAATTTATTACACTTGTAACATATTATGGCCTCTTCATCAAATCCTGATAGAGGAGCAAAATATTTGTGGCATCTGCTTGAATCTGCATGAGTTTCCTTCTTGTTTTTAAAATTGTTAGTCATTTTATGACATTTTATTTTCTTATGACCATATACATTACAATAAAAATAGTAACCATAAAAATATAACCTATTTTTATATCTTTGACCTAACTACCTTTTGTAGTTCTATTCCTTCCAGCCTTCTTTGTTTGAGATGTCCTTTATATTCTTAACTTCTTCCCTTTTTTTTTCCTCTTTTGTAAGAATTTTAGCATAGCTCTTTTTCTTCTCAAATACAATTCCTATCTTATTTGATATTGATCTTTGAATTTCTAATATCTTATTAAATATATTAGTGCTATTCTCAAATTTTGAATCATTGGCTACTTTATCATTGACCACTTTATTTGTTTTCTCAAGATCTGCTTTTAAAGAAGCAATTTCAATAACATACCTTTCACATTCTTCACTTAGTTTTTGTAACTGAGCTGTTAGATCTTCTTCAATCTTTTTGGATTCTCCAATGTATGCTTATAAATCATCAATTATTTTCTTTGACTCCTTTTCATTTTTATTGATTTAGGGCTTTAGTCTTTGATTCTTCTTCTCAAGAGATTGTGATTCTTCTAAGGCATAAATGAGTTCTCCTTCTAGATTCACTTTAGCTTCATCTTGTTTTTCTTATTGATAATCTATAATTTTGATTACAGAGGCATATTTATGTATGGTCATGAATATAATCTCTTCTTCATCTGAATCACTGACTCTACTATCTTTAGTTAAGTTAGAATCTTTAGAGTATAAACTCTTCTTCTTGAATTCCTTCTTGAATTTGCCTTTGAAATTCTTCTTGTATATAGACCTTACTTATTCATTTTCACCATTACTCTTATTTGGATAATTAGCTACAAAATGTCTAATCTTTCCATAATTAAAACATTTAAAAGGTAATTTTCCTTATTATTAACATGTACCCTTTTTCAGATTGTGGATGAATAGAGCTATGTTGTCATCTTCATCATTGTTAGAGCTATCACTTGGTTCTTGAATCTTAGCCTTATCTTTATTTGATGTCTTGAAATTAGCTTCCCTCTTTGAGGGTTTCTCTTGTTTGGTCTACATCTCATATGACATAAGAATACCATATAGTTCATCCATCTTTAACTTGGCTAGATCTCTCATCTCCTAGATTACTGAAACCTTTGCATCATATCTCATTGATAGAGATCTCAAAACATTTTATACCACTGTTGACTCTTCCAATTTTTTTCCAAGGCCTTGAATTTGATTAACTATTTGATCAACCTAAAAAAGATAACTTTTTATATTTTCTTCCTCTTCCATCTTCAAACTTTTAAACTATCTTCTAAAATTCTGGAGCTTAGCTTATTGAACCTTTCCATCACCTTTGTCAATATTCTCAAGATTTCCCCAAGTCTCATGAGCATATTTTCATTACATAACTTTAAAAAAATTTGATTCACATAAACCACATAAAATAAAATTTAAATCTTTAACATTATTTTTACTTACCTTCTTTTCTATTGGAGTAGTCACAAGTGCCTGTGGCTCTTCGTATTCCTCCATAACTTTTTTCCAAATGTTTAATCCAAGAGACATAAAATAATTCCTCATAATTTTGCTCCAAAAATTATAATTTATCCCATCAAATAAAATTTCCTTGTTTGTATAAAAACCTTCATGTGATCTAGCTATCATGCTTTCCCTAATCTACCTTGAAGCTATAATTTTTTTCCAATGGAACTTGATCTAATACCGATTGTTAAGCATGGGATATATTTAGAGGGAGGGGAGTGAATTAGTATATTCATATATCTTATAAAAATTTTACTTAATCAAACTCATCCTTCCTTCATCGACTCTTAGTTTGAGGGGGAACACCTCATCCCATACTCAGAGCACCTAAAAATTTGACCAAATGATTCATTTTTATTTTGTAACTTATTAATTAAAGGCTACATAACAAAAAGGAGCAAAATATAGACACTAGAAAACTATGTACTTATAGTTTTTGATGACTAAATACCTTGGGGACCCCCTTAAAGACCCTTTAAACCTTCTTAACCCTTAAAAAACCCCTCTTAACCCAAATAAATAATTATTTTCCTAGTCATATAATACTATTTGAAATTACTATTCAAAATTATTATTCACTATCACTATTCACTATGGGACCCACTATCACTATTCATGATGTCATGGTAAGTAGCATGACATGTGACATGGTATGTGACATGTCATGTGACATGTCAAGTGACATGGAAGGTGATTTGGGATGTGATATGGTAAGTGACACATCTTAGAAGTGAGGTGGCTTGATGTGGGACATCGTACCCCACCTAAGACCCTTCCCAAAGTGCTTGATGACCACATTTAAGCATCACAAGGCCCCCAATTTAAATATGGTGAATTTATCCTCAAGGGACCATTATTAAACATGTATTTTACCTTCACACATGAAATTGACCTTCAAAATAAGATACCTACCTCTTTAAGACAAAGGGCACCCATTTTTGACTTCTTAACCCAAATGGGACACTCACCAACCCAAATGGTAATCCCTACCCACCTCATTTTGAATAATTCATCCACCACATATAAAATGGTTGCATAACTCTATTATTTATCTTTTGTCATGACTCTTCATAACATATTCTATAAATACCCCTCTCTCCTTCACTTAGGGTTAAGTTGGAAAGTGGAAAATTAGTATTTTTTGTTATTAACATTTTGCTAACAATTTTTGAAGGAGGTCATACACTTGAAGGAGATCATCATCATCTTGGAGATAAGATCTCAAACAAGGAAACTCTACCAAAATATTCAAAAAATCATCTTTAATAAGCCATCTTCAACAAACATCAAGGTAATTCGTATTATTTTTCAATTTCAATTTATTCTTCCTTATCCCCCTTTGGCCTCTTCTTTCTTGATCTCCAAACCATAGCCCCTTGGAATTATTATTTTCCTTTCACCCCTTTTCTTATTTACCTTTAACCTCTTCTTTCTCTTTATTCTATTTACCCATCTACCTCTTCACCATTTATCCCTTTATCCCCTTTTTACTTCCCTTTTTTTAAAATCCTTTTCACCCATTTACCTCTTTACCACTTATCCCTTTATCCCTTATACCTTCTTTATTTCTTACCATTTTACAAATTTATCCATTTTCCTTTATCCCCTTATCATCTTTACCTTTTTCCTTCTTTCGATTACCTTGAACCATAACCATAACCTTGCCTATTTAACCACCATTTGCTTCTTTACTTTCTAGACCATTTACCCCTTTATCTTTATTAACAACCATTTATCTCTATGAATTTGACCGTTTACCAACCTTAACCAAAACTTTAGCTCTTGTCACAAGATAAACCAAACCATTTCCAAACCTAAAACCACAACCTTGCCTTAACCAATTTTTAGCATTAGTATAATCAAATTAGTTGCTTCATTTTGGTTAATTTAGCAAAATATTTAACTTCATTATCTAAATTTTAGTTACTTGATATTTTTAATATTATTAATTTATTATTTTTATTCAAAATACTTTTCTTTCATCATTTAAACTTAATTTTTTAAATTAGGTGGATTGGCAGCCTCCTAGAAAGATTTTGCCTTTAGGATCTAGCTCATACTAGGCAATCCACCCATCTAATTATATAACAAACAAGTCTCTTTTAGTGTTTTATTATTTATAGGTTATCCTCCCAAGATAAATAGGATCTCTCCATAATCACTTGGATCCAATGTGTGCACTTTAACATGTATTCTTCCACACCTTTCATAACTAGTTTCTTCTTTTCACACTTAGAAAAAAGTAGAAAATAGAGATAAACATGTGTCTTAAATTTGTTGGGGTAATCAACCCAAATTATTTAGCATGAATAAATTTATCCTAATCACTAATAATTATTTTAACATATGGATATAATTTATGGCATAAAATAACTAATTAAATAATGAAGTCAAATTCTATTGCAATGGGAACAAATGACCTTGGAAAGGGTTATGATACCAGATGTAATGAACCATTACACCAAAAGTCTAGACTATTAGTGAATTTACCCATTAGGATATTAACAAACCATCATGATTCTAATAATCCCATCATTGGTATGGGTGTGTTCATCTACACACATGTGAGGGCCCCAAATAAACACTACCATGCCAGCTTTACCACTTGAGAACTAAGGCTTTAATACCACATGTAATGAACCATTACACCAAAAGCTTGGACTATTAGTGAATCCACCCACTAATATATTAACACCCCACCATTATTTTGATAATCCCATCCTTAGGATAGGCATGTACCTCAATGTGCATATGGGTACCATAGACAAACATTGTTATGCTAGCATTACCACTCGAGACTTGAGACTCAAACAGGGGTGGGTGCTCAGATACCACATGTAATTAGATATTACACCAAAATCCTAGACTATTATTGAATATAATCACTAAGATATTAACACACCACCACACTTCTGACAATCCCATCCTTAGGATGGGTGTGCACCTCCATGCGCATGTGAGGCCCCTAGATGAATACTATCATGCCAATATTACCACTCAAGACATAAACATGGGTGGGCACTCTGATACCACATGTAATGAACTATTACACCAAAATCTTAGAATGTTAATGAATTTACCCAATAGGAACTTAACACCCAATCATGCTTTTGACAATCCCATCCTTGGGATGGGTGTGCACCTCCATGCACATGCAAGGGCACCATATGAACACTGCCATGTCAAAATTACCACTAGAGACCTAAGAATTGAACATGAGTGGGCATTATGATACTAGATGTTAATAACCCCACTCATACAATAAATATATAACAATACTAATTGAATCATATATTGGTTAAGCCACACATTACACACATAATTCTTTTTGAGGAAGGAATTACTCTGATCATGGGCCATTTTAAGGGAGATACCTCCTTTGAGAAATACTCAATTACAATTCCTCTTCTTGGATGATTTATTATATCCTATGCCCCTTTATTTATACTAGTTCTCATCTACCCAATTATTCATTCTTATGTATGTGGTACCAAAATACTATTCACTATTCTATTAGTTATGCTACTATTCTACCCCTCCCTAAGTATATTACATCTACATGTGTATGATATTCCTAATATATATATATATATATATATATATATATATATATATATATATATATATATATATATATATATATATATGATTCCATATTCATTATCTTGATTTGTC
This sequence comes from Torreya grandis, assembly GCA_037957365.1. Lineage (NCBI taxonomy): Eukaryota > Viridiplantae > Streptophyta > Pinopsida > Cupressales > Taxaceae > Torreya > Torreya grandis. Next base: position 1,488,405 of record JARHVA010000334.1, read on the forward strand.
TCATGTTTAATATTGATTAGCATTAATCATTATGGATGTTTATGCTTATGTATGCTTTGTTCATTTATTGCTTACACCATATTTATGAGATGTTCTGTTAGTTATCATCTGATTATGTTGTATGACCCATATTTATGCATATTAAGAGATACACATTTGTATAAACACATAATAATTCATTTGTTACTTTTGCTTATTACTCATGGATTCAGGCATGGGTTTGGGTATTTGGTTGGTATTTGACATATTCAAAAAGTACTACCATTATATTGCTAGAATAGATTTTGTTAGCACATTTTTGTATTAACTTGTGATATTAGGCATGATAGTTATGGATAAATAAAATGACAATATATATCCTAATCATGGAAAAATTAATCTAATTGTAAATATAAACAACCAAAGATTAAGATATGAATAAAAAAATCTTAAGTGTAAATATAAAAAATAAATCAAGTGTAAGACTAAATACAAAAATTCACAACCCAAGTACATGATATGGATAATCAAGACTTAAATGTAAAAAAATGTAATAATATTATGGCATCTGAGGAACAAAGAGGAAAAAAATATAAAAAAACAAACAAACAAACAAAGACAAACAAATAAACAAAAACAAATAAAAACAAAAAAACAACAAAACAAGACAACCAACACAAACAAACTATAAAAACTAACAAACACAAACAAGATATAAACAAACTTTATAAAAAAATAAAACATAAATGATAAACATAAAAACCAAATAAAATAAACAAATTGTATAAACAAACAAGAAAAAAACAATAAACAAAAATAAATAAACACACAAACATGATATAAATATCTAATATAAATAAGACATAATGTTGGCCAAATTTACCCCCAAGTCAAATGCTATTCCTCCAAATTCCAAATTTCATAGTAATGTCATATGGTCCCTAAGAATTTTCATATAACCTTGTTAGCATTGTTTAAGGTTAGTTTAGAGAAGTTAAGGCAAGGTCATGTTTTGGTCATATAGTGGTTTAGGCATGTCATGGAGAGATAAGGCATAGTCAAGAGATGTAATAGGTGATTATGGATTTATTAAAGCCATTTTATTTCTTAAACATTTTATCATAACATTTCATGATGTTTTGGAAACTTTGAGGTTCACTTGTAGACTTGAAGTTGGTGAAAATGAGTGAAAAATGTGATTTTTTAGCTAAATCTAATGTGTGATTAAGTTCCCTAAGTGAAAAAATCATACCATACACTTTTCAAAGAGTTTAGAGCATTTATGAAACTTCCACACCTATCAACATGTCATAGAAAGGTTAGATTATTGAAACTCAATGCCATCTTGAGGAGTTGGGGTAGTTGTACAGACTTCTTGAAGTCAATTTCAAGTGAAAAGAGATTAAAAATTCCACTTGATATTATATAGATAAAAAATAAACATTTTAATAAGTTTTAATTTTTAGAGTTGCAAAAAACCATCTCTCTCTTCCATCACTCCACTCATAAGCTAGTGAAGTCCAAATTTAATTAGATGGTAAATGTTGTATAGGTTGAGTTGGGGGATTATATTTTGATAAAATTTTGGGACCCATATGAGCTTCCAATTTTTTTAATTGATCATTACATTTTTCCCTTTAGCTTTATGAATAATTGCTAAGAAGCTAAACTACTTTTTAAAGGCCTAAACCCTCACATGCTAAATTTAGCATAAATCTAGTGCAAATTATGAGATCATGTCTAAATGAAACCAATTGGAGTGAGTTATTAGATGTATATAGATTCACCATACACATTAAATCATCATTTTAGCACGTGTGGCTGGTATTTTGGAAAGAAAAATCTCTCTTATGCATATTTTGAGGTGACTAAGAATTCTTTTATGTTTCTGAGTTCTCTAGGTACTATAATGAATTTGAGTAGTTATCCATGGTCTTATATTCTCCTCTCAATCCATTCATTTCCTTCTAATTAGCCAAACATTGTATATAAGTTCCAAATGGTCTTACATACACCTTATGGATTGTCTGTGTGCTTGCATAACAATTGAGTTGAGTGAGTTTGGGTGTGATTTTAAAAAGTGGATGGGATTTGTAACTTCATGGTTAAATGTGTTGAAGTAGTGAAGCTAGGTTATTTCATCCCATAACATTCATTATTTTAGTTTCCAAATCTTTAAAACATAAAATTACAAACAATCACTTATAGGCCTATAGGTCTGCAACTCCAAGAAAGTTCATGTTATCAATGAGGCACATCCTTGAGTGGATCTTTCATGGTTGTACATGGATGTTTTTTCACTATTTTAGTAGGATTTTATGATTTACATTTCATATTATCATGAACATGATGCTTATACTAGTCTTTGACTTCCTTGATAGTTTCTCATGAGATGAAGGTGAGATGGGAGGAGGTGAAGATGATGGATGATGGAGAATGGAAAGGTGATGGAGTGAAAATGGAGCCTTACAATAGTGTAAAGGTAGTGACAAAGTAGTGAGGATGAAGATAACAATATGCAGGTGTTCTAACATGGAAATTGGTATGTCAAGAATAGTTTGAAATTCCAATGCAAGCATCAACACTTGTTTAAAAAAAATTAACAATTTGGAGGCCTTTGGACAAGGATATGATGACAAATTGGAAACTTAGGAGTCTGCTAAAACCTTAAAATATGCTAAACTAAGACTATAATGGGGATGTTGAGAGCATATGGATAATATTTTTGAACTATGAAGCTTCATTAAACTTGAAAACATGAAGAGATGACATGTGAACAAGGATGAAACCCTATAAACAATACTCTAAGAAATATTGATGTTGTTTTCTCTCTCCTTGAATGTATAATCTCCTTTAAAAGCATTCAGACTATAGATTTTCATTGAAAAAATATTATTGAGCTCCATATGACCTTCACATGTGTGAAAATGACCTGAATACTACCATGGAAGGGTGAATCATGTTACTAAAAAACTATACAAAATTGAATTTTCCTACCATGATGCTTTGATGAAGAGAAATTATAGAAAATTGATTGCCTTCTTGGATGAAGGAAATCTGATGTGTGCCTTCAATTCAAAGAGATGGTTCATGAAGGAGAGGGGATCAATTTAAGAACCATCTACTTCAGCTAGAAGCTCTCTAAGACTAATTTTTTTGACCAAAATTATATACTTGTATTTTATCTTTCATGACCGTACCACCTATAAACCTAAAGAGCTCTCCCTATGTGAAAAGAAGCAAGATGAATAGAGGGGACCTATTTTAGGTCTATTTCACTTGATTTTGAGATGAAATTATTACTAAACCCATACTATTCCCTCCTTATCTTGATCATGCCTTAGTTATATAGAATGGACATACAAGTCCATACTTTTTGTATGAAAACTTCATGAAAGAGCTCTTTCTGTGCCTTCTATTCAAACTTAAAGATATGAACCACCAAATTTAGCACACATAAATAAGATCACAAGTCATAAAAATTTTTATGACAAGAAATAATCCTTTTCTCATCTTAATTTGGTGAAAATTGGCATGTGTGAGTCTTTTGGAGTCCCTTTTTAGGTTTAAACTTGCATGAAAATGTATTTTCAAGGCATGAAACTTTGGATAAAGATAATTTCATGAAAATGAAAGTATTTAAATATATTTTGGATGTTTTAATGAATTTTTGACTTATAATTTACCATTTAAAGACTAAAAATTGTCATTTTCAGTCAAAATACACCTAGTAGACCACCTTATAGAGGATATTAACAGGTTCCTAGAAAGTTTTGAATTACATGGGTCAGTATTTGGCCTTGGCATGACAAATTACCAACATTTTTGGTAACTCACAGGGGTTGACTAGTCTATTGGTCAATATAATCTACTAGATTTGATATGACAATGATAATTTGAGACATGACAAAATGGTTTGATGACTCTCCTGACTGCCAAATAGACTTTATGGACTTTGTAACACCTCTTTTTACTATAATAAAAATAAGATAAGATAAGGAATTATAAATAAACTAAGAAATAAGGAAAACTAGCCTAAGGAGAGAGGAAAATAAGACAAGACAATAACAAGGAAACAGACTATTACTTATGCTTTTCACTTATTGAAACAAAACAAATCACCTAAAATAACTACCCTGAAGTCAAAATTTGTCCTCTAAAAGATTACATAGAGAAAGCCAAAAGAATATGTGATCTTATTCAACACACACATATATATAGGTAAGAAACAAACACCTGCAAATATGGAGGTATGTGAAACAAAGAGATGATGGGAATAAAAAAATAGAAAACCCATGCAATAATAAAACAATATTGGTTATAACAATATAACCAAACATATTCCCATTAAGGGCTCACTAGTAGATAAAAATAAAAAGAAAGAATGAAAAGAGGTAGTATGGTATCCTCCTAAGCCTGAGTGGTTTAAACTAAATTTTAATGGAGCTTGTAGAGGCAACCTAAAAGCCTTAGTTGTAAGATGCATAATAAAATATTGTAGAGGCTCTTTGATAAGAGTTTTATCCCTTAATATTTTTGATGGTGTGAATAATGAAGTGAAAACTCAAGCCCTTGTTGTAGGGGTTAATCTAGCTTTGGAATGTGGAATATATTTTCTTGAAATTGAAGGGTACTCACATGTGGTGATCTAAGTCTTAAGTAAGTTGAGGGATAAATACTAGAAGATGACAAATATTTTAGATGTTATATGGGCTAACTTGGAGGTTTTTGTGGGATATAATTGCTCTCACTATTTCTATGAGAGTAATCAAGTAGTAGATTTCTTGGAAAATATGGATATTGATCAAAGTGAATAAGAAAGGAAGGATAATGTCAGTAGTAGATGGGAAGATGGAATGCATTTTGAGTAGATTAATTTTTAATCAATCTCTTTTGGAAGGAATTTTTTTCTAAAGGTTGATTATTTTCTCTCTGGTAGTGGAGTAGGTCTTTTTTTATAATTTCCTCTAATTAACATGTTTGTTAGATGGATTGGTTTTTAAAAAAACTTCAAAACATATTTTAAAGATATTTAAAGGATTTTGGATTTTCTCATAAATAAGAAAATCTTGATTTTAGATTACAAAGGACATATGGCTTGATAGAGATATCATGTCCTTCAAGTGGAGTGAATGACATAGGTCAAAGCATGTAGAGGGATTTTTATGTTAGCACATGTCTTTTGAGTTTGGAGTGAAAGGATGGGGACTTTCCATTTCATGATGACTTTTATTAATTCTTATTGATTTGCATTTATAGTTTTTCATTGGACAATGAACATCATTTTCACAAGGTGGTTTTTCTTGCTTGGTTTGAGCATCAAGTTTGTTGTCTAGCTTTGGGGTAAGATGGATCATATGAATGTGGAATCGATAGGATGGCCACTCATTTTTGGTCATTTTAAGATTAGGGAGATGGGTTTTAGTGGGTTAGTATCTAGAACTAGGTTGTTCAATGTTTTATGGATTTTGGTCCTTGAGGTGGCGGAGGCCATAGAAAAGGTGTTGGGTTTTGATATTTTGGTTAATATCAAGTGTGTGAGAGTGAAATCGGACCGTGAATCATTATTTGCATCAAATATTTTCATGATTATGATATATAGGGATCAAATCTAAGCTATTATTGAGTTCTTCATATGGCTTAATGTTGCTTAGAGTTAATCTTAGAAGTGGATGCCCTACCTCTCAGGCCTTTTCCAACCATCCCATTTTTTCGTAGATATTTTCTTGGGTTTTTTCCACTGTCTATGTTTATATAATTAGAGACTCATTTCTTGGCTTTAATTGAATTTATTAAAGAGGTGGATTTCACTTTTTTGGTTCATTTAGAAATTTTAGAGAATCAGGGGGTTAGCATGATGGTGATTAAAGAATTATTAAATCCCATTTATGGTCTTGAAGAATGGAGAGGCATAAAGCATTCACCAAAATGGGTGAAGGAAATAAAATGGCTTGGGAAAGGTGTTTCATGGTGTGTGTTTAATCTCTACCTTGGTGGAAGGGGAAATAATAGTAGCAATTATGGGAGGCTTCTGGTCGGGTTCAGAAACACCTAATTTTCTCTTCAATAAAATAGCCTATTGGTGAGGAAGGGAGAAGGAAGATAAAAAAGACTAGCATTGTGTGAATAGGGAAGGAATATGAAGTCTTGGTATTTGAAGGGCCTAGTCTTGGTCAAAAGGCAACTTCAAGTAACTTGATGTCTGGTCATGGTAGAATGTTTGAAATAGTTACCCTAGAGTAAGATGCTATTGACAATTTTAATTATTTTATTTCGCTTGGTAATAGTTGTTATTAGTTGATATATTATTTGATCTTAGTAATGGTTTTGTATAAACCTATTTTTTGAATATCTATGTGGTCATATGCCTTAACAAGGTTCGCTATTAATCTAGACCAAACAATTTCTTTTTGATACTTTTTATTGATAAGGTCGAGGACCCAGTTTTTCCTCAGTATCGATTAATATATATATAACCAAACATATAAATGCTTAATTATTCTGATACCCTCCCTTAATGGATAAACCTAAAACAACTTCAAAATTATCTTGGAATATTATAAATTTGTCTTTACACAAATGTTTAGTCATTATATCAGCTATTTTCTCAGAGGTAGGGCAATAATAAAGAATAAGTATTCATTAGAAACCAACTTTTAGATGTAGTGATGGTGAAATTCAATGTGCTTTATCCTAGCATGAAATAATGGATTATTTACCATCTTTAAAATGATCTATTTGTCATAGTAGATAGGTGTTGATGCTGATGAATCAAGTTTAAGATCCTCTAATACTGATTGAATCCACATTAAGCTCTACCTGTACTAACAACTACTTTATACTCTACTTTAGTGGAGGATAATGCTAATATATTTTATAGTTTGCTTTGCCAAGAAAAGGATCTTAAACCAAGATTGAATACATAACCTATTTTATACTTTCTAGAATTAATTGATCTTACCCAATCTAAATCAATATACCCTATTAGCTAAAACTTAAGAGATTGTTTATATAGAATGCCAAAGTCAAGAGTACCTTTGACATATCAAAGAACCCAATTTGTAGCTTGCCAATGTTATTGATGAGGTTTGGCCATGAAGTGAGAAAGACAACTAATTAAAAAACATAAATTTGGTCTATTAGTAGTAATAGAAATCAAACTACCTACTAATTATCGATACACCATTTTATTGACTAGTGGTGAATCAATATTAGTTGAGAGTTTTGTCCCAACTTCCATAGGTGTAGCTATTAGTGTTGACCAAATTTGAATTTTAGTCAAATTGGGTCAAAAAATACATATTGAAACTTTTCACAAGTTTCCATTTGTCCAATAGGGTCTCATGTGTGTCTAACAACCTCACCCATCCCTGCTCTAGCCTTGGTCTAAGCCTATCTTCCTTGTACTTACCTAGTCAACCAAAGTCAACTCTAGTTAAACTTGGTAAAAGGTTCAAATTATGTTATAAATTTCCTAAAATGGTCTTTGACATGTTTTAAGGTGTTTTTAAGTCATAAATTGGTCCTTTACCACATTTCATATGTAAAAAACACCTTTTGGTCACATTTCTAGCTCAATAATTGACTTGTACAGATTGATTATGGAATAAATTTACCACCAAGGGAGTTTTAAATGTGGTGGAGGTCAGAATATGTTAGGAGATAGTCAGATTCATTTCAAGAAATAGTTTCATGCTTAAAACTAAGGAATCTTCCTTAAAACTAATACTTAATGGCACTTGTATAGACTTGGGAAGTCCATCTTCAGCTAAAAAGATGGGAATGTGACTCTTCACATCCATAAATTTATTAACATGCTTGGTTTGTAGAAGAAAAATTAAAAATATCAGTTTCAACTTTTATTTCTTCCTTTTTACCCTTGCAAGCCAAGAAAGATTAATTTGGAATACTTGGTATAAGTCATATAGTTTGAGTTTGGAGGAATGCTCTTGGGTGTTGAAAGAGGTCTAAATTAGATTCATTTCCATGGAAAAAAAAATTAGTTTCATGGCTTCTCTTTTATGAATCATTGCTAAGAATCCAAGTAGCTTCTAATGCTTCTTCATCCATGAGGGGTCTCCTTTTTGAGCTAGTTTATAAATAATTTGTTTGGGTATAATGGATTTGATTGTTTCAAGGGTTTTTTAAGGTTTTCTAACACCTTTCCACAATTTGAGCATTGTTTTTTAGTTTTGGAAGTCTCAAGAACTCAAGAAATATCTTCTAGACTTGTCTCAATTAAACAGCCAAGGAGATACATTATAGACATTAGTATGAGGGAATATCACATTGAATAGGAGTTTTAGGGAGTGGTTTCAAGATCTCCTTAGTGACAATCAATGATTGAAATATTAGTAAAGAACATAGGTCTCCCCATGAGGCCTAAACCATGCACCTTGTCCACTTCCCCCTTCACTATCTACATATTCAAAAAAGGTGCACCTACAAGGGTCTCCATGATGACATCATGATTTGATTATAACCTTGGTAATGGTTTTAACCTCTTAGAGACATTGAGAGTGCATGTTGAGAAGTTGAGTTGATTCACATTTCATAAAGATGATCATAGCAATGTTCCCTACCATTCTTGTATTCATTGCCTACTACAACTCATCACCACCTACAAAAAGCCATTGACAAGGAACAATGAGCCCTTGATAAATGTGAAATAAGCAAGGAAGCTACCATTAAATTCTTAATTCATTAAATTTCATAATGGCAGACCTAGTTCTAATATCAAAAGCATTGAAAGAGGCAAACCATGATCAAAAGGTAGATGACTATATATTCAAGGCTTTTGTCCCTAAAAAAACTAAATAGAGATTTATAAGCATTTTGGAAATACTATATATCATAGTTTAAAAGACTTTTCAATGATCTTAATTATTTGTCTTTGTAGTCTATAACATGGACAATAGTTATCCAAGGTTTGAGGAAAACATGAGTAGTGGAAGATGATGTTTGAGGGTCTCAGATATGCCAATAAACACATTGAATTATTTCAATGATATCTACAAGTTTGAAACTTGTTGGGTGAATATTTTTTCACCAACTAACTGATGGGAAAAATAGGTTGTTTCAACCATAGCATAAGGAGATTGGTTGGCCAAGTGTGCAAGTTTACCACATCAAAAGGGGAAAAATCTCTCCTCTCGTTAAGGGGAGGTTCCCTATAACTATGAGGTACTATATATATATATATATAAGCAAAAAATAACACTCAAGGGTAGGACTACACCATCCATCTCTCTTTTTTTAGAGATGATGTTCACAGACAAAGGAGAAATCTTGGTGAAAGCACTGAAGGCACTTCTCTTCTTTCAAAAGTAGTCTACAACAAACAACAAGAGTTCTTTCTGATAGGTAACTGATAAGTAAATGTAACAGGGTGCATTAACCAGTAGAATGAGGTGTAGCACAAAGTCTCCACCTCAACTGCCAAAGAGTGAAATATGAAGGATAATGGGGGCAAAAAATCATCCCAAGATTCTTTACACAGAAATAAATTGAAAACACACACACTAAAGACAATTATGGTAGCACAAAGTCTTTCCACAGTTAGCTTTAGGACACCTTCCTAATTATTTCCACTAGTTTTGCTTGTTAAATTAAATGGACAAGAATGCTTCTAGGAAATAGACATAATAATAATTTCCTAAATAACACAAGCTATTCTAGCACAAAGTCTAAAAGGTCACTTATTTTCTCATTCAAATAAAGAAATATGATTGACAATCTAAGCTCAAAGTCTCAAAAAATGCCTTTCAATTTGGGTAGAGTTTTGATTCTATTATAGAGAGATCCCCTTTGCATAAAATAATATATTATAATATATTGTAGCCAAGAAAGACTTGGCACTTTCTTTCATCCAATGGCCCATGCTGTATTCATTGCCTTGAATGCATTTCCAGTTCTATCAAAGGGCCATGCTGGAACAGGGCATCGGCCTTGACTTTGGTATACAGAATCATCTCAAATGTCTTCTCCTCAGCATGGGTCATCTGATCTTTCTACAAATATGTATGCAGCTATCGCCTCACTTTTATTCAAAGGGAGAAAAATAGGCTATGCCTTTTAATGTTTGTGAGCTCAGATATCTACTTGGTGGACTATTCCACCTATTGGAAATAACTCCTACATAAATACTTATTATCTTTATCCATTCCTTGTATTTTGTCCTTTTATTTGTGATTTGAGCTCTCAGGCTATCTCCTTTCTTTTCTACAGGCTCTTTTAGCTTCTTCTTTAACTGGTCGCTTAGTTTGTTCTTCCAGTTTCGTGCCACATTTAAAAATCAATAGATATTTCATTACCCTAAATTTGACATCTATAGGGACATCATTAATTGTTGGTCACTTGAACCTCTTTGAACTATGAACCTTTGAAATTTTATAGTTCATTGGTTCAATGGTTCAATGGTTCAGGTGGTCCTATCGGCTCCTTGGTTCAATCACTTCTTTTCTCTTCGGTTGAACCATCTTTTCGAATTGGTCTCTAAAATCTTCCACTTCCTTCCTTCACTTTAAGCTTCTTTGAACCTTTGAACTTTTGAATTTTGAGTCATTTTGGTTCAAAGTTCAATGGTTCATTCTCTTTCTCAAAATCCTTTGGTCCTTCAAAGTTTCTAGATCCTTTTCTTCTCTATTGAACTCATTGAACCTTTGATCTTTGAACTCTTTTGGTTCAAGGTTCAACAGTTTAATGGTTCATTTTTGTTCTTCGAATCTTTTATTTTTCTAAGTCTTTCAATCTCCCCAAAGGGAAGGTGTCCCTTTAGGCCTTCAGAATGGTCCATTTTGTGGTCACCGAGAGCCCCCCACAAGGGTACTTGCCCTTTGGGGTCTTTCGAGTGGCTTTGTTCTTCAAATCCTTCAGACAAAAAGTCTAAAGGAAATCCCTTAGACATTTTATCTAAAGGATTTCTTTCCTCTACCTTTGCCACTTTCTGTCGGGCCTTTTAACATTCCTTGGGGCATAATGTTTGAAGGAATTCCTTCAGACATTTTGTCTGAAGGATTTCTCTTGTGAAATCTTACTGCAAAAAATCTTTCTGAAAGATATCCTTTTTTTGCTTGTGATTGAACTGATTAATTGAACTATTTGATTGAACCAACCAATTAAACCAACAATGGTTCAATGGTTCAATACTATGTTTTGCTCATTTAATTGACCACTTAAACTAACCACTTTGAACTTTGATTGAACTCGTTGAACCTTGAACCTTTGAACCATTTTGGTTCAAGATTCAATGGTTCAATTGTTCAATCTTTCTTTCTTTTAAGCCTTCTTTTATTTAAGTCCTTTGAAGCCCTTGAATTTTTGAACTCATTGAACCTTTGAACCTTTAGAAGCAGGGTTTAATGGTTCAATCTTTTGTTTGAAGCCCACCGATGGACCTTTTGGTTGAACCTCGACATTGAACCAACCTTAAAATTGCCTAAGTGTTGGAAACTTGTTTATTTATGAGAGCTCTCCTATTGAAGTCATTGAACTTGTTGAACCTATGAGTCCCTTAGCTAAAAAAGCTTGATTAATGAAGAATTTGAATACTCTGAACATTTTTTGAGAAGGGAAGAGAGAATTTTGGCCTACAAGACCAAGATAGTTCATATGTTGTCCCCAAAAATGAGTGAGATTTTAGGAACAACAGCTGCCTCCAGTTGGGGAACTTCCATTCATTGCAAAAATAATTGAAGGGAGTAGAATCTAGAATGTCTAGTGCCTTTATGTATGCCATTGGGCTAAAGATTCATGCTACCCAAAAATAAAGGCACAAAAACAAATCAAAATGGAAAGCACCAAACAAAACTAAAGACTATACAAATATACATATGTACAACTTATATCACATGATACTTCAAGAATTGAAGGGCTTTAGACACTACTCATTGTGAGGCAGAGAAAACGGTGTGCCATCTTGATACTTTAGTAGGAAACTATTTTCACCATTGAGTTGATGAATAGAAAACATGCCTCTCCATAGGGAATTGAATTTCTCATGCATTCCCTTTAGTTCTCTTCTCCTGTCCCATAATAGAACTTGATCCCTAATTTGGAAATCACAAGTTTTTGCTTTCTAGTTGAAGAGCTTCTTCACCAAACTTTGATGTGTAGAAATTTGGTCCACCACCATAGTTCACTGCTCATCTAGTTCAGTTAAGCACATGATCCTCTTATCGATGGAGCTTTCATATGTCTGATCCTTAATTACCTTTACCAATTTTAGTGCTAGAAATTTTAGGGTGATTGGTATCTTTACATTAAGACCATACAAAAATTGGAATGGTGACATACCTATCATCCTTTTGGGTGTAATTATATCTACCCATAAAGCATCAACAAATGCTTTATGCCAAGTTCATTAGTTGTCATCCACCAGTTTCCTGATAATGGTCACCAAGTTCTTATTGCTTGATTCTGCTTGGCCATTCCCTTGTGGAAAATAATCAAAGGAGTAGGAGAGGGTAATCCCATAATAAAAATAGAACTGAGTAATCTCATGGGAAGAGAAATAGGCTGCATTATCTATCACAATCTTGGTTGGGACCCCAAACTTGGAAATGATGTTTTCCTTGAGGAAATTACATAATACTTCTGAAGCAGCATGCTTGGTTAGAATAGCTTCCACCCATTTGGTTAAATAATTTGTGGTTATGAGGACATAATCATGTCTAATGCTTGAAGATAAGCTTATAGCATCAATGAAATTAATTCCCCATTGCTAAAATGGCTCTTTTACTACCACTAGCTTAAGAGGCAGAGTAGCTAACTTGGGTTTTCCAATGAACTATTGACACAGTTCACATTTATGTACCCATTTGTATGCATCTTGAAATAGAGTAGGCCAATCATATCTAGCTCACAAAATCTCATGGGCAGTCACAGGTGTAGAAAAATGTCCTCCATAGGCCAGATTATGGAAGGACTCCAAAAGTTGGTTCTACTGCTCTTTATCCATACAGTGAAAGAACACTCCATCGAGGTTCCTCTTATATAGGTTGTTATCCCATAGGACAAAATTGGTAGCTTTTAGCTTAATAGTCCTCCTTTCTTTACAAGACAGGTGAGCAAGACACTCACCATAGGTAAGGAAATGAGAAATATTTGAATACCACTCATTTGTGGTGGTGATAAAGAGGACTATTGGCGTGTCTCCCACTTCTATTTTTCATGCCCTATTTCTTCTGGTCTATTATCAACAATAAATTGGTAAAGACCCCTTCCCCACACAATCTTCATTACCTTGATAATAAGTTCAAACTCTTGGATTTTAGCAATCCAATTGCCCTTTTTGGTTCCAAACTTCTACTAAGTTAATATGGACTTGACTATTGTATCGAGAACCATGGCAATAGTGTGAGAATTCAGGATGTAAAAATGGAAGTGCTTTACTTCCTTACCACTACATAAGAATGCTTCTCCATATTTAAATACTTCAATTCATGAGCTTTGAGAGGACAACTCAGGAAGGATATGGGAGATTCCACACCTTCTTTGTTCTGTTGAACTAGAATTGCTGAAAGTGTTTGCTCGAAAGCATAACTTTACATTGTGAAATCTTTGGTATAATCTAGACAAATTAGAATTGGGCCATAGGCAATAGCTGTCTTAATGTCTCAAAATGCCAATTTGCCTTCTTTAGTCTAGCTAAAAGTGGCCTTTTCCTTCATCATATTCACAATGTGGCGATTCTTCTCGATAAACTTGAGGATGAACCTTTGTAAACAATTCACCTTTCTAAAGAAAGAGTGAACTATACTTTTACTTGTGGGCAAGGTAAGCTCCTGGATGGATTTGACTCTTTCCAAGTCAATCTTTATGCCTTCTTCAGATACAATGTGTCTGAGAAGTTTCCCTTTTATTATCCCAAAAATAGACTTCTTGGGATTTAGAGAAATGCCATTCTGGCAACATCATTCCAACACTTGTTGAAAATGGTGCACATGATCAAGATGATACTTAGAAAAGACTATTAAATCATCAAGGTACACCACAATGAACTTACCCATTTCATCTTTGAAATTAAGTCTATTTCTCTCTAAAAAGTGGCACCAACATTTATCAGGCCAAATGGCATTCTTCAATATGCAAAGGTGCCCTAAAACGTGGTGAAGGTAGTCTTATGTTGGTCTACTTCACCAAATTCCACTTGATTGTACCCCAAGAAGTTGTCCAGCATTAATAACATCTCTGAACCAGTCACTGTCTGAAGGACTTGATCCATGATGGGTAGAGGATACTAATCCTTTAAGGATGACTGATTCAAATTTTTAAATTCCATGCAGAGGCAAATTTCGCCATTCTTTTTTCTCACAGGTACTATGTTTGCAATCCATGTGGAATGATGGACTGAGAAAATTATTCTAGAATTCAACATTTTATATATCTTAGATATAATAGTACCTGATATCTTTGGATTATACTAATGGGATTTCTGCTTGTAAGGCACTGAGTCATTCTTGAGAGAAATTTCATGGTGAATTTCTTCAAGCATGAGTGACTTTAGATCATCATAAGAGTATGACAAAACATCCATGTAATGGTGAAGTAGAGTAGTAAACTTGAACTTCTCTTCTGGAGTGCAACACTTCCCAATGTTCACCATCTTGGGATTTTCCTTGGTACTCAAATTTATTTGATCAAACTCCTGGGAGGAGCTTGAATCCATTTGTTGCTATTTGATGAACCTGTCGTGCTTGTCAAATATTTTATCAAGGGAAACCAATCCTTTGGAAATTTTATTCCCTTTGATTTGTAGGAATTCTTCACCTGCATCTGAACTTGTTTCAAGGGTTGGTTCAAGTTTCTGAGGCTCACTACCTTTGAAGTGAAGCTGTTCACAGCTATCTTTTTATTCCAAAAAGGTGATGATTTGGTTTTCACCATTGAATACTTGTCAATGATTGGCATGTTTATGCACACTCGGTTGAAAGACCAGTTTGATAGTTTATCTATCTCCTTTAAAATCTAGGTGAGGAACCAACAGAGTTGTAGAAATAGCCAAAGCATTAGCACAGTCTTTGAATTCCCTGGGCACTACAGAGATGTTGAAAGCATTAAAATTTTTAATTTGATCCCAAAATAGATTGTGGTAATGACACAATCTCTCATTCTTTATTAGATACAAGTTTCTCACCTGGTAAACCACTAGCTCAGCATCTCCTTTGGAGTGAAGGAGTTTGATGCCCCTATCTTGAGCGGCCTTTAATCCAAATAGTAGCGATTCATATTTAGTAGTATTGTTGGTATTACTGAACTATAATTTGCATGAGGAAGAAAAAATATCTCCTTGAAGAGATATTAGAATAATACTAGCTCTAGAACTAGTAAAGGAATAGCTTCCATCAAATTCTATAATCTAGACATCATCATAAATTGATTTCTCTTTAGATTTTTATTTAATTAGAGGGGAGGATTCTTCTACACTTACACTGCATCCTATCAACTCTTTTGATATTGTATTTAAATCAATTGTTAGGCTATCACATTCAAGAATTACATTAGACACCACATGAACCTCCTCTATGGATAATAAATAATTACCCACGCCTGAAGACTCAAACAAAATTTGAGCTTTAGGTGCTAATGTTTGAGTGATAACATATTTTGCCTCCTTCTCAGGGAGAAATCTCTGCATGACACCTTTGACTGGGATCCTCACTTTAGATAGGTCCATACTTAACTCACCAACATCCTTGTAAAAATTTTGCCCAAGAAAAATGTTGTATGAGGCTGGGACGTTAGCCATGAGGACTGTCATCTTAATTCTCTTATCTGGGAATGCTGTAAATGCAAATTGGGTGTCCTTGATTTGTCCCAATAGTGGCACTTGTTTGTTCTCCATGGAGAAACATCTCCCAAATGTTTTGGTTAATGTGAGACCAAGGGATTTAGCTATTTTGGTGGGCATGACGTTGTCAGATGCTTTTGAGTCTATGATGTAATTGTTTAGCTGGTGTCCATTTATTGGCAAGGAGACAAAATGGTTATATCCTCCTAGGAGCAGCAGGAGGAGTAATGACAAGGTTATTTTAGGTGGATGTGGGATTCACCTTTGGAGTAGCTAGTCCTACAGGGATGGTTTTATTCTTTACACATTGAAACAACTTATCCAACTGCTTAGGGTTGGATTATAGGAATTCAAATTTAGACATTTGAATTTTAGTTTTCTTGACATGGTTAACTAAGTCAAAAGTTTGAAATGAATTAGGAATAGGGAAAGATAGTTCATCCTTTTGGTTTTTAGGGGGGAAGACTGATCTACGAAATTAAAGTTGAAGGTGAAGTCATACTTGAGGTACTTACTTTTTTAGTGATCACTGGGTCCTTTGGCTGGAAAGGTAGAGTGGTTCCCTTCTTAGCAATTGAAATTGTTGGTTGAGGTCACTCCTCTACTTTTTTCTTATCATCTTGCTAGGCTAACTGGTTCTGGGACTAGGTGAATATAATGTATCATCCATCAGACACTTCACCTTTACTTCTAAGTTCATCCTAGTAATTCAAGAAACTAATGTTGGAGTTGCCAGCTAATTCTTCTTCTCCCTCTATGAAGAGATTAGCATCATCCTTTGGGTTCAACTCAGGCTAGAAGGAGAAATCAAATTCTATTTCAAGATATCTAACTATTGAATTGGTTGGAGGTGCTTCAATGGCAAGCTTCCCTTATGGGGGAGGAAGATGATTTGGATGCCCTTAATTTTTAGTAGTGTTGCCTTGGTATGACTAATTAGGGAATGTCCTCCTTGGTATATCTCAATACAAAGGTGTGGAAGACATCCCTTGCACCATTTGATTTTTAAGAGATAACAACTCATTTGCCAACTTCTGCACCATTGGATTAGTGGTGCCTATAGATAGATATTCAAAGGATGAAGAATATTTACCTCTATTAGGATCTCTCCTTATCTTCCCTACCAAGATGAGATCATCTTTTACCTTAGTATCCAAATCTTGCACTGTAGCAAGGTCTATGTGACCAGCCTGTCTTAGTAGAAAAATCACTTTAGGTAGTTGAGAATTGATGAAAAACATTTAAGGTTCTCATCTATTAGCTGAGTAATGGTAGGAATCCTATTCCTTAGCTTGTCAAACTTAGCTATGAAATCCCTCATAGGCTCATGAGGTTCTTTCCTCATTTGTGTGAGCTAGACCAGTAGGGTATGCATATCTTCTGTAGGCTTGAACCTGGCTTCAAATTTGGATTTAAGAGTGTTCCAATCAGTTACTAACTGAGCCTACAGATGGTAGAACTAGTCTACAATAACACCTTATAATGTCTCTACAAACATCCTAACTGCTATGTCCTCATACTCCATGCCTATCACACCACAAGCTATGTGGAAGGCTGTAATATGTTCATCAGAGTGAACTCTCCTATCACCAAAGAATTTGGGGAAATTATTCCTTAAACTGTGTGGTAGCTCATGTAGAGGTGGAGTTAAATTGAGTGGGCCAAAAGAGTTACCCCAGGGGCCTTGAACTGCCATGTTTTGACTATGGAAAGGGGGAATAACAAATCTAGGTGGAGTATGTATAGGCAAAACTCTGCTAGTAGAGGAAAAAGAAGTTCTACCTTGTATTAGTGACCTGGTGTTGGTAGGAGGAATACTCCTAGTTTGTTGAAGATGAGATGGTGAAGGGAAAGGATCAAAAACACTTTATTGTACCAACTCAAAGACAAGGTCAACAATACATTTAGCTCTCTAGCTTCAAGTATATCATGGATTTGCTAGAGTGTAAAACTAAAATGGAAAGAACTAAAATTGCTTTAATTTGAAGCTTGAGGCTTCAAATTGCACATTCTATTCCCCAACGAAGTCACCAAAAACTATTGGGTGAATATTTTGTCACCAGCTAACTGATGGGAAAAATAGGTTATTTCAATCACATCATAAGGAGATTGGTTAGCCAAGTGTGCAATTTTACCACATCAAAATGGGACAAATCTCTCCTCTCATCAAGGGTTGGTTCCCTATAACTATGAGGTACTATATACTATATATATAAGCAGAAAATAACACTCAGGGGTAGGACTACACCATCCATCTCTCTTTATTTAGAGATAATATTCACAGACAAAGGAGAAATCCTAGTGAAAGCACTAAAGGCACTTCTCTTCTTTTAGAAGTAGTCTAAAGCAAACAACAGGAGTTCTTTCTGATAGGTAACTGATAAGTAAATGTAACAGGGCATAGTAACTAGCAGAATGAGGTTTAGCACAAAGTCTCCACTTCAAATACCAAAGAGTGAAATGCAAAAGTTAATGGGGTCAAAAAGTCATCCCAAGATCCTTTACATAGAAACAAATTGAAAAAATACACACTAAATACAATTATGGTAGCACAAAGTCTCTCCATAGTTGGCTTCAGGACACCTACCTGATTATTTCCACTAGTTCTACTTGTTAAATTAAATGGACAAGAATGCTTATAAGAAATAGACATAAGAATAATTTCCTAAATAACATAAGTTATTCCAGCACAAAGTCTGAAAGGTCACTTGTTTTCTCATTCAAATAATGAAATATGATTGACAATCTGGGCTCAACGTCTCAGGAATTGCCTTTCAATTTGGGTAGAGTTTTACTTCTATTATAGAGATCCCATTTGCATAAAATAAGATATTAAAATATATAGCAGCCAAGAAAGACTTGGAACTTTCTTTCATCCAATGGCCCATGCTATATTCAATGTCTTGAATGCATTTTGAATTCTATCAAGGGGCCATGCTAGAACAGGGCATCATCATTGACTTTGGTGTACAGAATCAAATCAAATGTCTTCTCCTTAGCATGGGTCATCTAGTCTTTTTCCAAATATGTACATGGCTGTCCCCTCTCTTTTATTCAAAGGGAGAAAAATAGGCCACACCTTTTAATGTTTGCGAGCTCATATGTCTACTTGGTGGACTATTCCACCTACTGGAAATAACTCTTGCATATATATTTTTGGTCTTTCTCCCTTTCCTTGTTGTATTTTTTCCTTTTCTTCATGATCTAATCTCTTAGGATATCTTTATTATTTTCTATAGGCTCTTTCATCTTCTTCTTTAGCTATTCGCTTAGTTTGTTCTTCAGGTTTTGCACCACATTTGAAAACCACCAGATATTTCATTATCTTGAATTTGACATCCATGGGGACATCATTGATCACTAGTCACTTGAACCTCTTTGAACCATGAGCCTTTAAACTTTGAGAGTTCATTGGTTTAATGGTTCAATGGTTCAAGTGGTCCTATTGGCTCCTTGGTTCAATCACTTCTTTGATCTTCAGTTGAACCATCTCTTCGAACTGGTCTCTGGAATCTTCCACTTCCTTCACTCAAAGATTCTTTAAACCTTTGAACCTTTGAATTTTGAGCCATTTTGGTTCAAAGTTCAATGGTTCATTCTCTTTCTTAGAATCCTTTGGTCCTTCAAAGTTTTTGGATCCTTTTCTTCTCTTTTAAATTCATTAAACCTTTGAACTTTGAACTCTTTTGGTTCAAGGTTCAATGGTTCATTTTTGTTCTTCAAATCCTTTATTTTTCTAAGTCATTCAAACTCCCCAAAGGGAAGGTGTCCCTTTGGGCCTTGAGAATGGTCCATTTCATGGTCGTCAAGAGCCCCCCGTAAGGGTATTTGCCCTTTAAGGTCCTTCAAAAGGCTTTTTTCTTCAAATCCTTTGGACAAAAAGTCTAAAGGAAATCCCTTAGACATTTTGTTTGAAGGTTTTCTTTCCTCTACCTTTGCCACTTTCTATCAGGCCTTTCAAAATTCCTTCAAACATTTTGTCTGAAGTATTTCTCTTATGAAATCTTGCTACAAAAAATCTTTTTGAAATATATCCTTTTGTTGCTTGTGATTGAACCGACTAATTGAACTAACTGATTAAACCAACACTGGTTCAATGGTTCAACGGTTTAATGGTTCAATACTATGTTCTACTCATTCAATTGACCACTTAAACCAACCACTTTTAACTTTGATTGAACTCATTGAACCTTGAACCTTTGAACCATTTTGAATCAAGGTTCAACGGTTCAACCGTTCAATATTTCTTTCTTTGAAGCCTTCTTTTCTTTAAGTCCTTTGAAGTTGTTGAACTTTTAAACTCATTGAACCTTCAAAACTTTGGAAGTGGGGTTCAATGGTTCAATGATTCAATGGTTCAATCTTTTTTCTTGAAGGCCACTAATGGACCTTTTTGTTGAACCTCAACGTTGAACCAACCTTGAAATTGCCTAAGTGTTGGAAACTTGTTTCTTTGTGAGAGCTCGCCTGTTGAAGTCATTGAACCTATTGAACATGCAAGTACCTTAGCTGAAAAAGCTTGAAAAATGAAGAATTTGAACACTTAGAACATTTTTTGAGAATGGAAGAGATAATTTTGGCCTTCAGGACCAAAATAGTTCATATGTTGTCCCCAAAAATGAGTGATAGATTTTGGGAACAACAAAACTAAAAGTGTCTTCTTCTCCACTAGGTTGCAAATGAGACCTTTCAAATGCATAGAGATTATTCATGATGTTTCCAAAACGTTTCATTTTCTAATAACCCTCTAAGGAGTATAGATCACTATTTGTACTCACCAAGCCCATACCCTATCCATACACAGTGTAAAATGCTTACCTAAAGCTAGGTAGGAAAAGTGAGTTTTAGTGTCTTAATAGTGTTTGAAGTGTATTTCAAGGTATGAACTAAGTCAAATGAAAATATTATGACCTAAGGATATTTTTAGAAGATGCATACACACCCTACATATAATTTCATGAGACCACCTCCACTTACAGGCAAGGGTAAGCTGATTGTCCCAGTCAGTAAGTAGGCAGTGACAAATGAGGGTGATATTTCTAGTTGGGATGATATAAACATCAAATAAAGGATTAAAATCATGGTAAAATGATTATAAAGGATTAGATAATGTTTTTAAAACATTTAATTAATCCAAACTAGCCATTGACACCTATAGGTGGAGGAGGAAGAGAAATTATCATAGTCAACCATGATAGACCTAGTCTTATGCTTTTAAGAGCATAGAGGTGGTTTAAGTGGTCAGGGTGTTGGAAAGATATTGGAGGAACTATATGTTATAATTTAAACATATATATTTCCTTTAAAATGAACATATATCAAATCAAGAGTCTCCAATTTCATGAAACATAGTCTAATAGCAAAATCCCCTGCATAGTTTGCCTATGCAAACTCAATCTTGGAACTTGTGTTTTTTGAAAAGCCAAATCTTGGATTTAGGAGATAAATTTTGCTGGAGAGAATAATTTTTTATTTATTAAACCTATCCAATGGTTATTTTTTTGAGACAAATAGGGTAATTACGCACTACTTTGTCTCAGATAGGGGTTACTTCCCTAGGCTCATAAGCACGTAGTTTTAGGAGAAATGATAAAGGAGGTGAACCAAAAGTTATGGAAACCATGAAAGATGATTTTAAAAGATGTAATATGAATATTTAATCATGAAAATACAATCTATAAGGTTTGAAACTAGACAGGGCGGTCTGGGTAACTAGGTTAGTAGGTAGACCTAGTGAGCAAGGTACAAGCCTAACTCCAAATATGGGTCATTTCTAGTTATAGCATTTTAAAAAAATTCCAATGATTTGAATCATGTTCATGGGTGTATAAATTATTTTTTAATACTATTTAAGTGTATTTAAAGTGTCAAAAGGGGTCATTTTTCTTAAAAGTGCAGACAAACATATTGAACAAGGTCTAGGCCTAATATCAAAAAGGGGATCTTTTTCATTTCTAGCTAGTGATGAGATATTATGATGATGGAATCATGTTTTTGGGATATTTATAGAAGTTTTTAATCCTTAATTATGTAGGGGAGGTCTCAAAAAGTCCATTTTTGGGCTTAAAGGCACTCATACCTTATAGAATGAATGGAAGAAATACAAGTGGCCATCCTAGAATGCTTAGAACTCCCATGACACTTTGCATGGTGACCCAAGGTGTTCATGGATGTTAGATAGGTTCCTCAAGAAGTCATAAGTGTATTTTTTTAGAAATTTAACATATGGTATTTATGAACAAAGGCTAAGACCTAAAACCTCTCTAAAACCCTCACAAATCCCAACTAGGACCCAATTGGGAAAAGAAGACAAATTAAGCATTAAAATGGGGTAAAGTGATCATGTAACTAATTATAAGAGGTATATAACTCTCTAGATATCCTCTCCATGTAATTTATTTATACCCTACCTATATAGAAGAGGTACAATAGGGCTTATTTTGACAAATTTATGTGATTTATAGGCATGGAAAACTTTATAAAGCCAAAACCACCTTTGGGAGAGAGATTAGGACTTGTTATAAGTACTCATGTTCATATAGTGAGTTATCTAATCTCCCAAGTGTGCATACCATCTTACTCATATCATCCAGTCATAATGAATGAGTAGTGAACACTTAGTGAAAATGGTGAAACTTCAATTGGAAAACCTTTTTAAGGTTTGATTGATGAACCTGATGACTTGGACACTCTTTACATGTGTCATTCCTCTTATGCATGGATCAGATTGTATAATTGGAATGATTTTTAATGCCAAGTGTGAGAGGTGCATGAGAATGAGTTATTTGTGACTGTCATGAATGATTTCTCATAGTCAGAGGAATAGGAATGATTAGGGACTAATCTAATGAATTTGGAGGATTGTTAATAACTCCTCCTCTTTAGATCAATCATTAAACATGACCCTCTTCAGTGATGAGGTAGTTTTGTGAAGGAAAATCATGAGGGAAATTTTATGTGTAAATAAGAGAGAATATACACCACATATGGAGAAGTTTGATGACTTGGGAGACATTTCTCCCTATTTACATTGTAGAACCTATCTCATGCCTAATTTTATGACTATTATAACTCATTCTCCTTTCTTTACAAGTGTCTTAGTGACTCTTGAGCTTTACCCTCTCTATCTTCTCTCATAATTGGTTATTATACATATTTATCCACCTGAGTATGGTGAATGCCTACTCAGTTTTTCCCTTGTGTTTCTCTCTATTTTTTGAATTTTTCTAAGTATGAAAATAATAAATTATCAATAAGTGTAATGGTTATGAGAACCTAATATAAAATGCACACATGATATAGATGATGGTGGATACTCCTCTTTGGCTAGGAAGGAATAACCTATAATAAGAAAACACTAAGAAAACTTATTTGTTATATAAGTAGCAAAGTGGATTGCCTAGCATGAGCTAGGTCCTAGAAGTGAAAGCTTTCTAAGAGGATTTCAATCCACCTTCTTTAGATAATTAGATTGAAATGATAAATTGAAATATAATTGCATTAAATGACAACAAATATGAAATTAAATACAATTAAGATGGATGCTTTGCTAATAAAATTACTAAATAAAGCAAACACTAAAAAACTAGTTGAGGTAAGGTTATGGTTTGGTAAATAAATAAAAGGATATTATGGTTTGGTTGAGGTTGATAAATGATTGAAATGATCAATAATGAGATGGTCCAAAGGATCAAGAAGATAAAAAGGAAAAGGGAAAGAGGGATAAATGGTCAAGTTAGTAAATATGGCCAAGACACAAAGGGGTCAAGTGGGTAAATAGTGCCAAGGAAATAAATGAAGTAAATGAAAAAGGGGAAAAATAAGAGGTGAAAGGTGAAAGGTATGGAGGTCAATAGAGAAGAGGCCAAACGATATTATAAGTTGAAATGAAATAAATAAAGTTACCTTTGAGATGGTTGTTGATGATGGTGTTATTGATGATATTGTTGATGAAATATTGGAGTGATTATAACATTACTTCAATTATTTAAATATTTTCTCCTCCAAGATGAGTATGACCTCCTTCTCAAGTAGATAACCTCCTCCAAAAACCTATAATAAAATGTTAATAATAAAAAATAATTTACCACTTTCTGACTTAACCCTGGGTGAAGGAAAGAGGGGATTTATAGTATATGTTGTGAAGAGTCATGCCAAAAGAGGAATAATAAAGGTATGGCACCATTTTATATGTGGTGGATGAATTAGTCAAAATGAAGTGGGTGGGGATTCCCATTTGGGTTGGTGAGTGTCGCATTTGGGTTAAGAAGTCAAAAATGGGTGCCCTTTGTCTTAAAGAGGTAGGCATCTTATTTTAAAGGTTAATTTAATGTAAAATACATGTTGAATAATAGTCCCTTGAGGGGAAATTCACCATATTTAAATGGGAAACCCTTGTGATGCTTGAATGAGTTCATCAAGCACTTTAGGAAGGGTCTCAGGTGGGGTATGATGTCCCACATCAAGCCACATCACTTCTAAGCCATGTCACTTACCATATCACCTCCCAAATCACCTTCCATGTCACTTGACATGTCACATATCATGTCACTTACCATGTCACATGTCATGTCACATACCATGCCACCTTATATGTCATCATGAATAGTGATAGTGGGTCCCATAGTGAATAGTACTTTTGAATAGTAATTTCAAATAGTATTATGTGACTAGGAAAATAGTGATTTGGTTAGGTTAAGAGGGGTTTGTTAAGGGTTAAGAAGGTTTAGCAGGTCTTTAGGGGGGTCCCAAGGCATTTAATCATTGAAAACTACAAGTGTGTAGTTTTTTAGTGTCTACAGTGTGCCCCTTTTTGTTATATAACTTTGAGTTAACAAATTACAAAACAAAAATGAATCACTTGGTTGAAGGTAAAAGTGATTTGAGTATGGGAGGAGGTGTTCCCCCTCAAACTGAGATTTGATGAGGGAAGGCCAAATTAGGTGTATGTTTGATAAGCAGTGGGTGGGGAGGCACTAGGTGGTGCCACAAGGTAGCTAGGCATGTGAAATGTAAATGGGTGTACAAAATGTGACTAAGCATGATAGTCAAGATTGCATAAAGATTAAAGCTTCTGATATTGGTAAAAATAAGGTAAATCTTAGAAATACATTTGATAAGGATAATTGGTCCATAATGTTGGTCATAACTGATCAAGTTAGGCTTATCAAGTCATCTAGATAGGTTTGGTATTGGTCACAAGTATCCAAGGTAGGAAGTGCTCTTACAAAACAACACAATTGATTAGGTCATGCATGAGGTGGTGAAAATGTTAAAAATTTCAACATGGTAAGGTTTTCATTGTGGTCAAATTTTTTCTAAAACATGCCAATGTTCTAGGTTATAAGAAACCAACATCAAGGTGGATGTGGTGAAAGCATAGGTAGATTGGGTATGGGTTGGAAGGGGATGGCTGAGTTGACTCTAGATACACATGGCAAGTGGATGCTACCTACATAGTTTTTATGAATAGGAATCCAAAAAGAATGTCAGGCCAAATGTAGTTCTTTTGAGGTGAAGAGTGTTGGTTAGCTTGGTTTCCCCAATTTGATATCATGTAGTTAGGTCTCGCTGAAGAAAGGGAAGTTATAAAAGGGTAGAAAATATGGTATCAAATAGTTTTCTAATTGGTTTGGTAGAAATGATGGATGAGATTACCTAAGATACAATTGGATGATTGCATTAACTATGCAAAATGAATCTATAGTCATGGATAAGCTGGTTTAAGCATAAAATTTAGGTCACCTTTTAAAAAAAGGAGAAATATGTTTTATCAAGATTTGGAAAATCTAGCACTACTCGAATTGCCACGATGATTTGATGGGTTTTTTATCACCATCCAAATAAGCTGATATTGTGAATGCTTCACAACAATGTCATTAATATGATATGTAAGGGCGTGATTCAATAATTTCTAGAAGTAAAGTAGTAGGGTGGGTAAATGAGAAGTGGCAAAGATTTGAACCCTTGACCCTTGAGTCAATGGGGCCCCAAAATAAGTAACCATTGAGTTTTGAGGGAATTCAGAGAAAGACACTGAGGAGTTTTGGAATATGGAGTGAGATGAATAATAATAATATTAATTAAATGAGGTAGGAGGTTATGTATTGTGATTAAAAATTAGGGCTATTTCAAGGCATAAGAAGATGTAGTTTGAGAAGGGAGAATCAAGGGAAATTATTGGTTGGAAGGCAAGGGCATGTGAGAGGGTATAGTTATCATCCCCATGTGCATATCCCAAATCTTCCATTTCAAGGTGGTTTTAGTTTTGATTCTAACATCTTCGAAGGTTAGAGTAAAAGGGGTTTAAAATAGGCAAGACTAGAGGGGGTGGGGAAGGAATCTTATTCCCAATGGCTTAGTGACACTTAGGCTTGCTGCTTGGTTGTATGAACCCACAATCCTAGATAATTATGTCATAAAGCCATAGGATTGTTATATATCTCATAGTAAACCAAAATTGAGTGAAAGAATTTTGAGGCTGTAGTATGATCAAAATGGTTAGAGGATTTAAAAGGGAAAAAAGGTGATAGGTAGGGTAAATGGAGTAGTTAGAGAGGTACAAAAAAGAGGGTCTAAGTTCAACACACATAAGCATTAAAGAAAAAAATGGATGCACTTGAAGTAATGAACCTAACTAGATTTTGTGCATTAAGGTAAGGGCATAGATGACATGAGGAAGTAGACAAGGAGATGTACACATAAGTAGTTAAATTGATGACCACACTCTAATGAGTGATAAGGTGGAGTGCCAATGGGAGAGAATAAAGGAGTTTTAACAAGGGATGAGGTGAAGGTAGAATAAGAGATGGATGAATAAATAGGTAGAGAAAACAATAAGGTTGTAGATAAAGATGAAGGTGGAGAAGGATGGAAGGAGCCAAACATGGTCATATAGGAGGAAAAAGAAGCTCAAGAGGAACCAAGAATGTCCTCAAGATGAGAAAAATGAAAGGAAATGGAGAAAAGGGAGAGGATGGTGGAAAAACATGAAAGGGAATGAGATGAAGATAAAGGATGATAAGAATAAAAAGGAAGAATTGAAGCAAGGATACTCACACAAATGCAAAAGACAAGTGAGTATCTAGATGGAAAGAAGAAATGGGGAATGTAAAAGGAAAAAGGCAATAATCAATAATAATAAAAAATGCAATTATGGAAGGCTTCTCAAAGGATAAATACCTAGGGAGAAACTAGTTGTGAAGGGAAAAAAAAGACAAAAAGGATGAAAGGATGGAAAAAAGTAAATAAGAAGAATAAAAAATGGGTATGGTGGGGAAAATGGTGAAATGGCAAAGAGTGGTGATACACGTAAAGAAAAATTATAATAACAAAGGAAATAGAAAGTTTGTAAGATGCATAGTATGATGGGAAATTGGTGAGGAAAAGAGAGTGATAAATATAGTATGATAAATAGCCAAGGGTGAGGGGAAATGATGAGGATGGTGAAAGAATTTGAAGGGAATAAAGGACAATGTTGGTAATAAGTGGAGAGAGAGACCAAAAACATGAGAAGTGGGTGAGGGAGTGAGCTATGAAGTAGGCATAAGGAAAGGTGATGGGGAGGCTATCAAGTCAGAGTAGGTGGTGGTTTTATGGGAGATAAGAGGTGCCGATGAGGGAGGTTGTCAACCCTTGTGTTAAAAGAGATTGACAAGGTAGAAAAATGGTTAAAAGAGATTGACAAGCTGAAGGGACAGGGGTGGTGACAAGATAGGTAGAGAAGTGAAGGAAGATATTTTAGGTGAGAAGGGAAAAAAAAATAAAGGATGTAATTGAGCTAACATTAGTAATTGAGCATTGCCTACATAGTCCAAAAAGACCTCAAGCTAATGTAGTTCTCCTAGCAATAGGGGAAAAAATTAAGAGGAAGTATTAGATGGTGTTAAAATAAAGGACACTGAAGAGAGAATTCAAAGCTTCCTTGATGTAGGATTCCCTAAAAAAGAGGGTGTTGTTAGCAATGGAAATGAGTGAGAATAAAATGGGGATGGGAATTAGTTGTTAGTGGCTAAGCTACCCTTAAAAGTGAAGCAACACTTACATAGTGTATGGACATCTAGCCAATATAGCTCAACAAAGTTTGGGTGAGTGGTATTCTAATTGGCTACCCTAGTTTGATGGACCACATGGATTGGTTTGGGATGAGGGAGAAGGCTTTATAAAATAATAGTTTTGGTTTTTAATGAAGGTGTCAGTGAAAGTGAATGGTGTAAACCATTAAATAGTTATCACAATGATCCCACATTTAGTAGGATTACAGATATAGATGGGCAAGGTAGGATAAATTAGAAGGGAAAACAATTCTAAGTACCAAAAATGATCTTTAATGGAGATAATATAAAGAAGAGGGGCCTTTGTTAAGAGGTTACACCTTCTAAAATTTTGTGAGGGTAGGAGTTTGGAGATAGTGTCAACCACTACAAGCCAAGTTTTAGGAGGTGGGGGTCTATCCGAATCTATAGATTCACTTTGGACAAGGTTGATCACCATTATGAGTTGAGTTTTAAGGGAATTAATGAAGTGATGACCTATAAATAATTTATTTGATGGTCAAGTAGATTTTATAAGTAAGGAAGTTAATAATGTGGTGAGTGATAGAGGATGGACCTTGCTTGACCCAAGAGCTACATGGGTAGGCTAGAAAAATGGTGGCCATGTCTACATCTTCTATCCCAACTCTATGGAACCAATGACCTATTTATGTTTCTAGTTTAGGCCTAACCAACAAGCAGCTACATGGCTGGGAGAAGACAATGGTTCCCTTATTACAGATGAATGTTTAGTTGGCACAAACGAAAAGATTTCCATATTGGAACACGTACTACCAATGGTTGTGGTTTGATGTTAAGATCTTATAGAAATGGGTTAGCATTCAAGGGAGGGTAGAGGGGATAAGAAGGTGAATGTATTAGTGTGAATTCATGGTGGCCTACCTTTGATGGAAGAGTTTTTACAATGGTAAGGATTTGGGAGTTACCACCATCAACAATAGTGGTAGTTTTGAAGGCATGATAAATAAAACAACCCATGGTTGGAAGCCAATTTACATCAACCAAGCCAAAGGCAATAATGACATAAATTACCACCATGCCTATAAGGGTCACAAGATGAAAAAGCAAGAAAAGACATTAGATGTGAATCAAATGATAAGGGCCACAAAAGGATATCATGATGGTGCATAATGGCTTTATTAATATGATCAATCATATTGAAGGTGATGTCCCCATGTGAAAAGGTAGGTAGAGATGACCATTTCTAGTGGGAAGACTGTTTAAGAGATTTAATGATATCATATTACCCTCCTGATCAATAGAATGGAGAACTAAGTTGGTGAGGAAGAATGGGTAGGTATTCTATTTTAAGAATCATGATAAGGACCAGTACTAAGGCTAGATCATGTCCTTCATATAAGCACATCTACCTTCACACAATCATCATTCAAATTTCTATTACAAATGATGGTGTATGTCCCTCCACATACTAAGACTACCATCTTTGACCACATTCATCATCAATAATAATAGTAATAACAAATAGGAGTGCCATCCCTTCATCCCACACTAATGCTACCATCTACCTCACGAGGAAAAATTTATTAAATAAATGATGGCTTATTCACAAGGTATTTAGATGTATGCATGTTCTTTAGGCCATGTGTAATCTAATGACTACGTATGTGTCATGCAATTCCTCACACCCTAAATAAAATATTTCATAGCTTGTTATGTAAAAAATGTGTTGGATGTCATTGGTTGAATGGTATCATGATTAAGGTTTTGTGGATACTTATAAATGTTATGGTTATGATTGGTATGGTTTTGCTTGGTATAATCTCACTAAATTTAAAAAGAATGATTATTGTTGTTGCAACACTATATGGTAAAAGTCATGAGGAAAACACAAACCAAGCACATTAATAATAGGACACAATGCTTTGTTTTCCACAAGGGCTAAAAATAAACCCAATGTGGGATCAACTTAATGAATATAAGCCCCTTAAAGGTTGTGCATGAGTGGTTGTTAGTCGATAAAAAAGGTTTCTTGATCACAGGGTGTCAAGTAAGCTCTGGATCCCTTGATTTACAGATAGTCTAAAGGGAAGATGAGTGATGGGTGGTGTGAAGGGTAATGGGTGATATGTATGATAACCACATGTGAATTAATTTACCCCTTCTATAGGTAAGCTAAGAATGGTAATAGACAAGTCCATGTTGTATTTTAGATGTAGACTAATCAATGTGGGAAGTCTACATGTGAAAGCCGATTGTGGCTTCTAACTTATTCTGTTTCTAGATAGTTGATTATAGATTTATAATTTGTTGTAATAGTGGGTCTTTTGCTTTAAATCTGTATATGGGAAGTTGATCAATGTGGGAAGCTTGTAAGAATTGCTCTGATTTTGACAAAGTGAACTTAGCCATCCTTTAAAGGAGTGATCTAAGCTTATTAGTTTTATTTAATGATCGTGATAGTTATCCTTCAAGGGAGAAGTATACCTTACATTTAACAATTTTTATTTTGTTTTTGGGTAGCTATCATTTGAGGGAGTAGTCTACAATGCTTAAGATATTGACCTAAGTAATTGTTACAAGATAAAATGTGTTTAGACATGGACCAATCTAATTAGGTTAAGAGGTTTACCTTTATGAGGGAAAAATTTTACATAAGAAGGTCAATGATATGTGAAAGAGTGTGGTTTTGAGAGATAATGACCATGGGATTCTTTTTTGTTAGACACAAAAAGTATCAATGAGAACCATGCTATAGGTAGAGGCATGGTACCCATATTTAGGATTAGGCCATGACTATAACGGTTAATCACATGGTTCTATGTTGTAATCAATTATCCTCAAAAGGGGAGGAGGAAGGTGGGTAAAGGTTAAAATATCATAATCAAGGGATGAGCTTAAGTTAGACAAACATGTAAGCTTGATCCTTATTTAACAGAAAAATTAACATAGATGCAAACCATTGAGAGGCTTAGGTTATAATTTACTCTTCTCCATGTTGGTCATGTGTTGGTTTTCTTTTAGGATGAGATCTTTGATATTAAATTCTCATTATTTGAGGTGCTTTTGATAAGAATGGGTAATACACTCTTGATAGATGTGAAGATGGTTAAGGGTAGCAAGGTAATGCTTATCAAGTAATTCAAGGTGTTCTTGATAATAATCCTCTTTAGAAATGATGTCATGTAAGAAAATACGAAGAGAGGGAATCTAGAATTCAAGAGGTAAAACAACCTCTATGCTAAATACTAGTGAAAAATGTGTAGTACCTAATGCAATTTAGATACTAGTGAGATGGGCCCATAAAACAATGAGATGTGTATGTGCCAATCCTAGTCTAGAACACTTACAACTTTGGTCAGCATTTTGATGAGAGTTTTGTTGGAGGATTCTACTTGTCCATTTTCCTATGGATGGTAAGGTGAGGAATGGCTAAGTTTAATTCCAAAAGCATCACAGAAGGATTGAACTTTTTTGTTTTTGAATGATTTTTTGTTATTTATTATGATTTTGTGAGGGACCCTAAAATGATAAATAATGTGATGATTGATAAAATATATAATTTTTTTGACTTTGATGGAGATAAGGGGATGGCCTCCACCCATTTAGTGAATATTCTATAATGGTGATGATATATTGGTATTGATGAGAAGAGTGAGGATTGATTTCTCTAATGAGATCTAACCCCCATTGTGAGAAGGGCCAATAATCCATGGATACCTAAAGGCCATGAGCAAGCACGTGGTGCAAGTTAGCATGTTTTTGGAATTTAACACACTTTTTTACATAGTCAAAATAGTATTGATTGAGGTTAGTCCAATATTAGCCTAGGCGTAGGGATTCTTTTGGCGATAGTGAGGCTACTAAAATATCCCCCACAAACTCCATCATGGGTTTCTTTGATGGCATGAGGAATCTCATGACTTCATAAATAATGGAGGAGAAGACCATCAAAGCCACATTTATATAGGATTCCCCTTAGTATGTTATAATTAGAGGTTCCCTACATAAAATCCTTTTGGGCATTCTTTGAGAGGTCAGATGGAATGATGCCTAGGTTAAGATAATTAAAGGTTTGATCATACTAGACATCGAAAGGAGATGCCTCCACACTATAGATGGTTAGAAGGTCTAAACTGATATATGAGGGCCTAAAGAAATGGTGGATGGAGATAAAAAGTTTGGATTCCATAGGTTGAGAGGGTATTCAAGATGTAAGAGAGGCCATTGTGTCTACAAATTTATTAGTAGATCGAGGCACTAATTGGATTTGATAATGATCAAAAGATGTTAAAATTTCAACAAAGACAATAATATACTTTTGTAAAATGTCATTTTGACATTGATAAGACCCATTGGCATGGTTAATCATGAGTTGAGAATCACCAAAAATAGAAATGGTTTTGATTTTTAAGGTGAGAGCAGTTTGGAGACCGATGACCAAAGCTTCATATTTTTCCATGTTGTTAGTACATTCAAAGTCAAGTTTAAATGATAGTGGAAGAGGTTTACCATGAAGGGGTATGATAATTATGCCTTCATCCCCACCATGTTGGCATTTACATCCATAAAAAAACATGGTCATTTGGTAAGAGGGTTCTCCTTGAGAAATAGTTGTAATAGACTCATCAGGAAATGTTAATGGAATGTGTTGGTTATCTAGGAGAGGGGCTTCATCTAATTGATCAACAATGACCTTCCCATTAATGGATTTATGGTGAAGAAACTCAAGATCAAACTCAGCTAGAAGCATGAGCCACTTAGCCATACACTGATTTTGGTATGGCTTGGAGTGCATATACTTGAGTGGGTTGGTGTTAGTGATAAATTATGTTTTATGATTAATAACGTAGTGATGAAGCTTAGAGGAAAAAAGAATGAGAGCAAGACAAAGATTTTTAGGATGGGTATATCATGTATCATACTCTATAAGTGTGTGAATGATATAGTAAATGACTTACTTCTTGTTTTATTCATCCTGATGAGCTAGCATGGCACCTAAAGAGTGATTAGTGGTGGATATGTAAAGGTAGAAAGGTTGGTCTTCCATAGGTGGGATAAGAAAAGGTGGAGAAAGTAATTACTCTTTGAGTGAATCAAATTCTTTTTGACAATATTTGGTCCATATAAAGGAGGTTTATTTCTTCAAGAGGTGGTGAAAGGGTTGGCATATGTCTGATAATTGAGAGATGAAATGATGGATAAATTGGAGTTTTCCTTATAGACTGTAGAGTTTATTAAAGGAGGCATTTATAGGATGGCCTTGAATTTATCAAGGTCAATCTTAATTCTAGGAAGGGTGATGACAAATCATAGAAGCTTTCTCGATAAAACCCCAAAAATGCATTTTTTGGGATTGAGCCAAACATAAAATTGGATCAGTCAGTCAAAAATGATAATAAGAAAAAATAAATGGTCCTTGTGGTGTTTATATTTTCTAATGAGATCATTCACATAATCCTCTATAATTTTATGAATAATATCATGGAATACATAGGTCATAGCTCGTTGATATGTTGTTCCTATATTTTTTAAGCCAAAAGGCATGGCCTGATAGAAGAAGGTTTCATAAGGAGTAATGAAGGCCATTTTATGTTGGTTTGAGGGATGATTAGGATTTGATTAGATCATGAAAATCCATCCATGATGGATAACATCTCATGACCTATGGTAAGGTCAACTAGTTAGTTGATGTTGGGTAAAGGAAAGTCATCTTTGGGGCATGCAAGGTTAAGGTCTCAAAAATCCACACAAAGGTAGATTCCCCTAGTGGGCTTGGTAATAGGAACAATATTAAAGACCCATTATGGGTAGTCAATGGGTTGAATAAAGTTGACTAATAAAAGATGTTGAATTTCTTCCTTGATGATAAGAGCTATATGAGGGTGAATTCTATGAAGCTTTTACCATATTGGCTTAGCCTCTAGATGGGAACAATGTTATGAAGGGTGATGGAGGGGTCAATCCAAGGCATTTCCTGATAAGACCAAATAAATGCAATGCTATGGTCCTGAAGGAAGGTGAGATAATCACATTGATTTTTTGAGTCTAAGGATTGGCTGAGTTTAATGATATGAGGATTCTCCTGGGTTCTTAATTTAACATCAATAGTTGATTCGTTGAGCATGGTTTGGTTTTTTGGAGGGAAGAATTTATAGATGGGAGAGTCTCTTGCACCAAGGTAGGTGAGGATGAATTTATCATCTTGGTACTGAATGATATAGATGGTGGTTGAATAATGGTTGATCATTTTAGGGTGGATGAGAGGAACAATTTTAGTTTGGCCATTGTGATAAGTCAGTGGGTCTAAACTAACAATATTGATAAAAAAAAGTTGGATGGGATGATGTCAGAGTCTTCAAATATATTTGGTAAGGGTAGAGGTTACTCAAATTGGAAAGGTGAGGTTGATAGGGGTAAATTTTCCTCAATTGGGATTGGTGTCATTAGAAGTTATCCAAATGGGAGAGATGGGATTGGTGAGGTTGGAGGTTCATTGATAATGGTTAGAACTAGTTTTGGTGATGTGGGTTATTTTGGGGGAATGTATCCCAAGCTAAATAACTCATCAGGTTTTTATGCTTTGATGATGGAAAGTTCATGAGGCCCTTATTCATAGAGTCTGAAACCAAACCCCTTCCAAGAACACTAATGAAGGTATGTCTAAGCAAAAAGTCATATTGTTAAGATATGAAAAGTTGGAAGTGAATGGCTAGATATAAGTCATGGTGATGGGAACAAGGAGTGGCTTATCAAGAAATTCCAAAGGGGACAAGGGTACCGATATTGGGATCATAAGATGGATCATTTTGGAGAATCCCAAATTCATGTGGAGAAGGCAAAGCATCCAAAGCTAGGAGTCAATATTCCCCCAATGTGAGATGTTTAAATGTGGATTACAAGGGGTTTTTTGCCATGATCTAAGATGAAGGGATGGTTAAACTAGTGGATACTTCCTCATTATTGTAGACATAAATGTTGGTGGGTGGGGTTGATGTAATGGTTTGGTTAGAGGTTGGTTGTGGAGGGGCCAAAGGTGGAATGAGGATGTCATTGGGATGATATGTCATATTACAAGAAGCAAAGGGACTTAGATTAGCTTTGATTATATGATTTGTCCCTCATGTTCAAATTTGATACATTGGTTAAGGGTGGAAGGGACATAGCCCAAGGCTCAGATCCAAGGGTGATAAAGTAACACATTATATTAAAACTCACCCTCTCTAACATAAAATAGTTCAAGAAAAGTTCAAGGCCCCAAATGGATGTGGAGAATAACTATTTTGAGAGTGGTAGCCAAGGTATCATTGAATGATTAGAGAACTACTGAGCTTTTAGACATGATGTTTTTAGGTAGTTGAAGTTGATCATAATCATGGGAGGAGATGATATTGATACTTGCTCCCCCATCAATCATGACTCTTTTGACATATGTCTGATTGATGGATGCAGTGATGAAAAGAGGGGGATTAAGGTCTTCACTATGATATGGTATAATTTTTTGTTCTTGAAAAGTGACCATGGTAGCATGTTGGATGGCTCTAATCAAAGATGCAAGAGGTTTGAGATCATCTGGTTGAACCTCTATAAACTTTAGTGCTTCGATTAAATACTGATGATGTTGAGGTGAGGTGATAACTAAGTCATAAAGGCTCATTTTGAATAGCATTTGGTGAAGTTATTTTAACACCAAGTACTAGATAAATGGAGATGTATTGGAAGAAGAAGGGGCTCCAAAATGGAGACTTTGGTCTTGGGTGGTTATGATTGTGAAAGTCAAGGTATATTTTTTTAGTTGTGGTTGGTTGGTTGGG
Organism: Torreya grandis; assembly: GCA_037957365.1. Lineage (NCBI taxonomy): Eukaryota > Viridiplantae > Streptophyta > Pinopsida > Cupressales > Taxaceae > Torreya > Torreya grandis. The sequence continues at coordinate 1,523,999 of JARHVA010000334.1, forward strand.
GAGTTGAAGGATAAGACCATGGAATAGCTACCTTGGCCCTACCCTTTTCATTTTGTTGGATGGCTTTACCTGTATCCCTTTGTTGGGCTTCAGACCAAGTCACCATATGAATGGTATTGATAAGGGGGAGTGTTGCTTGCTTTAATTCCTCTTCTTCACTCCTTAATGGAAGTAAGGAAGTGGATGATTGATAGGTGGATTGGATAGGTGGTAGAAGAGGCAAGGGACTTATAGAATACTTGTCTAGTAGATCATATTCCTCTAAAATTCCGTGAACAATTGATTGGAGGGATTTATAGTTTTTTTATCATGCCTAAGGCTCCTATGATAAAGCTAAATTAGACTGCCCTTAAACTAGGTTGGATTTTGGCAAGTGGGGTCAAAAGGCTTGATTGGTAATAAGCTAATGATAGAGGCTTGTAAAAATCTTTGCAAAATAGTTGTATAATATTTTGATAAAGATCTAGAAGGTGGTGAAGTTTGAACTATAGGTGTAGGGATCTTATGCGGTAAAGTTTTTTGGATAGGAGGTGTGGTTGGTGAAGTGAGTTTGGTTGGTGGTTTAGAAAGAATTGGCTTAGTAGTTGCAATAGGTTTAGGAATTGAAGGTATAGATGATGAGGGTTTAATGGATGGGAAAGTGGATGGAGAAAGTTTGGGAAGGAATTATGATGAACTAGAGGGTTGGGTTATTATAGGTAGAGAAAGGGAAGATGGTTTTTTGGAGGAAGAGTAGGTAATGGGAATGGTGGAAGGATGTGGTCACAAAATATAGGGTAAAGGTGAAGGAGGTGGTATGGGCATAACTCAAGGTTATGGCCTAGGCAACCCTCCCTTTTTAATAGGTTTAATTGGATTTGGATTTGATTGGGTTGATATGGTTAAATCCAATCTCAATGGAGAGTGAGTGGGATTAGGCATGGGAAGGATCCCTAAATTTTTTTTTAGCTTGATGAAAGAAACATAGGGTGGTTTGACAATTTTAGGTGAGGGTAGGTTAGATGGTTCACTAGTGATCTTAAGAGGGGTAGTTGGTGGAGTTATAGCAATAGGGTTGAGGGTAGACTTAAGTGAATTGGAAGGTTAAAATTTGATTTGATATGGGAGTCCAAGATGATGCCAAAATTTGGTTCTGTCATAATTAGGTTGGGAGGTAAATTCCAAACTTTGAATGATCCAGGAAAAAGGTTTATAAAAGGGTTTTTTTCTTCGATCATTGGTTTCAGAGTGCAAGCCCTTTGAGGAAGAAAGAGTGGTTTTAGTGTTTCTATCTTTGGTAGAAGGTTCCAAAGGTGATTATTAAGTTGATGAAGGTAATGTTTCTTGGGCAATAGTTTCTAAGGGAGGTATAGATGGTTCTATAATAGGAGTGTTGGGGGCAATGATTTTAGATGGAAGGGTAGGCATAGTTTCTTCTTAGGTTTGTTTATCCAAAGAAGTAGGTGGTATTTCTACTTGGATTAGAGGGGTGGATTAAATGGTTATCTCCTTGGGTATTTCTACCATAGGAGAAGTGGATAAAACTATGGTCTCATCCAAGGAAGTGGAAAGGGTAGGTACTTCTTCCATTTGGGCACCTAGAGAAATAGGTGACGGTGGATTGTTTTACTATATTTGGTTGATAGAGGTGATGAACTTTTCAGTAATAGGCACTTTATTGATGACATCAATTACATATGCCTCTTGTGAGTTGGAGGATTCAGGTTGGTTTTCATGGTGTTGTGTTGAAGGTGAATGATTTGGTAATGGTTTTTAGAAAATATCAAGAGATTGGTTGGAAGGAGCATTTGGGTTATCAAACACAATCTCCCCTTTATCAATTAGGTCCTAGATAATGCTCTTAAAGGTATTTCATCTATTAGTATCATGTCCAACAACCTGATGATAATCATAATAGTCATTCTCATTGTACCACCCATGAAAGGGGTAAGAAGTATCTAATTGTTGAGGGGGATCAATGGGTGGAAGTTGGATTAGATTATATTTAAGTACTTTTTACAAGATTGATCATAAGACTTCCCAATTAGGGTAAATGGTTTTGAAGGAGCCTAGTTTTAGGTATAGTTTTAGTGTTTAGAAAGATTGTTGGTTTGAGGTATTTGGTTGATGGTTGGATGAGGCGTAGTTTTGAGAACAACTGAATGTGTTAATGATTTTGCTTTAGAGTTATTTGGGTTCATGGTTTTGGTGGTGGATGAGTCAATGGATTTAAAACAATAATTTTTATTTCAAAGCTTCAACTTCCCTTCATCAATAGCACAATTTTCTAATTTATCAACCATAGTGAATGATTTGTCAAGGGTCCTAAAGGTTTGGACTCGGAGATTTGGATCAATATGCTTGGCACACCCCTAAGAGAATAATTTTATCAATTCAAGTTGGGGTAATGGGAAGGTAAGTTGATTGATGATGCACCTCCATCTGGCAACAAAATCAAAAATGGATTCATCTTCAAATTATTTGATGGAGTATAGGTCAGTAATGGAAACCTTTTTAGATATGTTTACTAAAAAGTGTTCTAAAAAGGTTTGTGCCAATTGAGATAAATAAAAGATATAATGAGTGGGAAAGGCACTATACCAATCAAGGGAAGATCTAGATAATGACATGGGAAAGGTCTAAAAGAGGAAAGCATTATTGTAAGTGATCAAATAACAATTATGAAAAAAAGATCTTAGGTGCTGTTGAGGATCCTCTTTACCTTGGAATTTAGAAAATCTAGGTAATTCCCACTGATGAGGGTGAGCATGATAGACATGGATGGATGGATAGGCTCATTAAAAATTTGGTCATAAGACAAATGATTAGTTGAGGTGGAGATGAATGACTCCAAACTAGTCATTCTGTCCATTACCATTTTAATTAGATCAGGTTAAGGTTAGGAAGCCATATAATTAAGAGGTACATTTTTTTGGGGTTGGGATACAATAATATACGAATATGCAATAGATGGTGCTGAAAAAGCCACATATTGATAAGTGGTGCCAAGATGGTTGAGATGGTGGCACATAATAACTACTTGGTATGAAATCTTGGGTGGAGGGAGGCATGTACCCTTGTGGGTGAGGGACATATTGGTAAGTTGTCATAGGTACTTGTTGAGAAAAAGATGTGGTTGGTATGGTTGAGGTAGGAGGAAGATGGAAAAGTTGAGGTTAGGTAATTACTCTAGTGATAATTGGGGGAAGGTTTTCAGGTATAGAGAGCACTAGGCTTTGAAGTGGGACTATGGCTAAGGGATTGGTTGTAACTAAAGGGAAGATAGAAGTTGAAATGGAAGATAATGCACCAGTGGATGGTGTATAGGTAAAAAATGGCAAGGTTGAACCCACATGGGGTGTGATAGGAGGTGTTTGGTTAGGGGGTGGAATATCAGTTTAAGGTTAGGTGGATGGGGTTTTGGAAGAGGCTTGGGTCAATGGTTGGGTTGAAGTGGTACCTACCATAAGGTTAGATGGCATGCCAAGAGAAAGATCAAAAGAAATAACCAAAGCAGGTGGGGTATGGTGAGGTAATGTGTTGCGGTAATGTTGTAAATCCACTGGATTATTGTCAAGGAAAGTATTCAAGTCTAGATCTCCTTTAGATATGATTGGGATTATAAAAGGGGAATGAGGTGGAGGAGAATGGTGAGGTGAAACATGAGGAGATTTGTCAACATTTGAGGTATAATCCATAGATGAAGAAGGTGGTGGTTGGTGTTTTTGATTTCTTGGTGTCTAGTTGAAACCATATGAGAAAATAGGGAAAGGTATTGTGATACTCACACCTCAAAAAAAGAGCAAAACCAAAATTTACAAAGTAATCAATACATACACTAAGAACTGCATTTTATCTTTAGGATTACTTTTAAATCATTTTTGTCTATGCCTTAAAGAGTGTGATAAGGGAGGTTGGCTTGAAAAATGGGTACTAAAGTGGAAGCGTATGGATAGTTTCAAGTTTTTTAGGTGCTAAAAAGGAATATTTGTGTTAAACTTCAGTATATGTCTTGGTGTTTGGGGCTTGCTCCCCTCACTTCATGATCCCACAGTTAGTGCGGGCACTTAGATAATATATACTAAGTTTAGAATTTATACTCAACTAGAGAGCTAAGTTGGTTCTCCTCTTAGTGGTGAAATCCACGTGGGATAGTTGGGAGGGGGTAAGGTTGCTGCCAGGTGATGAAATCCCAATCAGTCCTTGTCTCAAGTATTATTTTGATGTGTAAATTATTTTGTGGTTTAGTTTTCTATGTGATAACAAGTGTGAATTCTATGATAAGATTACTTTGCCTTCTAAGTTACTAAATAAACTAAAATTAGAAAACAATCAATGAATGACAATGGATGATTTTTAAGCCCAAAATGAAATGGTCTTGTTTGATGAACAAATAATTAAGGAAGAAAGGGAACTAGGTCCCACTAGGCATGCCAAAATTTTCTCTCTATTTTTTAAATTTTTCGTAGTATGAAAAGAAGAAATTATCAATAAGGGTAATGGTTATGAGAACCTAGTATAAAATAGGCACATGATCTAGATGATGGTGGATACTCCTGTTTGGCTATGAAGGAATAACCTAAAATAAGAAAACACTAAGAAAACTTGTTGGTTAATCAAGTAGCAAAGTGGATTGCCTAGTGTGAGCTAGGTCCTAGAAGTGAAAGCTTCCTAGGAGGATGTCAATCCACTTTCTTTAGATAATTAAATTGAAATGATAAAATAAAATATAATTTTAATAAATGACAACAAATCTGAAATTAAATACAATTGAGATGGATGCTTTGCTAAGAAAATGATTAAATAAAGTAAACACTAAAAGGTTAGTCGAGGGAAGGTTATGGTTTTGGTTTAGCAAATAGTCAAAAGGGAAAGATGGTTGGTTGAGGTTGATAGAAGATTGAAATGATCATTAAGGTGATGGTCAAAATGATCAAGAAGATAGAAGGGAAAAGGGTAAAAGGGATAAATGGTCAAGTTGGTAAATATGGACAAGAGGCAAAAGGTGTTAAGTGGGTGAATTATGGCAAAAAGTTAAAAAGGATCAAGTGGGTAAATATGAACAAGAAAATAAATGAAGTGAAAAAGGGGAAAAAGAAGAGGTGAAAGGTGAAAGTTATGGAGGTCAAGAGAGAAGAGGCCAAAGGAGATAATAAGTTGAAATGAAATAAACAAGCAAGGTTACCTTTGAGATGGTTGTCAATGATGGTGTTGTTGATGAAATACTAGAGTGATTTTTATAGAGTTTAAATAATTTGAATCTTTCTCCTCCAAGATAAGTATGACCTCCTTCTCAAGTTGATAACCTCCTCCAAAAGCCTGTAATAAAATGTTAATAAAAAAATACTAATTTTCCACTTTGTAACTTAACCCTAGGTGAAGGAAAAGGGGGGGGTTTATATCATATGTTTTGAAGAGTCATGCCAAAACAGGAATAATATAGGTATGGCACCATTTTCTATGTGGTGGATGAATTAGTCAAAATGAGGTGGGTGGGATTCCCATTTGGGTTAAGAAGTCAAAAATAGGTGCCCTTTATCTTAAAGACGCAAGTATATTATTTTGTAGGTTAATTTCATGTAAAATACATGTTGACTAATATTTCCTTGAGGGTAAAGTCACCATATTTAAATGGGGGGCTCTTGTGATTCTTAAATGAGGTCATCAAGCACTTTGGAAAGGGTCTTAGGTGGGGTATGCTGTCCCACATCAAACCACGTCACTTCTAAGCCATGTCACTTGCCATATCACCTCCCAAATAACCTTTCATGTCACTTGACATGTCACATGCCATGTCATCATGAATAGTGATAGTGGGTCCCATAGTGAATAGTGATAGTGAATAATACTTTTGAATAGTATTTTCAAATAGTATTTTTGAATAGTATTATGTGACTAAGAAAATAGTAATTTATTTGGGTTAAGAGGGGTTTGTTAAGGGTTAATAAGGTTTAGGGCATCATAAGGGGGTTCTGAGGCATTTAGTCATTGAAAATTGTAAGTGCATAGTTTTCTAATGTCTTCACCTTGAAGTAATAAAGAATCTACTTTTTACCTCATTCAAGATTTCACTAGGTGCATGTTATGGTTGTTGGTCTTGTGAAAGTGTATTTTGATTACCTTTACATGTTACTATTCCTAGTTCCTTATGTGGATTGAAAGTTCTCTTTTTCAGGTCAACAAGAAGTGTCTAATGTGGATTGTAAGTATAGTGAGTAGCTCATTCATTAGTGTTTCTAGAAGACCTATTGCCTAATTCATCATATCTTAAGATCTCTTCAAGACCCCATGCTTGAAACATTGATGTATAAGAGGAGAATTCAATTGGATGAAGTGTATATGTGGGATTCTCTTTGGTTTCAAGTGCATTGTAAGTGGTGTGAGTAAACTATCTATTTGTTGTATCACCTCTCCTAGATTAGATTTGTTTTCAATTATCCTTCTCCCTTTTCAACCACAAAAGTTAGTAGTAGGTCTGATCTATAGTGGTACATCAAGGTAAATATCCATAATCTAGAGATCCACCTCAAATTTGGGTCACCCATAGCCCTGAGGTTCCATTGTGCCACTTAAACAAGGAGAGACTTGTCATCTCCTCAAGGGGTACAAGTTCAAGTGACAATAGCTAGATTACAATCAGTCATTCTAAATGTATCTAACAAATACTTGACATATTTTGTTTGAGATATAAAAATTGAGTGCCCAAAATTGTAATACTACAAAAACTCCACATCTAAGCTATATTAAAGCATGCCTAGATAAGTCATTTAAATAATAAAATAGATGTCATATTTCACTTGCTTAATCAAATCAATGCTGCTTCCAATGATGGTAAGATCATTAACATATACAACTAGGAAAACTATGTCATAACCAAATATTTTAACATAGAGAGTAACTTCTACATCACATCTTTTAAAACCAAACTCTCTAAGATATTTTTATCTTTTGAAGTACCAGACTCAAGGAGTCTGCTTAAGTCCATACAAGGACTTCCCAATCTTGTAAACCATATGTTCTTTAACATGCACCTAGAATCCCTATGATTGTGTCATGTACACTTCTTCCTCTAAATCCCCATTCATAAAATCACTTTTTACATCCATCTAAAACACTAGTCAACTAAACTGAGTAAAAATGGATACAATCATTATGAATGTTGCCATTTCAGTTATAGGAGCAAATGTTTCTTCATAATCTACTCCCTCTTCTTATGCATAACTTTTTCAAACAAGACAATATTTATATTTGTCTAAAGAACTATCAAATTTTCATTTTACCTTATAAATCCATTTACAACCAATGGATTTATTACTGTGAGGTATCTCAAAAAAAACCTAAGTAACATTCCTAATGAGTGCATCATACTCCACCTTCATGGCAGATTCTCATTCTGACTTTCCTTTAGCCTTTGCATGTGTATTAGGCTCAAAATTTTATGAAATAATAGATATGAGAGCAAAATTTACCTAATGAAGATTCGATACCACTTGTTTCCCTAATCTTGTGGATCTACCTTCTAAAGAAATTAGAAGATCCTCTTATTGAATATCTTGCATTGTGCTATAGTACCATTTTAGTTATTTGTGATAACTTGTGGAAGCACCTATTGTTTCACAAAGACTAACCATAGAGTTAGACTATTATGGTGTTTGCATTTTTAATTCATGTTCCATTTTAGTACTAGTACTTGCTTCACTTTCATTTTTAGGAATCCAAAGACTACTACTATTTATAGGTTTTCCATCTTTTGAGAAATAGGAAAATTTCTCATCTCTATGCATAATTAATTGATTTCAATAGATATATAGTAACCTATATGCTTTGGGATTATCACTATAGCCTAAAAACAAGTAATGTTAACTCTTTGCATCTAAACCACTTCTTTTCACTTTAGGAATTAATGCAAAATTAGTACTACCAAAAACACAAAAATCACTTAAATCAAGTTTTCTACCTGAACATATATCTTCTAGAGTAATATCTTGCATATATTTTGAAGCAATCATATTCAATATGAACACTATAGTTTTAATAGCTTCTACCTAGTACCAAAAAGGTACATGCATGGTTTATACCATACAACATGCCATCTCTATAATTGTCTTGTTCCTCCTTTCCAATACCCCATTATACTATGGAGTGTAAGAAGTGGTATGCTACCTATGTATACCTTATTTTGTGTAGTATGCATTTAATTATTTTGAGATAAAATCTCCACCATTGTCTGACCTAAAATTCTTGACCTTTTTACCTATGCGATTCTCAACCAATGTTTTCCATGCAACCAAGTTAAAAAAACACTCTAATTTATTCTAATGAAAATACACCCACATTTTTAAAGAGAAATCATCAACAATTAATAATAAATAAAGGGCACTAGATAGAATATTATTTTTCATAGGACCATGAAGAACTGCATGTACCAAATCTAACACACATTCTTCCCTCCATGCTTTACTAGTAGGAATTGGTTGACTGACTTATTTACCCAACTGAGACCCTTCACAAATATTTTGATTTTTTTGAATAGATGGTAGTCCATGTACCATTTTATTTTTAATCAAAATGCTTAAATACTAGTAACTCAAATTACCATACCTCTCCATGCAAATCATCAGAGAAGATATGAGCATTTAAAACTAGCATATTGAGCTTGTCTTCATAATTCTTACATGCTTAGACTATCTCTAAGCTAAAATTATATTTCCTATAGGTTTATATACATACCAAAATCTTATAAATGTCTGAATCCATATAATAAACATTTTTTAACCAGATAGAACACTCACTAGGAGCTAGAAGTGAAGTTGGACCCCCAATTGGCTCTAGGTCACTTCAAGGCCTAATAGACTTAGCATGCATCCTACTAGTTTTGGATATTTTTAATGATCTCTCATGTTTTGGATAGTGTCTCATGATTTTTAATACTTCATTAAAGATCAAAAAGTCATCAAATAACTTTCCAATCACTCCTTTTCATTTCTTCCTCTCATTCACCAACTAAGCCTAATTGGAGCTTATCTAGTTGGACTATGTGAAAGAGTGTTTTGATTATTTTGAAAGGTATGAGATTGAACTAGTGATTAATATCACCTATTTAAATTTCATATACCTCACAACATTTTCTCTAAGGTTCCCAAATATTTCTATCAATTTTCTCACTCTCCTTGGCTTCATTTGCTTGCTTTACCAAAACCTTAATTTTCTTAATTCGCTAACCTCTAAGACAAAAGAGTGAGGTATAGACCTCTTACCCAAGGAAAAATGAAGATTTTAAGATTTTTATTAGGAATTAATGAATATTTTAACCAAATGGATAATCTATATTCATCCATTTATACACCTAACCAACTCAATTTATCTAGAAAAGGCCTCCAAAAGGACTATTTTCTTGTATTTTTCACTTGCACCTAAGAATGACCTTTCAAGGAATAAAAACAATGATATTAGGTTTATTAAACATGTCATACACCTTAAATTCATTCTTAATAATCTTTTAATTCACCCAAAAACACTTCTCTTCTCTAGACTCCTCATTCTTACCTATTGAGCAACATGGGTCTCCTAGTGCAATTGTACCGACTGCTACCTTAGGGAGAGTAGATGATAATATTAAAGGGGGTCCTGGAGTATGTGAAAAGACTTTATTAATATATAATAAACCATTTTAAATTTTTTTTCAAACCCTCTTCCTCTTATTAAGCATATTCATCTCCTTACTTTCACCAAAACTACACACTCAGTTGTTGGTGTATATAGGGCCTTAAAGGTCTATGTAAGCTTATGTTTACACATTCAAAAGCTCATGGAAGTTAGAATGATATTATTTGAGGTTTTCATAGGCTTTTTTCATAATTCTAACCCATTATATACTCTTTAAATTCACTTTGAACTATTAAGGCTAAGTTTTACCTCTTGACTGTGTTACCTAATAAAATGACTCTTGTAGGTGTACATTTACTTAATTAGACTTTGTTCATGTTATTTTAAGACCCTCATTTAATCTTGGATGTCACAAAACATATTTTTTATACCTTCATTCACCTTATATGCCCTAAAACATCATCAAAACACCATGCTTGGGTCACTGTCTACCTGTTCTGTTGTAGGTGTACATTTTCCTATGAGGGGACACCTGTATGTGTCTATGAAGCTCAAAATATGAATATAAACATCATTTTGATGAAACTAATTCTATTTTTTACACCATTTTTTTATTAGCACCATGCCAACATGAGAATGTGTTTTTCTCTCCTTAGGATGTCAAAAGGTCATTCAACACTCAAAACATGTAGAAATTAATGCAAGGTTTTAGTGTTATTAAGGGCATCTTTGAGACTCAAAACTTATATCTTCTACTCACTTTTTGACCTCCATCTTTGTCATGGATCCTCTCTATTCTAGGGGCTATAAGGTGTACCTATTTATATGCTTTAAAACTCTTTTCAACCATGTTATATGATATTCACAACATTCCCCTGGACCTCTATTTTCACCTTTTTGGGAAAGTTTCCCTGAACTTAGTCTTTAATTCCTCCAAGATGTTTACCCTTCCATTTGTCCTTTTAACATCTCATATGGGTTTGAAATGGTGAAATTACATTCTAGAAACCAAAAAAGGGGGTTTTCTATGTCTCTAATTCCCCATACAAGGATCTCCAAAACTCTATGGTACCACCTATAAGTGGTCATTCTTACACAGGCAATAAACATGAAATTTTGGGCACTATGTAAGATGGATAGGTTTGTAAACAATTTAATGCCTTCACCAAGTATCCCAATGCACCCTTAGCAATATTAAGAGATTAAAACACATATAAATATTTCTACCTCTCATCATGACATCATTAAGGAGGATGTTGTAGGTGTGTATGGATTGTATGTAGGTAGTGAGCATGAAATGGAGTAGGAAAGGTTGATGAATAGCCTCATAAACATCTCAAACTCATTGAAAATCCTTAAAATGCATGATTTTCATTTAGGATACTCTAAGACAAGCTTCATAACAATTATTCCAATGTGAAAACCTCTTGAAAACATCTTGAATAGACCAAGCAGGGGTCTCTAATGACTAGTTCATATGGTGCATGAGCTTACAACCAACCTAGTCTCTTATTTAACAACCAAATGAACTCTCTCCAATTAATAATGACTTGAACAAACTGATATAATGTAATTACCATTCCATGAATAAGCTTGGCAAGTCTTATACATGTGATTGTAAGTGAAATTGAGAAAAAAGTTCACTGTGAGGAATGACAGGACTGTAAGTTGCCCAAAGCATGATGTGGTGAAACCAACATAAGAAGAAGTGATAATATGGCCTTGATACCTAGATAACAAGATTTTATATTCACATAAGACACATATAAAAGATAAACATTATAAAACAAGGAATAACCTGACTAAAGCTCATAATGGTGACACCTTCTGGTAACATGGGATAAATTGCTCATCAAAATTCCATGAAACATGAAACTAAGCATGGAGATAATTTTAGAAGAAATTCAACATCCTCTAGAGTCTATTGATGATGCAAATTATACTATCAATGAATCAAGTCTTTCACCTATCATGAAGGTCATGATGGCATCGTACCAATCTAATTGTAAGGGTTCTAAAGGCTCATCTAAGATCTAAAAGATACAAAGGGGTTTTTATTATAAATTTTGGGAAAAAATAAACAAGTTATCAAGACAAATTATCATTTTATAACAACCAAAAATCCATTTATCAAATTATGAATCAGTTAAGATAAGAATATGTAATCTATTCTATTCGATAGAAAAAACATATGAGTTAGATAGTCTTTTGAAGAATATAAATCTAATTATGTAATAATGTAAATTCACTTCTCTCTTATAATTCTTTCAAAATTAACTCTAAATAAGATTATAAATATAAGAGAGAGATAAAATAAAGAAAGAGAGACAAAAATTTAAACAAAGAGAAAAGAAACTATAAACAACCAATAAACAAAACAAACAATTAATCTTAGAGCAAGAAAGAAATAAAATAAAATAAATAACAAACCAAGAAAAGTATATATTCTAAACCAAATAAAAAAATGTAAGAATAAAATAACCTCTAATAACATAAATTAATCTAATGCAAGAGACAGACTAAACTTGATCTAAAATAAGAGAAACTAGAGAATCTGATTAGGAAATTATTCTAAACAAAGCTAACCAAAGATAAACCAAGACTTAAAATCAATATTAAATCTAAATAAGGGAATAAATTAAGACAGAGAAATAAAACTAGGAAAGCAAAGAGGTAAAACTAATCTAAGAATTAAAATAGAAATATAGCCTATTTAAATAAAACTAACTAGAAAACTAAAGAACTTAAATAAGAAATCAATCTTAAAAGGGATACAATAATCGATGCTAGAATATTAATCAAAATAAAATATTCAATTAAAACTAACTAGAGATAACAAAAACTAAAGATCAAAACTAAATCTAAAGGAAAATTGTAGTAATAAATAGCTATGAAAAGTTAGCAGAACAAGAAAACTAATCAAAGTTGTAACTTAATATCTATTTGAATTAAACTAAACTAGATAAGATAAACCAAGGATATAAGAAAAAAATCAAATTATTAATTAGAAAATTTAGATAAGGTTATTAAAAAAATATTGATCTAAAAATTAAATATATCAATCTATAGCTAACCAAAGGAAATAATAACTTAAGAAAAATCTATAATTATCTAAGATAAATCAAAGAACTGAACTAATCTGAGAACTAATAAAAGACAATCTAAAATAAAATAATTAAAATAGGAAATAACTAGAGATTAAAATTATATCTAAGATAGTCAAAATAGAAATGAAAACCATATTTAGAAGAAATCTCAAAGATCTATTTATATTAAAGTTAAAGTCAAATAATTACAAAAGATTGAGAGTCTCAAAATGAGAGTCGTCTTAGCAAAAAAAGATAAATTTCATTAAGAAAACCAACATCCTTTCTCTACAAAACTTTGAATGACAACTTTGCAATCAATATAGATGAATAAAATGTCATAGAACATCAAAATTATCATCATTATTTAGGTTGAATACTTGAAATTTGTGCATAAGACTGTAAATAGAAATTATCAAAAGATATTAAGCTTATCAAAATTCAAACAATCAGTAATAGATGATAAATAAAACTAGATATACCTATGTTGGATAGGCAATTACTCAACCATCAGATAAAATATCATTGGATCTATCCACAAAAGATGTACTATCTCATAGAAATTGAATAAAAAGAAGTGATAAATGATTGACTTCAAAAATAACTTAAGTATTTAATACCTATTGTGTTTCTATCTTCAAATTAATGCTTGATCTCTTCTTATAACTTCAACTTAGTTTTGAAATAATTTATAAATAACTTTAGTTAGTTATTAGTTAATGTTAATTAATTGAATTCTAACAAAGTCAATTAACTAAACTAAAATTGGTTAAGGACAACTTTAATTAAAACATAAAAAGTCTTAATTTGATCAAGATATTTAAAATAATAGACTTGGGGTACTAATCTTAATGGGTGGGGAGCTATATTAATTAAAAATAGAATACATATAAATCATAAAATAAATAAACTAGAAATTGATAAATTCTATTCATAGTAAACCATAGTGCATATTTAGATAACTTAAGCATATATAATTATATCAGAACTCCAAAATCACTATATTTACCCAAATTGTCAAAATTTATCAAGTCTAAAATATCAAAGTGTCATACTAAAATATCAAGTTCTACATGAAAAAGTTCAACACTAAATAAAAATTATCCCTTGGATGACCAATAATCATCCAAATTTGATAACATTTCAATTACTTATTTTTCCTATTCATGAAGATAAATGTTGTACTCCATTTCGATTGTAAGGGATGATAACAATCTTGTCCCTGAATTAGTCATGTTATCATCAACCTCTAACTTAATTCTTTTTAGCAACCTAACTTCTCTTGATGCTTCCAGTTTAGTCCTTTTTATAGCAATTTTATTTTCAATAGTCTAAGGTGGAAAATCCATGGTTTTCCTTCTGTTAGCATACTCTTGACCTCCCAAACTCAGTCTATCAAACCTCAAAAAGGGTTTACTATGACCACCTAACAAATTTAACCTATATATTTTTTAGCATGATCTCCATGAGAAGGGGAAAGTGTATCTAAATGGATAACCATCTTCCTAAGTTCCTTGGCATGGGTTATCTCCACTTCAAGCTGTGTACATTGATTAACAGGCAAGTGGTTGGTAGGCAATGGATCATCAATCATTTCACTTCTAAAATTATGGGGATGCATAGGAAAATGTTTAGGATCATGCTTTAGATGGTGAGAAGAACTACCTTGATAATGTGCATGGGTTTTAAATCTATTGCCATGAAAACCCCTATAACCTTTATGACTGGGTTAAGAGGCAGACTATTTATATTATTCCAAAACTAAAGGTCATAGGCATCAAAATGAATGGACATTCTTGTCCCTCTATGAAACCTAGTTCCAAAATGTCCTACATGAAATCCACCTCATTCAAAAACTTTGCTATAATTTTATTAACTAACTCCTCTATTATAATTTTTCCCCCATCCTCTATCATCATTACTTCTTATTGGTTGGTCCCACCCAAACATAATAGACAATCTAAAATATAAAAATCAAATCTAAGCTCAGAAACAAATGTTCAAAAAGACAAAACTACAAAATGAATATGAAAACTACATTATACTAAAACACACTGCACTATATTTGAATCAAAATTATATTGATCTTAATAAATCAAACATAAGATTCTGATATCAATGTCATTGAATCTTAAACTCAATATCCATTTTTAAATTAAAGTTTAAAACCTCAACATTGAGATTTAAATTTAAATAAAATTTCATGTTTTCAAACTAGCATTACATCCATTCAAAAATTATCCACATATATATAGGGATTTTATCATTGCCATTTCCAACACAACCGACTTGTCGAATTCAAATCTTCACAAAATGATTCCAATTTATAACACTGCCAAACACATTTTTTTGAAACTAGCCATCTATCAAAAACTTCCCATGTATACAATTCTCATATTTTCACATGAAACCACTATTTATTTCTTTGTGAAAATCCAAAATAAAATTGAGTACCATATGTTTAAGATGAAAACCCTAACTTGTGCCATAATGTAGCCTATAATCTATCATATGAATAAATTGACCCTTTTATCCAAAAATATTTAAAAACTAAAATTTAATCACTTATGTAACTCATGTACTAAATTTTCCCAATATTTTCTAGGCCCATATCATCATTTTTTAGATTTATTTATATTTCATCCAAGAAATCACAAATTCAAAGAAGACAAAACCTTGAGTTTGGCATTATCTTTAAACAAAAGATATTTGCGTACATATCCTTCTAGATAAATTTAAAAATCAAGACAAACATTTCATGCATGAAAATAGTTGAGAAAAACTTGAAAACTTTCAAATATTATAATTTTTTCATAAGTCAACATTTCATCGAAAAGAAAGCAACAAGTGTTAAAACTTCTACATACTAGGAGATACTCAAACTTATACTTTGACCAAAATTCTTAAAACTAGATTTTAACATGATAGAAAAATTGAAACCCTCGACATATATAAAAATGCATGTAAATCTTATTTTATACTAGTTTTGAAAATAAAGACAAATTATTTTCATTTTGAGACTGATAAATATGCACCATTGTCAAAACTAAATATTCCTTGAAATAATTTTATGAAAGAACCATTCGACAATACAAAACCAAGACATTATACCTCAACACTCAACCAAAAATAGTAACCATTAGTCACTTATACCTAAAAATGGCATCAAATTTCCATGCATAGGACTGTGTTATTCATGCAGAATAAAATGATAACTTTGAAACCTCAAAAACCAAAAACCCTAACTGCATGTGGATCTCAAAAACTCTTATCTAAACTTTTATTTAGATAATTAAACTTTTCTCAATCATGCAAGGGTCTATACAAACTCTAAGAAATCTTCATATTTTATTTATATGGCTGCATGCTAACACTTTCCAAAAAACCCAAGTCATGCAACCAAAGAATGTTAACATATTCTCAAACTTTCTAAGAAAATAACACTTCTTTCCAAAAGTTGACATGGGTAAACTCATATATTTTATACTATAATTTTGAGCTTCAACCCATAAACAAATGACAACAACTGCATATGAAAGATTCATTGAAAACTTCAAACACTTTCCATATTCTTCCATATTTAATAAAAAATCTAAAAACTTAATCTCATGCAAAAGAAAATCATTCAAAACCTTATCTTCTTTATTCCAAACTTCATACTCCCACATAATATTTTTGAAGAAAAACTAATAAAACTTGTCATGGACATGCTTGGTTTTCACGTTTGAAACCTTTGCCAAATATTCCCACCAACTTTTGTTTTGTAACAGACCAAATTTCCTGCCAAGGCTTTGCTCCCACACAAAGCTTAAAAATGAATGAACACAAATGAAGAAAAACCAACTTTTTATTTACCAAACTGAGCTTGTAACTGACCCAATGATGTGTTGTTTTTCATTGGTTAGTATTAATTAATCTCTCACTTAGTAATCCTGCTAAGTCATTTATCAACTTTGAAAAGTTTAACTATGGCCAAATTTTTATACTATCTCTTTGATAAACTATGTCATTTGAGGAGATTGATTTGTAATAAATGTCAATATACTAATAAATCTTTAAATAATCCTCAAGTGATAAAACACAAAATCAACTTAATTGCACTTGCCAACTCATCTGCCTCAAAATTCAATTTTGCTAGGTGGTGTCCAACTCAACCAAATATTTGTCTTGTCATCCGTCAGAGGGTCTTATGACTTATGTATTTCACAATGATATCAACATTACCGATTAACTAAGTGAATTGACTAAAGGTCCTTGAAAGTTAGTGTTAGCTAGTCCCATGAAAACTTTAGACAATGTAAACATATATAGTCTAGCATCAAAATTTTAAAATCTGCCATGAATACTAAGACAGATCCCCTTAAAAAATTTAAACATGAATTCAAAATTTATGACAAATAAAATCATTTGTTTAATTTTCTAGTGAAGTGAACCTAAATTATATGATTTTATATAGAATTTGAATACTATGTCTATCTCATCAATATCTTATCAATCTTCAAGAAATGAAATATATGTTTTGGAACTATGATCACCATAATTAACTAAAATTTAATATGCCAATCGGGCTTCCATGAATCGAGATATGTACTAGATGTAGAACCAAGAAAAACTAGATCACTATATGTATTGAGGATGTGAGCATTACTAAACTATCCAAAACATATCATCATTTTAAATAACCATCATATCAAGGAGTGAACGAGCCAAGCTATAAATTTTCAAAACAACTTTTGAATGTTCCATATTTGGTTGCAATGTTTTCCAAAGTCCCATGAACTATGAATCAAATGTATTCATCAAGATAAAAAAATCACCATAGATCATCAAATATGATCAAAAACTAAAAATCCATGCATCAACTAAAATTTTCAAAGTACACTAAATCTAAATAGCAAAAAACATATTATATCTATAACCATATTCTTTGAAACCACTTGAAACATAAATTAAAATTATCAAAAAATCATTACCATTTCATAATCAAGAATGCATATGAGAATACTATCAATAAATAGGGTTTTTGACATAGTTTTAGGTTTTATGACAAGGTCATCTCTATAGTAGCAAGTATAGATTTTGAAAAATTTAGAGGGGTATAAAAACTAGGCATAACACTAACGACTTTGCTAGTCAATTTTGTGTAATAAATTTGAATAGCAAAAAATAGCCTATTAGATCAAATAAAATTTATTTGAGAGTGTGATCCAGGAAAATCATTTCTCAAGTAGCTAAACATGAACCCCTTAAATAGTGAATTGAAGTAAGGGATGGATTGTTCAGCTAGCATGGCACAAAGAAAGAGAAATGAATAAAAAATAAGTTTGAGCTAAATGCACAAAAAATTACAAATGCCTTAAGCACAAAATTTAAAAATAAATTAATACTTTTGCAACCAAATATAAGTCATCTATATTATTTATTTATTACAAAAAAATAAAATTTTAAGAGTAATTTCTAAAAATGAATGATAATTACAACACTTTCACAAATTCTTTGCACTCTTCCTTCATAATGTGATACTCCTCATTCTACAACCCTTCATTGATATTTTTAAAACAAATAAAAGAAAAACAAACACAAGACATGATAGAAAAGCAAACCAAAAGAAAGAAAGAAAGGAAAGGAAACATACTAAAAAGAAATTAGAAAATAAAGCAAAATAAGTAGCAAACGGGTAACTAATCATGAAATAATTTAAAGTGATGACCATTTACTAAATAACACAACAAATTTCTTCAAAATATTTAAGATGAAAAGCATTATTTCCAAGAATTGTGGCTATTTTATAAGGTCCAAGCCACAATGTATCAATTTTTTTTATGTTTTCCAGGGTCTTCATAAACTTTGTCCCAATATAAAACTAAGTCACAAACATTAAAATTTTTACTAGAAACGTTTTTATCAAAAATTTATTTAACTTTTGCTTAGCATTCTCTAATTTTTGTAATTTTTTTGTCTTGGATTCATCAAGAGCTACCAAATCATGTAACCTTTGTTCAATTAAATTCGTATCTTTAGCTACATATTGTAAAGCAATTATAGCTAAAGAAATATGAAATTCTACTGGTAAAGTAGATTCAAACCCATATGCTAACATGAAAGTTGAGTAACCAATTGATACCTTAACAATAGTCCTATCATCCCGTATGGCCTTAAAAATCTTAAGATGTCAACTTCTTTTGTTTTCATAAAATAATTTTTTCATAATAAAATCAGATTTTTATTAGTGGACTCAGCTTATCCATTTCTTTGTGGATAGTACTTAGACAAATGACTAAAAATAATAGAATATTTTATTATAAATTATAAGTTCATTTGAAATAGATTGAGGTCCATTATCTGAAATAATCTCATATGGAACTCCAAATCTAGAGAAAATATGTTTTTTAGAAAAGAAATTACTTCCCTTGTTACTAAAATTTTAAGTGCTTTGACCTTAGGCCACTTGGTGAAATAATCTATAGCTATGAAAATGTATCTATGACCTACATATGAAGGTAGGTGAATATATGAAATAAAGTCAATCCCCTATTTAGTAAAATGTTTTTAGGACTAACCAGATTTAAAAACATTATAGGTAGTTTATCTCTTCCAACAAATAGTTGATAAGGCAAACAAGAATGAACTAACTTATAAGTATATTGAAATAAGGTAGGCCAATAATAAATAGCCCCTCAAAATATTATAAGGTATTGTTTTTGTAGCATAGTGTCTACCACAATTTCTTTCATGGTATCCCCTAAGAAATTTCTAAGTTTGATTATGAGTAAGACATCTTAATAATACATCATCAAGATCATGATAAAATAGGAAATTTTCTACTAAACAAAAATTTAATGCTTTTAGTCTTAGAGAACATCTTTCTTTATTATTTAAATTATTAGGATAAGATTGATTCTAAAAATAATAAACTAAATCATGATACCTGTCATCTTCAACCAATAAACAATCCCATTCATTCATTTCATGACCAAACTTAATTTTTTTAGAAAATTTAGTAGTTTTCATAGTTTTAAGTGTGGTTTTACATTTAATTTTTTATCAACTACTAAAAATAGGACACTAATATCTAAAGCAACATTTTTAGCTAAGTGATTTGCTAGTTCATTATCTTTAATATTTTTAAAGGTTTCAAATTCAAGATCAACTTCTTGAATGCGTAAGATCCACTTAGTAAGCCTTCCTTAAATAGTTGGTTGTTTTAAAAGATATGACAAAATAGGTACATTAGATCACATAAAAACTTTATTTGTCATTAGTAAATATAAAAAATTAATCAAAGAAGAAATAAGCGAGAAAATAAATTTCTCAATAAGAGATTACCTAGTTTCTACATCTTTAAATACTTGACTCATATAACTGATAAGTTTTCTTTCATTATTTTTAAACTCTTGAGTTATTATAGTTCCTATAGACTTTTTAGTAGAATTAACATAAAGAGTATTTTTTTTTAAATTAGGCTTGACAAGTACATGAACACTTGCAATTGTATTCTTTACAGAATTAAAATCTAACTCAACATTTTCATCACAAATATATATTTTATCTTTCTTAAGTAGTAATTGCAAAGGATTAGATTTATTAGAAAAATAAAAAATAAATTTCTAAATAAAATTGATCTTGCCAAAGAAAGATCTTAAACTTGATTGATCCTTGGGAGGAGGTATTTCCTTTATAGATTTAACATGTTCAGGATCAATAGAAATACCTTCTTTAGAGATTATGTGACCTAACAACTTCCTCTCAGTCGTACCATGAATAAATTTCTTTGGATTTAAATAAATTCCAAACTTTTTATATCTTGTGAATACTTCATGAAGATGATCTAAATGTTTCTTTCTCTTTTTTGAATGAATGGTGAGATCATCTAAATAAACTTGAATAAAAATGTCTATTAAATCATCGAAAGTAATGTGCATAGCCCTTTGAAAAGTGGCTCTTGCATTCATCAAAGAAAAATGCATTTGATTATAATCAAAAGTACCTCTATGATTTATAAAAGTGGTTTTATGTCTATCATTA
Organism: Torreya grandis; assembly: GCA_037957365.1. Taxonomy (NCBI): domain Eukaryota; kingdom Viridiplantae; phylum Streptophyta; class Pinopsida; order Cupressales; family Taxaceae; genus Torreya; species Torreya grandis. The sequence continues at coordinate 1,544,695 of JARHVA010000334.1, forward strand.
GGATTTACAAAGATCTGATTATAACTTAAAAATCCATCTAATAAAGACATCATTTTAGATCCTGTAACCTATTACAAAATATGATCTATGTTAGGTAGAGGAAAATTATCTTTTACACTTGCTTTATTTAAATCTCTAAAATATACACAAGTCTAATATCACTATTTCTTCTTTCTAACTAATACTAGATTAACTACCCATTCTAAATATATTATAATAAAACTAACACCAACATCAATCATTTTATCTAGTTTTTTGTTAATGGTGTCTTCTAACAAAGGGATGATTCTTTATATTTTATGCATAATAGATTTGATACCAAATTTAATAAAAATGTCATGTTTAATAATACTAGTATCATAACCCTTAAGATCCTTGTAAGACCATGAAAATATATCAATAAATTCCTTAAATGACTTAATGAACTTGACTTTTTCATTTTCAGTTACTTGAGTTTCCAAATAAACATACTTAAGATCTTCTTCAGTGCCTAAATTTATAGGAGTGGTCTCATCTATGATTCTTCTTTATGGATCTTCTATTATAGAGATCCTTGGTTGATCATTGGGTGAAAACGTAGATTATAAGATTACTAAACTAGCAGGCAATTTGTTAGTACTTAGTTGTAAACAATCTCCATATTTAAGTACATAGTCATCATGATCAAAGTAATTTATTTTAATAAATGAATCTATATGTTCATCATAGTTAAACATAGGCCAACTATCATTTAGATCAGGAATCTTAGGATGGAAAAGTTCAACTAAAGGAAAATAAACAGTGGACTTAATTTCACTCAAAGTTGGATTAGAAGCATAAAATGAAAGATTATCAACTCTTACATTAAATTCTCTAAGAAAATGTGTGATATTAAAATATTGAAATTTCTCAATTAATGACCAAACTTTATGTGTATAACAATGCAAATGAGTTTGATTAATTTTATAAATTTTGTAAACTTGTCTCACTACTAGCTCTGAATCTCCAAAAAACTTATAAATATTTAACATTAAGCTCTATGGATTATTCTAATCTTAAACATAATGCTTCAAATTGTGTTATATTATTAGTGTTTTCAAAAGACAATTTGAAAGTATAATGAAAGATTTTACCAATAGGAGATATGAGACAAATTCTAGCACCATTACCTTGTTGAGAGAAATATTCATCAAAGTAAAGAGATCATAAAATATTTCATTTAAATATTTCTTCATGCTAATTTTTTGGTTCATCTACATTTAATAATTCATAAGTTTCAATGTAAGAAATGTTAGATGAAAAAAGAGATTCAATTGGAATACCAAAAAAATCTTCCCTTTGAATGAATGCAATCTCATTATTAACAAGAACATAAGTTATGTCCTTTTCAACAAAATCTCTAGTGGATTTAGACCAATGCATGCCTAACAACATCACATAATTACTAAGAATATCCAAGACTTGAATATTATCCATACACTTAATTTGTTCATCTTACACAATCTTAATAACTATGTCACGAAACTTTCCATAAATCTTAGTTTGTCTGAAATAAAAATCAGTAAGTTTCTTACTATTTGCTTCATAAGATATACCCAACTGATGTGCAATGCATTTAGGTATGATATTATTTGAAGCACCTATGTCTAAAATACAATTATGAATTATTATATTTCCAATCTTAACTGTGACATAGAAAGGAGGTATATAATCAGTAGGGGGTCAAATGTTGAGAGTAAATATGTTTAAAATTATTTTCCTCTTTTAACCTTACATCATCCCTTGGATTTTTAGTACTTTATTTATCTTATCTAACTATCTAGGAAGACTAGTAGCCTACAATAGAGAAAATACAAATTTAATTGTTGATAAATCATTAATTATGTTATAAGTTTTAGCATCAATTTGCTTATTTTTTTATATTTATATTGTTAATATTGACTGTTATTATATCCAGTTGTAAAATGATTACTTTGAGAAGTATTATCATTAAACTTATTAATATTATTTTGAGCTAATTTATTTTTATCATTTGAATGAGGTTTATCATTTACTGATTTATTATTTTGTGGATAATTATAATCTTTATTCCTAGTATTTATAACATAAACATTCTCATTTTTTGAAGGACCATCAAGAGTATTTATATTATAAGCTAAATTTTTAGTTATTTCATCTTTTCTTTGAAGAAGATACTTTTTAAATTTAATAACTTGACATGTTTCAATATTATGATCAAATTCACACACATTGAAATAGTATGCAACATCATCATCTTTCATGACTCTATATGAAAACGAAGGTTTATAATTTAGCTGCCTTTTAATAGTGACTGACTCATTGTCTAAACTTTGTATTTCTTTTAATATCTTTGCATTATATAAATTTAAGCCTATAAAATACCTCTATTTGAAACCTATATGCTTAAGATTCTTTTCATAATCATTACAAAATCTTATAGTTTCATCATATTCAATAATATCTTTATCTTCTAAAGACATTTTGTATTTTAAAGGTAAATCATTACAAAGATAAAGTTTGAACAACTTCTTTGAATGTCTAAGATCACCTGGAATATTTTGGCATAGCTTGGTGAATATAGAAATAAAATGATACATGGTTTCACCAAGATCCAAAGAAATGTTTGAAATATCATTAAATAAATCAAAATATTCTTTGACCTTACTAAAAAACAACTCTAACCGGTCTTCTACATCTCTTCAATTATCAATAACTTTAGCAGATAGACTAACAAATGCTTGATAAGCCTTTACTTCTAATGTTTGAGAAAAAAATCTTAAAAAAATCTTTTCACTAGTTATCCCAAGAGTGACACAAACTAATCTAAAGGATTCTAAGTGATCTTCCTAAGACTTTATAGTAGCACCAAAAACTTTCTGTATATTCAATCTGTTAAAATAAGGTAGCTTACCTGGATGATTTCTAATATTTATTAGATTAGCATAAATCTATGGTGTTATAGCTATTTGATGATCTTCTTAAGATTTTTATTCATCCTCACTTTTCATGAGCTATTATACCTCTCTATAGTTTCATAATCCATGAAGTAGATCCTCTAGTCTCTATTCTTGTATTGGTTGTTCTCCCACTAGTTAATTTCTAGCTAGTTGGTTTTCAGCTAACTAGTCTCTACCAATGGATTCCTCACTAGTTGATCTACCATTTAAATCTTTAGTGGATTATACCTAAAAAGAATGATTGTCTTGAACCTGATCTTCTTGACTTAATTGTAGATTTATCAAAGTAGTTTCAATAGGCACAATCAAATCATCAAATGAAAATGAATCAAAAAGAAAAAGAGTCTTACGCCTAGGATTAGTAGCTAAAACTCTATTTATATCTTCTTGAATTCTCTTATTCAAGTTCAAAACATCATGTTGAGTCTCACATCAAGATTCGAGTACTAATCAATTTCAAATTCAATAATTTATTCTTCTTGATTTATGACTACAATAACCTAATGAAGACTTTCAAGATGGTTATACCAAATATAACACATTAGATTGAAAATAAATTCAACTTGATCATCTTCTAAAGCTATTAAAGTTTGAATGATAGGAGGTTGTTGAGATCCAATAACCATTAGCAAGAAGAAAATAAAAATAATTTAGATTTATAAACAATTTTTCTAACAGAGTTTTCAAATTTTTTGATGATGAAAATTGTACCATCAATGAATCAACCCTTTCACCTATCACAAAGGTCAAGTTGGAATCATATCAGTCTAATCGAAGAGGTTTTAAAGGTTCATCTAATATCCTAAATATGTGAGGGGGTTTTATTATAAATTCTAAAAATAATCAACAAGTTATCAAGCCAACTTATTCCATTATAACAATCAAAAATCCATTTATCAAATCATGAATTATTTAAGATAAGAGTTCGTAATCTATTCTATCTAATAAAGAAAACCTATGAGTTAGATAGTCTCTTGAAGAATAAAAATTTGATTCTATAATATATGTATATTCAAATGATATCTTCACTTTTTGCTTATAATTCTTTCCAAATTAACTCTAAAGAAGATCAAAAATAGAAGAGATAGATAAAAGAAAGAGAGAGACAAACATGTAAATAAAGAGAAAAAAACTACAAATGACTAATAAACAAGAAAACAATTAATCATAGAGCAAGAAGAAAATAAACTAGAATAGACAATGAACCAAGAAAAGTATCTATTCTAAACCAAACAAAAAAATGTAAGAATAAAAGAACCTCTAGTAATAGAAATTAATCTAATGCAAGAGACAAAATAAACTTGATATAAAATAAGAGAAATAAGAGAAACTAGAGAATATGATTAGGAAATTATTCTAAACAAAGCTAAACAAAGATAAACCTAGAATTAAAATCAAGATTAAATCTAAATAAGAGAATAAATTAAGAAAGAGAAATAAAACTAGGAAAGCAAAGAGGAAAAACTAATCTAAGAATTAAAACAGACCTATAGCCTATTTAAATAAAACTAACTAGAAAACTAAAGAACTTAAACAAGAAAACAATCTTAAAAGGGATAAAATAATCAATGCTAAAATATTAATCAAAATAAAAGATTTAAATAAAACTAACTAGAGATAATAGAAACTAAAAATCAAAACTAAATCTAAAGGAAAATTGTAGTAATAAATAACTATGAAAACTTAGTAGAATAAGAAAACTAATCAAAGATATGAGTAACTTAAGATCTATTTGAATTAAACTAAACTAGATAAGATAAAACCAAGGATATAATTAAAAAATCAAATAATTAACTATAAATTTGAGATAAAGATATTAAATGGATATAGATCTAAACATTAAATATATCGATCTATACCAAACCAAAGGAAATAACAACTTAAGAAAAATCTATAATTATCTAAAACTAATCTAAGAACTAATAAAAGACAATCTAAAATAAACTAATTAAAATAGGAAATAACTTAACATTAAAATTATATCTAAGATTGATATCTCTAATAGTGAAATAAAATTAAACAAAATCATATCTAAGAACTAAATAGATCAATGAGATGTTGTGGAATAGTGAAATGATCATCATTATTCAGGGTGAATATTTGAAATCTATGCATAGGATTGCAAATAGCAATAATCAAAAGATATTAAGCTTAGCAAACTTTAGATAATCAGTTATAAATGATAAATAAAACTAGATATACCTATGTTGCATAAGTAATTACCAACCATCAGATAAAGTACCATTGGGTCTGTACGTAAAAGTTGTACTATCTTAGAGAAGTTACATAGAAAGAAAAGATAAATGATTGAGTTTAGAAACTAATTAAATATTCAATATCTATTGTTATTTTGTCTATAAATGAATGCTTGATCTCTTCTTATACCTTCAACTTAATTGTGAAATAAGTTATAACTAACTTTAGCTAGTTATTAGTTAATGTTAATTAATTGACTTTTAACAAAATCAATTAATTAAATTAGAATTGGTTAAGGATAGATTTAATTAAGACTTAAACATTCTTAATTTCATCAAGATATTTAAAATAATAGACTTGGGGTACAAATCTTATGGGTGGGGACCCATATTAATTAATAATATAATAGAATGCATATCAATCTTAAAATAAATAGATCATAAATTGATAAATTCTATTCATATTAAATCATAAAATATATTTAGATAACTTAAACATATATAATTATATCAAAACTCCAAAACCATTATATCTACCCAAATTGCCAAAATTTATCAAGTCTGAAATATTAAAGTGTTATACTAAAATATCAAGTTCTACATGAAAAAGTTCAACACTAAATAGAAATTATCCCTTGGATGACAAATAATCATTTAAATATGATAAAACTTTAATTACTTATTTATCTTGTTCATGAAGACAAACATTGTACTCAATTTCAGTTGTAGACAATAGAACCAATCTAGTCCCTAAATTAGTCATGTTGTCATCAACCTCCAGCTTAATTCTTTTTAACAACCTGAATTCTCTTGGTGCTTCAAGTTTAGTCCTTTTTACAATAAATCTTATTTTGAATAGTCTGAGGTGGAAAATCTATGGTTTTCCTTCTATTAGCATACCCCTAACCTCTTAAACTCAGTCACTCAGACCTCAAAAGGGGCTCACTATGAGAATTTGACAAATTTAACCTTATACATTTTACAACAAGATCTTCATGAGAAGGGGAAAGTGTATCTAAAGGGATAATCATCTTCCTAAGGTCCTTGGCATGGGTTATCTCCACTTCAAGCTATGTAAGCTAATTAAAAAGCAACTAGTTGGCAAGTAATGGATCATCAATCGGTTCACCTCTAAAATTAGGGGGCTAGATAGGCAAATGCCAAGGATCATGCTTTAGATGGTGAGAAGAACTACTTTGAGAATATGCATGGGTTCCAAATATATGTTCATGAAAACCCCTATAACCTCTATAACCCTTATTGATTAGGTTAACAGGTAGACTATTCAGATTATTCTAAAATTTAGGGTCATAGAAATCAAAATGAATGGACATTCTTATCCTTCTATGAAACCTAGGTCCAAAACATCCTACATAAAATCCACCTCTATTAAAACCTCTACTAGAATTTGACTGACTAGATCTATTAGAATTTTTTCCCCATCTTTTATCATCATTTCTTCTTATTGGATGGTCCCACCTAGAAATAATGGATAATCTAGAAGATAACAATCAAATCTAAGCCCAAAAACAATTGTTCAAAAAGATAAAATTATAAAATGAATCTAAAAACTACATTATATTGAAATAAAATACACTATATCTGAATCTAAATTGTATTGATCTTAATAAATAAAACATAAGATTTTAATATCAATTTCAATGAATATTAATCTCAATATCCATTTTTAAAGAAAAGTTCAAAACCTCAACATTGAGATTAAAATTCAAATAAAACTTAATGTTTTCAAACTAGCATTACATCCATTCCAAAAGTATTCATACACACACATATATAGGGATTTTATCATTACCATTTCCAACACAACCAACTTGTCCAATTCAGATTTTGAAAAAATGATTCCAATTTCTAACACTACCAAACACATTTTTTTTAAACTAGCCATCTATCAAAAACTTCCCATGTATACAAGTCTCATATTTTCACATAAAAGCACTATTTATTGCTTTGTGAAAACCTAAAATAAATTTGAGTAACATATGTTTAAGATGAAAACCCTAACTTTTGCCATAATATATCCTATCATTTGTCATCTAAATAAACTAACCCGTTTATCCAAAAATATTTAAAAACTAAAATTTAAGAACATATGTAACTCATGCACTAAAGTTTCCCAATATTTTATCAGTCCATATCATCATTTTTTAGATTCACTTATGTTTCATCTAAGAAATCAAAAATTGAAACAAGATAAAACCTTGAGTCTAACATTATCTTTAAACAAAAGATATCTGCATACATATCCTTCAGCCAAATTTTAAAATCAAGACAAACATTTCACGCATAAAAATAGTTGAGAAAAACTTGAAAACTTTCTAATATATTTTTTTTTGTAAGACAGTCAACATTTTATCAAAAAGAAAACAAAAAGTATTAAAAATTATACACACTAGGGGTTACTCAAACATATACTTAGACTAGAATCTTTAAAATCAGATTTCAACATGATAAAAAAATTGAAACCCTTGACATATATAAATAGGCATGCCTTTCTTATTTTATACCAATTTTGAAAATAAATAAAAATTATTTTCATTCTCAGAACGATAAATATGAACCATTGTCAAAACTAAATATTCTTGAAATAATTTTTTGAAATAACCATTCAGCAATACAAAACCCAAACCTTATACCTTGAGATTCAACCAAAACCAAGAACCATTATTCACTTATTACTAAAAATGGCATCGAATTTCCATGCACAAGACTATGTTATTCATGTAGAACAAAATGATAACTTTGAAACCTCAAAACCTAGAAACCCTAACTACATGTGAATCTCAAAAACTCATATCTAAACTTTTATTCATTTAACAAAACTTTACTCAATCATGCAAGGGCCTATATAAACTCTAAGAAATCTTTGTATTTTATTTATACGACTGCATACACACACTTTACAAAAAATCAAGTCCTGTAACCAAAGAATATTAACATATTTTCAAACTTTCCAAGAAAATAACACTTATTTATAAAAGTTAACATGGGTAAACTCATATATTTTATACTATAGTTCTAAGCTTCAACCCATTAACAAATAACAACTACATGTGAAAGATTCACTAAAAAATTCAAACACTTTCCATATTCTTCCATATTTAATCAAAAAGATCAAAACTTATTCTCATGCAAATAGAAATCATTCAAAACTTTATCTTCTTCATTCCAAACATCATACTCCCATAGAATATTTTTGAAGAAAGACTGATAAAACTTGTCATGTTTTTAGGTTTGAAACCTTTGCCAAATATTCCCACTGACTTTTGTTTTGTAACACACCAAATTTCCTACCAGGGCTTCATTCCCACACAAAGCTTGAAATTAAATAAACATAAATGAATAATAATCAAATTTTTATTTTCCAACCTAAGCCCATAACCAACCCAATGATGTGTTGTTTTTCATTGGTTAGTGTTAATTAATCTCGCACTTAGTAATCTCTCTAAGTCATTTATCAGCTTTGACAAGTTTATCTATGACCAACTCTTCATACTATCTCTTTGCTAAATTGTGTGATTAGAGGAGATTTATTTGTAATAAATTTCAATATACTAATAAATCCTTAGACAATCCTAAGGTGCTACAAACACACAATCAACTTAAATGCAGTTGCCGACTCATCTACTTTGGCATTCAATTTTTCCAAGTATTGTCTAGCTCAGTCAAATATTTGTCTTATCATCCATTTAAGGGTCTTATGACTTATGTATTTCACAATGATATCAAAATTATTGAATAACTAAGCAAAGTGACCAAAGGTCCTCAAAACTTAGTGCTATCTAGTCCCATGAAAACTTTAGATAATGTAAACATATATAGTCTAGCATCAAAAATTATAAAATCTACCATGAATACTAGGATAGATCCCCTTAAACAATTTGAACATGAATTCAAAATTTGTGACAAAAAGAATCCTTTGTTTAATTTTTTAGTGAAGTGAACCTGAATTATATGATTTTCCACAGAATTTGAATACTATATTTATCTCATCAATCTCTTATCAATCTTCAAGAAATGAATTACATGTTTTGGAACTATGATCACCATAATTAACTAAAGTTTAATATTCCAATTTAGATTCCATGAATAGAGATATGTACTAGATGTAGAATCAAGATAAACTAGACTGTTAGCTATATTTAAGATGTAAGCATTACTAAACTATCCAAAACATATCATTTCAAATAACCATCATATCAAGGAGTGAATGAACTGAGTTATAGATTTTCAAAACAACTTTTAAATGTTCCAGATTGGTTGCAATTTTTTCCAAATTACCATGAAATATGAATCAAATGTATTTATGAATATCAAAACATCACCATAGATCAACAAATATTATCAAAAACTAAAAATCCATACATCAACTAAAATTGTCAAAGTACACTGAATTTGAATAGCAAAAAAAGTGATCATATATATAACCATATATAAATATTTTATTCATTTATCCACCATGATATTTGAAACCACTTGAAACATAAATAAAATTTATCAACAAATCATTTCCATTTCATAATCAAGAATGCATTTGAGAATACTATCAATCAATAACATCCCCAACACAATTTTAGGTTTTATGACAAGGTCATCTCTATGGTAGAAAGTATTGAATTTTTAAAATTTAGAGGGGTATTTAAAATAGTCATAACAAAGTAAACATCACTAATTGGATTGTATGGACTTGTCCAAAATGGAGCAAAACTTATAAGATGTACGAAATAGTGAGCAAAAAAACATAGTTAACTTGTTACAGATAGTTCATAAAACATGGTTAACCAATCATTTCACTCTTTTTATGGTAATTTATCTATCTAATTGTAATACCACCTCCCAAAATCATTTTATATGAAACCTCTTCAGCTATCTGTACTAAGCATAAACTTGTTGGTCACTTTTGTGTGCCTAGAAAGGTAAAGAAGGAGTATAATAGGTTTAGCTTATAAATGGCACTTCCATAGAATTTCAAGCATGGAAATTAACCTAAGGAAGACTAAGATATGTTACAGCACCTTTTCCCATGTTTCACCTTCCTCTATGGGCCGTACAAGTTCCAAACTCTCCCTTTTTTAGTTGGTTTCTCAAATTTTAGATAGATAACCTATAATATTCTAATTAAATTGACATTATTGAAAGGCAATATAACCTATTATACATTTTAAAGGAATATAAGACACTTGGACAACTTGAAAACCATGCCACTTGCATTTATGACCCCTAAAAGTCCACTAAATGACCCAAAATGACAAATAAACTTATTAAACCATGGCTAAGGCTAAAAAGGCATTAAATAACATAAAATGGATTATGAAATACCCTATGAAAAATTATTAGACCCTTAAAACATCTAAAAACCAAGTTTTTACTTACAGGGGTCCAAATTTGACATTGAAATCAAATTTGGTCAATAGATACTTTTGGGTCCATTATTGAAATTGCTTCAATTATCATAGAGTATCAGTTTATAGTTGATAACCTTCTTGTTTCTACACATACTTGTTCATATTTTACAATGATTTTTATCATTGTTGGTCCTAATTATCTATGGTATACTAATATCTATTCATATTTCTAAGATCAAATCATTCCCCCTAACTTATCCTAAAATAAAACCAAGTCCTTTATTCATAACACTTCCCACTATACCTTCTTTGGAGATATACTCTATCATAGAGGTTATGAAGAAACTCTACTTTATTATGTAGATATAGGAGAATATAAATTAGCACTAATGGAAGTTCATGATGCCATTTATGGAACACGTACTAGTGGTTTTGGTTTAGTTTAAAATATTTTTTGTACTTGATACTATTAGCATACTATAGATGTAGATGCATGTGCCTTTGTTAGGTAATGTTTACCATGTCAACAACATGGACATATTATACATGCTATAGCCCAGCAACTTTAACTAGTTATGACTCGTTGACCATTTTTCACATGGGAACTTGATCTCATTGGCAAGATCAACCCTAGTTAATCTGATGGTCATAAGCACATCCTTACTACAATCGAGTATTTCAAAAAGTTGGTAGACGCAATCCCTCTTAACTATATTAATGGTAAGTAGATTTAAAATTTTATTTTAAATCATATGATATGTCCCTATGGCATTCCATCCACCATTATATCTAATAATGGTGAATCATTCAAAAATAAATGTGTTACTGCTCTCTCTTTTGAATTGCATATCACTCAAAAGTTATTGACTCCATACAATCCACAAGGTAGTGGATAGGCCAAATATTCCAATAATACTTTGATAAAAATTATGAAGAAAATGTTTAATACCTATGGTTGTGATTGACACATAAAAATATTTCTATACTTATGGGTGTATCATACTAATGCTCAAATTCTTACTGATGTAACTCCTTACTCCTTTGTTTATGGCTATGAATCCATTCTACCTATTGAGGTCAAGCTTCCTTTGTTACATATTTCATTGCAAGGTGTTCTTGATGAATAATATTATATAGTGGGAAGATTACCATAATGAAAAATTCTAGATGAGAAATGACCCATATACCTTAAATCACCTCAAGGCTTATCAATTAGTTATGCCAGGGTTTTAACAAAAGAATTATTTCTTGAGAATTTGAGCTTGGTGATATTGTGCTTAAATAAAATCAAAAGAATACAAATGTTGAATGGAAAAATAAATGTAAATTAAAACCAAATTGGTTGGGTCCCTTCATCATCACAACAAAATATGGACTAGGTGCATATAATTTGGCTACTCTAGAGGGTGATGAATTTTATGAGCTAATGAATATTATGCATCTTAAGCATTATATGCTTAAATTATCCTATTCTAGACAATATGTATTTCTAATTGGGGGCATCTTTGTTATATTGTGACTAAATCATCTCTATTTTCCTATGTTTGGGGCATTCTATTCTATTTATTGAAATTTTTGATCTTCCATCTTGTAAGACTATTATGATTCTCTTGAGTTCTTAACAATTCATGTTTTCATCCCTCCATATAAATCATTCACATATATATATTTTTAGTGCAAATAAGAAGTTACATCCTATTATCTATTATTGTTGAAAGGTTTCCATAGAGTTGATTATTTTTTATCATTATCTTTTTCATGTCTCTTATTCATATTTAGGAATTATGCCCATGAGTACCTTTTAATTTGATAGGTGTTTCTAGATTTGTTGTTTCCCATTTTTTGTTTGTATATTCTATAGCCAAAATACCCTTGTTTATATCCTATTTCAAAAATCCCTAAAAAGTTAAATATTCTAAAAATACCTAAAAATTCAATTATTCTAAAAAACCTTAAACATTTAAAGGTGCAAAAAATCTTAAATATTGGTATTCTTTCCTGTAGGGTACCCATCTCAAGTTTATCATATTTAATTCATTATTCTCCTAGCGATCAACTTGAGTTTATAGTTACTTGTATAAAGAGGGAAAATATTGACATATGTCATTGGTGATTTTCATTTGCTCATGAAGGAAAATGTTTCTAAAACTAGGATCAACTCTTCCTCACTTTGTCATTTTACAAGTTAATTCCATGCTCTTACCATTTTATAAGTTCATATTTTATGCTCTCGTTATTTTATGAGGTTTACCATTCTATCTCACAATGTTCATTCTTGTCCCTGATTATACTTATAATTTTTCTGTCCTTTTTTAGTCAAACTATAATAATATTCAATTCTATGCTCTCATTATTTTGTGATCATATTCCTATGTCTTCTATGTCATCAAATCTCTTTACTTGTCATCAATTTTATTCAATCCCAATTTCCTTGGGATAACTACATTTTACCTAAATTTCATGTTGGATCTAATGTTCATGGAAATATATAGGCAACATTCAATTACTTAGTGCATTTGGAGATAGGGCCACTTCCTTCCTGTTCTTCTATTTCTCATTTTGATTGTGATTGTCTTGTCATACCCTTGGTCTCAAAGAGTAATGCCTTATTGTCACACACACTAATTTTACACATAGAATGTTTACTTTCTTTTATTTCTATGTTTATGAATGGAATGTTTACATATTACTTAGTTTCCCTAACTTGTTAAACTATACTTCCTTCATGACTAAGATGTTTGGATGTGAGTGAATGTCTATGAGCTTGATTTCATGGATTGTTTGTTTACTTAGTTATGCATTATTTATTACTTAGATGCCTTAATTTAGAACAATATGTTTCTCATTTAAGTCTTGATTATTTAGATCATGATTTTGAGTGGTGAAAACTTGTCTCTAAATTAGATTGATTTAAATGCATCATGTTATACATTTGAAAATTTGATTATCTATATCTTGTTTTAACTTGTATACATTTGTATGTTGAATCTAACTTGTTATGCATTCTAAAAACCAAATCTTATCATTATCCTTCCTAGATTATGATTCATACTATCATGTACAATATATAATTAATATTTACAATGGTTACCATGTCAATGCCAACATTCAAATATATCTCTATCTAAACAAGATAATTAACAAATATTAACAAGCATCATGATTATAAAGTCTATCTATCCCATCAAGTGCTAATAAAGAGAAAATTTTAATATCAAGAGAATATAAAATCATATCTACTCGACAATCAAAACACAAAAGTAAATAAAATAGAACAACACATGAGATGACATAAAATATCAATAATCTCATATATATAAGTGATAAAGGTCCATATACATCAAATTGGGTATCTACATAAAAATGGAGACAACAAGTACAGCTCATATAATTCAAGCACATAATGAATACATCAAGTACATAGATCAAAATATGGGGTCCAATGTCTCTAGACTAGTTAAATCTAACTACGACTATCTCTAGTAGATCTGTCTTTATGCTCTCCCTACCAAGAACTATCTCCTACCCCATTGGGTGGTGGTGGTGGTGTTGGAGGATCCATAGTGAATGAACATGGTGTAGGTTATGCAATAGATATGGCTATATCTGAAGACTTTTGGTATCAAGAAGAAGAAGATCTAGAAGACAAATGCTATTAAGCCTAATACTATGAAAAATTAAGCCTCCTAGTGGTCGTAATCACTACTACCTCATATAGTGTCCTATAATATGTATCCTTGTCCTTAGCCTAAAGGCTCTTATCACAACTAGATATCACTCCTCTCTCAATTTCCACCTCTCTAGGATCATCTCTCTCAAGATATAACCTAGCCATCATTGCCTATAGTCTATATATGTTAGACTATAGCACATCTCACTCTATCTATTCTATATCTCTCTAGGTTACCACCTGAGCATGACCTTGTACTATGGAATCCTATTTATATTAGGCTATGTCTCTCTTATATATCAAAGTATCCTTCTTGATAGTTATCTATCTCAATGCTAGATCTAACCTAGTTATTTCTACCCTTAGTCTGAATATCTTTACCTGATCCAATTTAATCTACCCATGTTCCATATATAACTAATAAGAGCATCGATCTAGTCTACCTTATAACCTATCATCTTTGTCTCTAAAAAACTAATATCCTATCTAATTATAACTATAAGTGCCTCTATATTTATTGATATGAGAGGTATAGAAGAGCTAGCTTATCTTGAATCTAGTATCTACTTTACTATCCAATCCATCCATGTCTTGTCTATATACATCTGATCCTTCTCTGATTTGATCTCTATCTCCTCTAGATAATTTATCTCCATGTTATCACCCTCTTCTATGTAAATTTATTCTATATCATCAAACTCTCCCTCCTCTCTCTCCTCTCTCTCTTCCTCATCATCCTCTATAACTCTCCTCCCCACAACTCTAGATCTAAGATCTCTCACTGCATGTGCCTAGAAGAGTCAATCTAGATACGTGTTACTCAACCCACAATGTAACATATGCATCTATGAATCCCATGTAATTTGGCCCACTTTTATATACCTAGACAACCTAGGGTATTAATCTAAAATTAATTCTAGACTCCACTTTATTTGGGACTAGTCCTCACTATCTCATCTCCTTCATTGCATGAGCAAATCTATGTGGCCCTGGTGGCACATCCTGGTGTATAAAAAAATATCATAGTACCTTATTTGTTAATATTTATCAATAGTATAATCTTGTTGACAAACAAAATAACACAGAGTGGTCATATATAACATCACCTTTGCATCCTCAACCCACTGAAACTAGATGGCATGGTATGGGCTCTATGTGATGTTAACATCAACCAAGTCATTAGTAGTGCATTTGTAGTATTGAATCTCTCCTAAGTGACCCTTACTACCTATTCCTTTGATTTTCCATCTATAAGCTATAGGATCTTATAGAACCATCAACTATTACATACCATAGGGTGCTTAATAGCCACATGGAGTAATGTTGAGGGGACTATACTTCAACCCCCACGGTGAACCACATAGTGTAAATCATGATAAAACTAGGATAATATCACTAAACTCCATGCAAAAAAAAAATGTTTGATAGCATATCCCTAACTACACTACCTATCTTTATATAGAAGAACCATCTACTCTTGTCAAGAAGTAAAATGTCATTGACCATATCCATAAGAGGAAGAATAACCCTATCATATACTATTGGTATAAGATCATCCTCCTCTATTTCCTCAAATTGAGGAAGGTCCATCACAAGCTTTACTTCTTGGATATCGATGTAACCCCTACATACCATCTTAATGTCTAGTGGCCCTATCAACTCTTCTAAAACCATTTGTCTCCCCCTAAAGTCAACTAGTATAGTGGAAGACCTAAGATGGGAACATGAAGTATGTGATGCACATAATCTAGGGTATTTTTTATCTATCCTTTTGATAACTAGAAGGTAAATGTATCCAATCTCCAATGTTTATCTAGAGAACTTAGTAATGCTTGATCCATCTTGATCATGGGCATCCTTATGATGTAGGTAAGTCCAATGGTGTCAAATAATCCAAGTAGAAACCCCATGCATAAACCAAGTATCTAAAGAATGTGTGATTATCATTCCTTGGTGATGAGGACCCTTAATTGATCCTAAAAATCAATCCATATCACTTTTTAATTTATATATTTATATTTTTTAATCATGTCTACTTGTCTAAAAAAATCATGTCTAATTTGTCTCATTCTATTTTTAGTTCATTTGTCACTTCTGGTGATTTATCTATTGTCTAAATTAAATTCACTATTTGATAGGAAAATTTCACCTTTGTTTAGATGAATTCATTATTAGATTTTCTTGGTGATTTCATTATTCTCTTATCATTTTTGTCATTATCCTAGTCATTTTCATTGTTAGGTTAACCTTTTTTTCCTATGTTTTTGCTATTTAGATGGATGGTATCATCGATTAAGAGGATAAATTTACCAATCAGGTTGAACACTCTAATAAATTTCACCAAAGATAAATATCACTATTTTCATGAATGAAATTGCTAAAAATGGTGAAATCACTAAACCTTATGATAATTTTTCCAAACATTTGACAATTATACCATTTTCGATGATGAGTTCACCATTTTTGTAGATGAATTCGATGATTGAAACATAATATTTTTATCACATGTTCAAATTTAATAAGTAATAAATGCCATTAAATTTTAAAGTAAAAAGAAAACAAAGGTAACTATAGGTGGCCCCATCCCTCATGGTCGCATGTGCTCTTGAACCCGATCTAGAAGTGACTTCTATCATCCTTAATGTGGCATTTTGTATTTATCTCCATGTGTAAAATCATAAGGGTAATTTTTAAAATGAGAGGTTGAAAATGAAATAATTTTCTACACAAGGTCAATCTATAACCTTTTATTTAAAATATTTTCCTCCCCATTATCCTATTTTCTTCTAGTGAGGCTTATTTTTAGCCCACGTGTCTATTTTTTGTCTAATTTTGGCCCATATATATCATTTTTTCTCTCTGTATATTATTACTACATCATTCTACCATCATTTCAAGGGTTCACTTGGCTAAAAAATTTATCGACTATCCCCTAGAGGGGGCATCCAGTGTTTAACCAATAGTTCTTTAGGGCACATTTGAACCTGTTTGTTAGAAATTTCAATGAAATTTCATCAAACCTAACTCTAGTTAGCATTTATTCTACAATCAATTTTATGACTTTATATTATTTGAAAGTTTCTTGCTTCACTTGTGTCTCACAATGCTTTCTCAAATAGGATATAATATAGACACTCCAATTTTATCACTTCCTTATCAAATTACACAATGGAATGACTTCCCATAATTTTACACATCCTTGGTTAATTTTTATATTCAACTATTAATTTCTCTAATCAATTCCTTCTTATCTATTAAATTATCATTTATTTTTTTGATTATCATTCTCTATTTAATTAATTTCTATATCTCAATTTTAGGATAATGATCAATTCTTCATATTATATTAATTAAATATGTCTTTTGAGCTATTTAATTAATTACTCTTCAAATTATTAATTAATTGTTATTTTACCTCTAAGTGGACATCTTCATGTAAAAATGAATATTGAGATCATAAAGATATAGCCTTGAGAGAACAAAAATTATGCAAAGAATTAGCAATAATGTGGTATTATTCTCCACCCTTCATCTTGGAAAAAAGAGGAATGGCCCACATTTTGAGATCCATATGTTCTCTTGGATAAAATGTTTCACCCTTCATAGTGATTGAGATGTTTGATCAAGGAATTTGATAAAGATAGGAGGTTAGATCAAGTGTTAGTCCATAAAACCATGAAATCAACACACTAACATACTAACATCTCCAGGCCTAGATCTTAGAGAGAGCTTAATGATAAAAAATAATTGAAAACCCAACTAAAATGCAAGAAAAATAATCTTTATCTTCCTTGAGAGATCCAAATGATTTATTCATTAGCTTGCTTAGATTGTTCTCAAAAAAGCTTCATCAATGGGGCTTGGATAGCTCCATTTCTTCTTAGAACCATGCTTGGCTTGGCTTGGCTTGATTTTGGTAGTATAACACTATGCATTTTCTTTGTGGATCAACTCCAACATTATAACTCTACTATGTTTCAAGCTACCTAAATAAAGAGATCTAGGCTTTTATTTATAGGCTTTAAAATCACTTGAAATGGGTTAAATAATAACCTTGGTTGAGTTTGGCATATTCTTAGGATATTATTTAGATATTTTCAAAAAGTGACAACTCACAAAAGGTAATGATCAGCTTATAATATGTTCTTGATATTTGAATTTTCTTTTTGATAATTAATTCAATTGATTAGGAATTATTTCAATTAGGACTTGATTAGGATTTGAATTGATTTAACATGGTAATTAATCATTTTTAATCTTTTGAACTTTTTAAAATGATTTTGAATTAATTGATGGTGTGTTTGTTCAATTTAATTGATTAATAGGTCAAATTGATTTATTGCATGGTTATAAAGCTAAATTTGAGACATTTAGAAATTATTAGGATAAATGGTCAATGGTTGGTAATATTGGTCTAAATTTGAATAATAAGACATTGATAGCCAAATTTAGGCATCTAAAATTTGCTCCTATTTGAGAAGACATTGCAAGCTGTAAGCATAGTAACGTCTTCTCAAATAATGAAAAGTCTTATTTGCCAAAAAGATAATGGTTGAAGAAAATGATCCACATAATTTTTTGGGAAGCCTATAATGATGCCACCTTGAGGGAGTGGCCATAACATATGTGGATGGATGATCCCTTAAAAATAAGTAAGAAGAAAGGTAGAATTAACCCATGAAGTAGTTTAATCCAAATGAAAAAATGCTTACATGCATTGATTTTAAAAGTACCAATTTGCCCAAAGGTAGTTATAATCAGACTTCACATTTTTATGCCTTTGGAATAATAAAATTTGCAATGAAAATGACACCTTTGAGCTCAAAAGTTCCCTATGGGGGATAGGGGGAGAGCATACATGCACAAATTCAAATTTGCTAAACAAATAATCAACAAAAAACTTACATGAAAATGAACTTGATCAAAAAAGCATGTAAAATAATATGATGTTAAGTTCATTTTAAGGCACCAAAATGACATTTGTTGTGAATCTTGGCCTTTTGGCTTTGATTATAAACTTGTAAAATCTTTAAAAAGCATATAAGGTATAAAAAATTAACTAAGTTCTTTTTGGATACCCAAAAGATGATGTGAGTAAGTTTCAAATAAGTTTATACTTGATTAGGTTCTTTTTTATACATCAATTGACATGTTTGGATTATTGTTCATAACCAATTTGAAATAACTTGCATAAACACAAACTAAGCAAAAAACACACAACCATGTTTGATTTAAGCACTTAAGTCCAAATGTGTAAGAGTTAACAAGTTCATTTTACATCCGAATTAAAATGTTTAAAATTTAACTAAATCTTTTTAAAATCCCAAAATTAGATGTGTGATTAGTCAAAAATATGTAATTTATTTTTCAAATCAACCCTTCAACTTAAAAATGTTAGATTATAACTACCTACTTAGAAGCAATTTTTCAAATGAAACAAGCAAACTTGAAAAGTATGCTCTTGGGTTTGGATGACCTATAGACCCAAAGGCAAAACTATTTTACTCTAATTTTTTGATTTTATTAATTTTAAAAAAGAGGAGATAAAACTAAAAAGAATGGTAGTGGTTATGAGAACTTGATAAAAGTACGCACATTGATCCAAATGAAGTGTGAGAACTCCTCTTTGGCTAGGGAACAATGACCTACAATAACAAAACACATAAATAAAACCTATTTGTTAGATAATAAGTAAGGTGTATTGCCTAGTGTGAGCTAGATCCAAGAAAGCGTGAGCTATCTGAGAGGTTATCAATCCACCTAATTTAAAAAATTGAGTTTATAAATGAAAAAGAAGGTATTTGTATTTAAACAACAAAAATAAATAAAATTAAATACAAGAATGCTTGCTAATGAAATTACTAAAATAAATCAATAGTTGGTCAAAACTAGTGCTAAATTTGTGGTTTTTGGTTTATCTTGTGACAAAGGCCAAGAAGATAAGATTTTGGTTGGGTTGGTAAATAGTCAAGATGGTAAATGGTAAAAGGGTAAATGATAGTCAAGAAGGCATAGGGGTAAATGGTCAAGAGGGTAAATTATAGAAGGTTAAGAGATTATGAGGTAAATAATATGAAGAGGTTGAAAGGTAAAGGTTCAAAGGTCAAGAAAATAAGAAGGCCAAGGGGTTTTGGTTTAGAAGTTAAGATAATAAGGCCAAGGGGTAGAGGTTTGGAGGTCAAGAGAAGAAGAAGACAGCCAAGGAGTAGAGGTTTGGAGGTCAAGAGAAGAAGAAGGCCAAGAAGTGAAGAAATTGAAATTACATAAATGACATTATACCTTATGCTTGAAGATGGTTGATGAAGGTCTTATTATTGAAGAAACTTGGAGAAATTTTGGTAGAGTCTGACTACTTTGAACTCCTCTCCTCCAAGATGGATGACCTCCTTGATAAGTGGACAACCTAAAAGATAAATGCTACTAACCAAATTATAACCTCTCATTAATGAAAGGGGGGTCATATTTATAGCATTTCATGCCAAGAAACATGACAAATATTGAAATAGTGTAAGTGTGGAACCATTTTTCAATTGGGTGCATAAGTGGGTTAAGGATATAAGGGTGGTAAGATTCCCACTTCACAAAGTGTGTCTCCCACTTGGTTAATGTGTTTTCCACCTTGCACATATGTCCAAATTGAGTGGAAATAATTCCCATGGGCTCATGTGAGTCCAAAAGACTTTCCACCACCCACTTATGTCTTTTCCCCATGGGTGGGTAAGTGGTCATAAAGGATAAATATGGTAAGATTCTCACTTAATAAGTGTGTCTCCCACTTTGGAATTGTGTCCAAAATAAGTGGATATCATGCCTATGTGTCTATATGGGTACAAAATACCTTCCACCACCCACTTCTATATTTTTCCAAGCTCTTAACAATGAGCTCCAAATACTTTGGTGCCACTTTCATTCATGAGGATAAAAGATGATATTTAATGATGGCCCCTTATGAAGAAATTTACCATACTTTGGAGGGGGGATCCTATGGTATTTAATGATGTCATTAAGCACCTTTAGCAAGGGTCCTAAGTGGGGTATTATGTCCCAATTAAAACCACCTCACTTTCAAGCAATGTCACTTGCCATATCACTTGTCATATCAGTGATGAGTCACTTTTCATGTCACCATGAATAATGACATGCCATATAATCATAAATAGTGACAACAAATGTGATAGTGAATAGTAATTTCAAATAGTACTTTTGAATAGTATTATATGAATAGTGATAGGTGAATAGTTTTGTTGGTTAGGTTAAGAGGGTTGGGTTAAGGGTCAAGAAGGTTTAGGTGGTCCCTAGGGTGGGCCCAAGGCATTCAAACATCTAGAACTACTTATGTGTAATTTTTTAGTGTTTACAAAAACCACAAAAGATAAAAATGTTAGTTTAGTCAATGGCTAGAAAAAATCTCAATAAATATTAAAAAATAAAATAAACTTATGAAATATACAAACAACAAGTTAGAAGGTTAAAACAAATAAAACTAAACACAACACATAAAAATCTGTAGTTAGTATTTTAACCATAACTTTTTAAAATATAATCAGTTTATCACTAAATTTATATAAGTTGTCAATAACTTCAAGGAGTACCTATAGATAAAAATTTAGATCAAAATAGCAAATAAAAAAAGTTATTATCTCTGTATTAGTAATATTTACTAGAAAAATAGAAAATAAAAAGTGACAATCACTAAAAGAGTCATAACTTCTAAACTACAAGTCAAATTTTAATGAAATTTTTAGAGAATTAGGATGAAAATAATAAGAAAAACCTATAAAAAAATTAATAAAAAATATAAAATACATTAAAAATAAGATCTATTTTAACATCTATTTTTGTTTAAATATGTGGGGTGTGCAATTGTATCCCATTGGGCGTGCCATTTGTGATCAAGGAATTTGACAAAGAGAAGAGGTTAGATCAAGTGTTAGTCCATAAAACCATGAAATAAACACACTAACATACTAACATATATAGGCCTATATCTTATAGGGATCTTAATGAAAAAATAATAATTGAAAACCCAACTAAAATGCAAATAACAACAATCTTTACCTTCCTTGAGAGCTCCAAATGATTTATTCATTGTCTTGATTGGATTATGATCAATAGGTCTTCATAAATGAGGTTTGGATATCTCCATATCCTCTTGACACCATGCTTGAATTGGTTTGATTTTATTTTAGCATTATAACACTATGCATTTACTTTATGGATTAACTCCAACATTATAACTCTACTATGTTCCAAGCCCCCTAAATGAAGAGCTCTAGACTTGTATTTATAGGATTCAAAATAACTTGGAATGGTTAAATTAGAACCTTGGTTGAGTCTAGCATATTCCTATGATATTATTTAGATATTTTTCAAAAGTGACAAATTACAAAAGGTAATGATTAGCTTTTAAGATGGTCTTGATATTTGAATTTTCTATCTTATAATTGATTTAATTACTCATAGATTAATTCAATTAGGAATTGATTAGGATTTGATTGGCTTTAGCATAGTAATTAATTATTTTTAGGTTTTTTAATATTTTTGAATGATTTTGAATTAATTGATGGTAATTTTTTTTAATTTAATTGATTAATAGGCCAAATTAATTTATTGCATGGTTATAAAGCCAAATTTAAAACATTTAGAAATTCTTAGGTTAAATGGTCAATGGTTGATAATAATTAGTCTAAAGTTAGATAATAAACCATTGGTGTACAAATTTAGTTGTCTACAATATGAAGGGCTTATTTTCATTCATCTTTTATATTTACAAAGATCATTTTCCACCTTTCATCTTGATTGAGATGAAGGGATTACATTATTGATCGATGTGCTTGATCCGTGTGCACACTTGAGGACATTTTAACAAATATTCATCTTGAATTTAAGATGAAGGGTCCTCATCAATATGTTTTTTTTATAAATAATATAATTGATATCACTATTCTCATGTTCAAGTGATATAGCAAAGCCTTGACATTTTAACAAGCTAAACTTGTTCATAAATCTATACTCTTTGATCAGAATATTCATGTTCTATAAATTTTATGGAGATGATTAACTTAAAATTTGCATTGATAAAGACCATTTAAAATCTACATCTTAGCCACATACCAACAATGATCAAGCTATAAAGGAAGTTTATATGGTGTGAATATTTATGTATTTGTAGTTTCTTTGGTATTTTATTGAGTTTTGAGGTCCTAGGTTTGTATTTCGTATTTGTTATCACTTTACTTGTATTAACCTAATTTTTGTGAAAATATTGAAGATATACATTCTAATGACACATATGTGGTGTTTTTTTGTGTCATATGTGTCTTTAGAATGTATATCTTTAATATTTTCATAAAAGTTTTGTTAAGACAAACAAAGTAATAACAAATACTAAAGACACACCTAGGACCTTAGAGCTCAAAAAAATACCAAAGAGACTACAAATGCCTAAATATTCACACCATGAAAACCTCATTTGTATCTTTATCTTTGATGGGATATAGCTTGGATGTAGCTTTTTATAACAACCTTACTGGGTTTGACATAAAAAATATGATAATTTTTTTACTTATCATCATATCCTTCAAATAGATTTCACCAAGATAATTTATTAAGAGATTATATAAAATAATATAAGTGTGATAACTATAAATGAAGCAAACTACATCATACATCATTGATCAATATCATCATAAGAAAAACTCATAATATAAACATAGAAAATAATTATAAATGCCTAGCATGGCTAATACAATGATACAACCACTACCGTCAAAGTATAAATAAGTAATCACAACTCTTCATGATAATATTTTTAATAATAAATACAATACAATATACAATGTACATATATAATATACTGGCTTCCCAGATCATGAGTTCCTTGAACTCTCTAGTATCTGTGGCAATCTCAAGTGTCATCTTAAAATTAGTATTTCTATGCGGAGGGAGAGCATCATTCGAGTACTTTTTCACACTAATCATAGACCAAAGATTCCCCACACTAATCCCATCAGGGATGGCCCTCTCTTGATATATGAGTATATAGTGATGGCATGAGAATATAGAGAGATAATCTAGTACCCATGTGTTGTATGATTTTTAAAACTAAACATGTGGTGTATCATAAAAAACCTATTCTATTGTAAGATATTACAAAAACATGTAAATCATACTCATGAAATAACATGTCTCACTAAACATACTTTTTCCAGAGTTTTCAATAATAATAAATAATAGTGATCTATAAATCAGTTAAAATTCATACACACTACTTGATCAAATTGCCTTCATTTGACATTGTGATGCTAGTAACACAGTGAAGTCTATCTCACTCCTTACTCAGTATCAACAATGCAAGATTAGTTAACATAATATAACCAAAATATTGATACAATTTACATCCTACTGCAAATCATATCACATAACATACTAAGCATATAAGTAATAAAAAATTATATATTTATTCCATCAAACGTATGAATGAATCTCACATTATTTTTTATCCCATACTAGAAATAATGACTACAATTTATACCATCTAAGTAAAATACATATTTAATTACAAATTATAATTACCTTAATTATTTTTTAAACATATTACAATCTATGATAACCAATATTATCATAGTCTAGTGTTCTAAGATATAATAGTTAATTTTTCCTATTTAATCATAATAAAGTAATCACAATATAGGAAAATATACGCTTCTATTCAAGCAACTAGACATAACAAAGAAAGTCTTAGTTCTCAAAAACATATAATATTACATTTTAACATTTTATATACTCTTAGGCATTGTATGCATGCATAAATAATGTCCTACTAATTGTCATGAAACATTCTATTTGTATTAATAACCAACATGCATACATTTAATCCATCAAGCATATACATGTATATATATATAACAAATATAGTTTATACCACTTAAGTATAACTTACATTTAGACTATAGTTTCCTAAATAGACTACTCATTATGACATCTCATAATATCATAGTTTATTGCACATGAGAACGCTAATTAATTATGAACAATCAGTCTCACAATTTCAAGAATCAAACAACCCATAATAATAATAATAATAATAATAATAATAATAATAATAATAATAATAATAATAATAATAATAATAATAATAATAATAATAATAATAATAATAATAATAATCAAGTAAGATGGGATTATGTTTCTATGAATGACAGTATGCAGTTTAAACATAATATTTTCATTTTAATAACTTAACTCCTTTTCTAGGAAACTATTTTCACACAGTTATAGTTTTGATCCCATGAACACCTTATAGCTTATTTTAATCATTGTAATAGAGGATGAATACATTTACACCTCAATCAGGGGCAACAAATGTTCCACCTTGCCAAGTAACAATAAATGTACCTATTCCGTCGTAGACTAATAAGCCAATCCAAAACCAAGCAATGACTAGTCAACAACATGAAAATAATGGTCAGTGATAGATGATGAATATACAACATGCTTTCACCTCCTCATAATAATTTGTGTAACAAAGAGGTCCCCATGTTTCTTAGGTACCTACTAGAAAACCATTAGTTCAAAATGTGCCACAAATCCAGAGATAGGGTCTTAGTCCACAATTTCTCACTCAACAACAAGGTTCCATTAGTCAACAACATGTTCCTTTTCAACCACAAAAAGTATAGTATAGTTATATCCATCCATCCTAACCATAAAATCCTCCAAGTCAAACCTTTATCACCAACTTGAACCAGAATATCACACAACCAAATGTGAAATTTTAAGTACATCCTAATCCATGTATGTGTATTCCTAGTCCATTCCCCAACCAAACCAATGTACCCCAACATGTATCTCCATCATACCCTGGTCAACGTGTCCCACTTGTGACCTCTAAAATGAATATTCTCCCTCAAACCAATATTATTTCTGGTTTCTTATCCCAATAATTGTAATAGATGAAGGATGCAATTACTACCATTTAAGCTAGTAAATAAACTAAAAAGTTCAAATTGGATGATGTATGTTCCTATCCATTCAACATGGAGTATTTATAGATACCATTTCCTCTAGGATATGAACCATTAAAATTCATTAAATACAAAGGGAAAGGTGACCCTAAGGCTCATTTGACCAAATTCTTTATCACATGTCAACTAGTGGCATATAACGACATATACCTTTTGTTGTTATTTCCAAAGAGCTTGGCTAAACAAGCCTTTAAGTGGTTTTTGAAGTTTTATAAAAATTCAATAATGGATTTTGATTATCTTTCTGATAATTTTGTGTAGTACTTTTCCTATAATCTTGAGCATGAGATTTCATTAGTAGACTTAATGCAAGCAAAGCAAAAAGTGGGTGATATTTTTTAAAGTTATTTAAACTGATGGGGAGCCCTTATAAGCCATTTAGCCCATAGTTTACTAGATAAATAATTAGATGATATGTTTACCAAAAATTTGCATAGTGAGATAGCTTATAATTTAGAACTACAATGTGTACATACTTTCAAATAAATCATCGACAAAGGCTTGTTGATTGAGTGAGAAATCATCAATACAAGAGTTATCAAGCTTAATTAAACTAATCAAAATCAAGGTACCAATCATGTAAATGACCAACATCAGCATCCCATTCAAGCACCAGCCTCACAACTAGCACATGCCAATAACCATGAAATATCAAAGAAATTAAATTGTAATAGGAATGTTGTGGGAAATGGAGTAGCATAATCTCATCATCTCTAAATAGTGTAAACATTATCTACACCACCTTTTCATCTTAATCCTATGAAAAAACCTTTACAAATAATACTACAAGCACAATAGATAAGACTTACACAATAAATATAGAATCCATTACCATTGCAAACTCCTCCTAAAATAACTCTGCCTGCATGTCATGTCTTTAGTGACCTAGGAGAACATATTGAGTCTATATTTTGCAAGCTTGATACTACTAATATGATTATTTAGCCTATAATAAATCATTGTTTGTAAGGTATTCCTTATCCTAATTGGTATCATGGAGAAATATTATGTGACTATCATTGGGTCAACATGCATAATATACAAAAATGTGTGCAAATCAAGCATTTCTTTAAGAATATGTTTGAGAATGGGGAGATAATATTCAATAATGGTGCTTCCACTTCCAATAAGACTCTTGGGATCTATTAAAACCCCTTTCCCTAACATAATAATCAATAGTAGTAGAAAAATCAACTATAACAATAACAACCAGTGCAGCAACAAAATCAACATCAAAGGTCAAGCTAGCAGAATCAATAAAATCAATAGTAAAACCCACAAAAATAGAATAATGGACAAAACCAAGGTCAGAATGGTAACAACCAACAAACCTACCATGTATCTACACATGACTATAATAGGGTTGCAGGTCATATTGCAGGGGGTAGCATTAATACCATCTCCATTAATCCTAGACTAAGCACTAATCAGCCTAGACCATTACTAAACAACAACATTCAACCAAATTAAATGGATAATCCTTCTTTGAACTAGGGATGCATTTAGGAAAACTATAAAAATAGGACTTCCCATTTTAGAACTTATATTGACAACTCATCATTGCCACATGACCACATGTAAGTGCACCGACAACTAAGACTTGTCATGTCTAATCCCACACCATTTCTTACATTGGTTAGCAATAATGGTCTAGTATTTAATCTTGATTGTGAAATCACAACTCTAAGGTCAAAGATTACTATCCTAGGCCCATAACCATCTATCACTTTGCCTATCATCCAACCAACTATTCAGTCTCAAAATAAATCATTCACTACTGACCAAGACAAGAAGTTTGATATTATGGAATAATTGTAGAAGACACCAGTATAAATTTCTATTTTTGATTTATTGTGAATGCCAATAATCTACAAGAATATCTTGAATGAATTTTTGACCTAATCCACTATTGCTAGTGACATATCCCCTAATACATTCCAAGCTTTGGTTAGAGACTTAGCTCCAGTCCAATAAGTCACATTCAACCAAAGTGATATGTATTCCCTTGGCCCACTCCATAATACTCCACTATACATATAAGTTTATATAAGATGGCATAAAGTGAAGTGTGTCCTTATAGACAATGTATTCAACCTCAACATCATGTCTCTAAAGGTCATCAAGCTTTTTGGTACACAATAGCAGATCTCCAACTAGAAACAATAACTATTAAAGCTTATGACAATCAAGAAAGAGAATCATAAGGCACCATTAGTTTTTCAGTTATCATTGGGCCTTTAACCCATGATACACTTTTCCATGTACTTGATCTTGAGCTATCCTAAAATATGATTATAGGTAGGCCTTGATTACATGAGATTCATGTAGTCCCATCAATGTTACACTAATATATCAAGTTTTCCCACTCAGGGATGTAATTAAAAATTCTAGGAGATTTACACCCATATGAACACTGCAAGCATATTGAGGCTAAATTTCAAAGCTACAATTATTAGTATATCATGAATCCAAGTTCCAAGTAGGATAAAGGAAAGGTTATACTTATTGATCCATCACCATATAATTGCATATATCCTAATACTTTATATTGACTTTCCCACATGCCACCTCTTGAAGCTTCTAATCATTTCACCATTTCAAATAATGGACTGGGAGAGTATGTGACCCATGATACATTTCATATTTCCAATCTTCCTTAGAATTCAAAAACCTTTGGGAAACCTAAGGTCATCCCACATATGCATTAGCAACAAAAGAACAAATATAGGGGACCTATCACATTTGTACCAACATCTGACCTAGGACTTGACCCTCTTAAAGGGGATGAATCATGGTTATACAATGACAACCAAGATGATTACTATAAAAATGCAAAGTATCCTATTTCTAATAGGATCATGGAGCATCAAAATAATGAAGGAAGAGGCCTTGGACTGAATCAACAAGGAACCATCAAGCCAATTTCTATGACTAAATATGAAAGACCTTATGGAATTAGATTTAAACCATCTAGGGGTGACCCCATATATATTATTCAAACTCCATCACCAATGACTAGTGATGATGATGTTGAAAGTGAAGTAGAGTTTGACCATTACCACACCTTTGATAACCTAGCTAAACCCAACCTATTTGATAACAATGCCATTTGTACCCTTACCTTAGCCATTCATCACAACCCTTTACCATTATATTATCTCCAACTAATAGATTGGGACCAACAAGAATCTACTCTATCAATTGATGAGTTCTAAAATGATGAGACATTTTGTGAATTTTTAGGCCTTAGAGACAATATTTCATTGGGAGATCACAAATCAAGATTATCAATCACATTGGATCTTGCAACCTATTTTGGAGAGTGAGTGAACACCATTAGCCAAAAACAAATAAGTAAAAAATTGAGGTCCCAAAGTGAAAACCTCTTTGAGGTACTTTCTAACCAGGAAAAAAGTAAAGATAAAGGCCAGTCTAGTGGTGAAAACTTGTTTCAGGTGCCATTAGATGGGGGTGTTCATTCTTCTTTGAATTTAGACTAGGAGACCACTAATGATGAACTTATCTATAGATTAGATTTCAAATTTGAAAAACAACAAGTATTTGATCAAAGTCTTTAATAATTACCAACTATTTTTGTTACATGGCTAGATCTCCCTTTAGGGGACTCAGATTCATCATGCCTAGGAGAAGTTGAATAGCAAGTCCTAATGGAGGACCCTAACATAATTTAGTATTTCAAGTTGTTGCCTACTATCCTAGAAGATAATTTGACCCTTCTAGTCAAGGATACAATAGAGGTCAACATCAAGACTCCATTAGACCGAAAATGGATAAAATTAGGGGCATCACTCATTGAGGATGAACGTAATGTCTTTACAACTATATTTATAGAATTTGTAGATATCTTTGCATGGGCCTATTCTAACATGCTAGGTTTAGACCCCACCTTGGTCATGTACCACCTTATGGTTAATCCTAATGCCAAATTGGTAAAATAAAAGTTACGTAAGATGCATCCTCACATTGTTGTATTGGTAAAGAAAGAGTTGGAAAAAATCATAGAAATAGGATGTATCTAATCCATTGACTATTTATAATGGATTTCTAATGTGGTACCTATTAGTGAAAAGTTTGAAGGGATAAAAATATGTACTAATTTTTGAGACATCAAAAAAGCTAGTCCTAAGGATGATTTTCCGTTGCCTAATATTGACATGATCTTTGACTCCATGGCCAGTTATGAAATACTTTCACTCATGGATGGATTTATAAGATATAACTAGATCATAATGACACCAAAAAACCAACATAGAACAACTTTCACCACTCCATGGGGAACATTTTGTTATCAAATAATTCTATTTATCCTTAATAATGCTAAAAATACATATCAAAGGGCCATGATTGTCATATTATATGATATGATGCATGATATTGTTGAAGACTATGTCGATGACATATTAGGAAAATCCAAAACTAGGGCTGACCATCTAGTTGTACTGCATAATATATTTGAAATATTATAGGAGTATAAAGTTAGACTCAATCCAAATAAATGTGTATTTATTGTAACTTAAGGCAAACTAATTGGCTTCATCATGTCTCGTAGAGGTATTGAAGTTGATCTGGCTAAATTTTATGTTATAACCAAGATACTGCCATGAACCAATTTAAGCAACTTCATAGTTTTTAGGGTAAGATCCAATCAATCCAATGCTTCATCTCTTAGTTAACAAATAAGGGTCATCCATTTACATAAATTTTGAAGAAGGTATTTACATTTCACTGGGATGATCACTACCAAACAAATTTTCAACAACTCAAAGACTATCTTGTTAATCTACCTATTCTTTTACCTCCTATGCTAGGCAAGCCATTCTTGTTATACCTATCAGCTACTGACCATGCTCTAGGGACACTCTTGGCTCAACATGATGATAATGGAAAAGAGCATGTTTTGTATTACCTATTCCATAACTTGGTTACATATGAACATAACTACGCACCTATTACAAAATATTGTTTGGCCATGGTTTTTATAGCTTAAAAACTATACCATTACATGTTGAATAATAAGACCATGGTCATTTCAAAAGTAAATCCACTCAAGCATCTAATATCTAAAATAGATTGGTTAGGTATAATGGATAAATGGATCATTCTTCTTAGTGAGTTTGACATAGAGTATGTCAATCAGAAGACAATCAAGAGATAATTTTTTGTAGATCAACTTCTTTAAGCACCTTTTATAGACACACAACCACTCACATTTCCATTGCCTAATGAATCCATAATGACCATCATTGAAACACCCCTTGAGGAGCATCCTTTGAAGCTATATTTTTATGGTTCATTTATTTCACATGGATCAGAGGTAGGCCTATTGTTTATAACACCACAGGGGGATCTAATCCCTAAATCATTCAAAATCAGCTTTCTTTGTATAGACAATATGGCTGAGTATGAAGCACTTGTTGCAAGACTTTTACAAGTAGTGCATTGGCATATATCTCATCTTCAAGTTTATGGTGATTCTCATTTAATCATCAATCATCTCATAGATCATTTTCAGACCAAAGATGACAAGTTGGTTCCATATAAAGCCATGATCAACACTCTTAAACAACAAATTACTAATATTTAGTTTGAGCACATACCAAGGGCTAGTAACAAAACTATAGATGCCAAAGCTAATATTGGTTCTTTGATTTTACAAACTAATAAAGCTAGAGAGTATCAGTTCCTCATCAAGAATTTATCATCACTAGCTCATGAACCTTCAACCATTGCCATGATTTGTGATATTATTGGTTCTAATTCTATCTGGTACTTAGACCTTTGCAACTAACTTCATGATCAAGTTCTACCACCTAACCTATCTCAAAAATAAACCAAAGCCTTCATTCATCATTCCACTTATTATACTCTACTTGGATCCACCCTTTATCATTGTAGTTTTGATAGAACTCTACTTGCTTGTTTAACTTTGGTAGAGTTTATGCTAGTGTTAAGAGAAGTTCATGAAGGATTATGTGGAGCTCATTCTAGCAGGGTAGTCTTATCCAAAAATATCTTACGTATTGGTTATTTTTATTCCATAATGGATGTATATGCCACTGCATATGTAAAAAAATGTGATAAATCTCAATGACATGCTAATCTGATTCATACCCCAATAAAAACTCTGAAACTAATGTTGACACCATGGTCATTTTCTATATGGGGACTTGACCTCATTGGGAAGATTAATGACACTTTATCTAATGGCCATAAACATATCCTTACCACCATTGATTATTTCACTAAGTGGGTTGAAGCTATACCCCTCACTTATATGACTAAAAAGCGAATTTCCAAATTCATCTTCAACCATCTCATTTGCCGCTATGGCATCCCTTCTGACATTATATCTGATAATGGAAGATCATTCAAGAATAAGGATGTAGATCATCTATGTACTAAATATAACATGACACAAAAAATTTATATAGCATATTACCCTCAAGGTAATGGCCAAGCCAAGGCATCTAATAAAACAATTGTTAATATTCTCAAAAAGATTGTTTGTCAATGATGTCGATCATGATTGACACTTGTAGGTATTTCCTACCTTTTAGGCATACCATACCAATCATCATACCCCCATAAGATCCATTCCATACTCACTTTTTTATGGTACTAAATCCATCCTTCCTATTGAGGTCGAATTTCCTTCACTGTGCATCTCTTTCAAGCATGTCCTAAATGATCATGAATATCAAGTAGCCCACCTACAAGAGCTAGACCTACTCAATGAGAAATGCACAACTGTGCTCAACAATCTTTAAGCATATCAAAACTAATGCAAAGGACACTATAATCCACATGTTAAGTATAAAACATTTAAACTTGGTGATCTTGTTCTTATAGAAA
This sequence comes from Torreya grandis, assembly GCA_037957365.1. Classification (NCBI taxonomy): domain Eukaryota; kingdom Viridiplantae; phylum Streptophyta; class Pinopsida; order Cupressales; family Taxaceae; genus Torreya; species Torreya grandis. The sequence goes on from JARHVA010000334.1 coordinate 1,577,779, forward strand.
CCAGAAGAATACCATGGCTAAGAAGAAGCATAAAGGGAAATTCAAACCAAATTGGATAAGGCTTTTCATCATCACTATATATTATGGATTAGGAGCATATAGGCTTACCACAATATATGGAGATGAAATTCTAGAGCCTATGGATATTATTCATCTCAAGTAGTACTATGCTTAAATGCTAAGGTGTATTATCTATAAGGACCATTTTAGTTATGCCATTTTATCACTATTCTTCTTTATACAAATACCATCCTTATCCATCCTCTTTGGCATATCTACTTTTTGCTTCCATTCTATCGAACCAGTGTGTTCTAAAATCCTAGCCTATTTAACCTTGGTTATGGCTATTCATTACATATTTTTAGCATCAAGATGTCTAACCAATTTCATTAGTTGGTTCAAGTACTTTAGATAGATATTATATTTTGGGATAGTGTGACAAACATTTTAATAGTTGCATTCTTCATTTTTTATTCCTTTCTTACCACCGGTCTTTGCTACTAACTATAATCACTTTTGGGAAAAATAGTACCATTGATATATGTCATTGTGTCTTAGTTATAACCACTTATGGGCAAACTAGGGGTAATGTTAAGCCTTGATGTACTAACTTGCCACTTCCTACATCTTATTTTGCCTTTTCACCACATGTGCCTATTTTGTTTGAATTGACTACTACACTAATCAAATTCCTCCACTATAGGGGCATAATTACAGTGACTTAAGGTCCTACTTTGGGACTATGTAGGTAGTGTTAGATACTTGTTGAGTTTAGCTCAGACACCCTAAGCCACGCTCTTACCATTTTGTGAGCAACCTAAGCCACTCTCTTACCATTTTGGGAGAAACCTTAGTTTAAATGCTCTCATTATTTTATGAAATTAAACCATTTAAGTGTCTCATCATTCTTGATGAAGTTGAGATACTTCAAAAATTTCCACAAAAAATTAAAAAATTATTAGAAAAGAGCATAAACATTGACCACTTCTTTACCTTAAGGATTCTAGGAACCCTTACTAAGTTTCAAGCAAATCACTTGTCATTTAGTTTCCCTATCCTTTTTGGCCATTTCTCTCATGCACTTGCCATTTTTCAAGACCATTTATCTTCTTCTATCACATCCATTTTATTTTTTCCTTAGTTATCATATTCTTCCCATTCCCTGGGAGAACTACATTTGGCCTAAATTTTTTATTGGATATTACATCCCTAGAACTATGTAGGCAACGTCCACTTGCCTAGTTCATATGGAGATAGCTTGGCCACCCCTTCCTTTTCTTCTATTCCCCCATTTTGTTCATGTCTTAATTTGTTGCCTATTTTTTAGGGGCAATGTTTGTATGGTTTCTATTACATTGTTTATTTGTCTACCTTTTTGTTTGCTTTTAGCACTATTGCCTTGATTTAGTTTATGTCTATTCATTGGGTGATTATTTTCCCACACTTACAATTGAATTCATCTAATTCATATTTTTACATTGTCATCATGGTTTCTATCATTGGTGCATTATTTTCTATTGAGTATTAGATTATGGGAGTCAGTCCTCATGCATATTTTGACCAAGTCCTCATGATGTTATATCATGATGCCTACTGACACATTCTATAATAAACCTCAACTTCAATAAGTCTATTAATTAATGGTGGCATCTCTTAAATACCAAAATCTTGATTCAATCCTAATCATATCCCAAATAGAGTAATTAAACATGAAAGAATTTTAACCTTTATTAATTTAGATGAGCATCTCTGTACTAGTAGGTTTTTCTAATGCATCATTACCCTCTGTGTTAAGTTATCATCATCCTCAGCCAAGTTTATCATGTTTTCCATAATCAAAGTCCAATTATTATAACTACCTATGGTTAAATCATTTCACACCATCCCACTTGCATTTCTCAATGATTATAGCCACCTTTGGGTGAATCATTGTGTTTTCACCACTTTACTTTTTTCTACCTATACAGGGTCATGTTATTGTCTTGTTGATCTATCCTAACTAGGGTAGCTCCATCTTCTCAATGATTATAACCACCTTTGGGAAAATCATTATGTCATCATACCATGTTGCCACTATCAAGGTACAATGCTTATACCCACCTTTGGAAAAACCATTGTGCATCATCCCACTTGTATTCTCAATGATTTTGACTACTTTTTCAATATTATTGTGTTTTCACCCCATCATCCTTCCTTTCTTTGGTCCCCTCATTTCACTTCTTTCTTTTTGAGGGATCATTTATCAACCTACTTGTGCCAACCATTCCCTTAAGGGGGCATCATATAGTTAGTTTATCATCATTGTAGTTTTAGACATACAAGACCTTTTCATTATTTAAGAAGACATTACTATGCTTATATCTTGCAACACCTTTCCAAATAGGGTTAAACTGTAGACACCTAAAACTGGCCACCAATAACCTCCAATTAAGATTTTGGCCAATTTCCACTTAAAATGCACAATTTGGCCTAAAAACACTAAAATGCATTAAATGATGTGAAACTGACATATTCAAGTGTTGATTTTGGCCAAGGTATCCCTAAATAGGGTAATGTAATTTATGGGCTAGCTAACTTTGATCAAATCATTCTATGTTAAAATGCCAATTTTACACTTAGGTGCTTTGGATTGCTCTTCCCTATCAAATCTCTTGCATGATACATATGCCTTTGTTATTTTTTATCAACAACATCCTAAATGGGATAATAGATCCAACACATTTGACATCACCTTCTAATTTTAATCTAGTCAAATTTTAAACCAACAATTAGGCATTTTGATCAATTTGAGTAATTTGTGCATAAAGTGCTTAAACATGCTTAGGAGCTAATTAACCCAAATCAAGGCCTATTTAAGGATTCCATGGAAACTTGTTGAATACTTATTTTTGGAAATGGATATTGAATATCTGCACCATCAAGTGACCTCATTTCTTGGGAAGATATCCCTAGGCCATAAATGCCACAAATATTAGCATTCATGCCTCCCATACCTCATAGAAATCCCTCTATGCCTCTTAATTGCTCCTCTATCCCAACTATTGATGAGCATATTTATCAATTTTAATTATAAAACTAGATTAATCTTTTACCACACATCTTAATACTGAGATGGATGGTTCATGTTGATTCTAGAGATTCTCAAAAATCTATAAATAGAGAGGCCATAAACATCATTTATAATCTATTTTAGTGCAAAGTTATAATACACAAATATCTTCAAGAAGACATTGTAATTAGTGTTACCATGCCAAATTGATTCCAAGCCAAGCCAAGCTACAAGCTAAAGGTGCCAAGGAGAGTGGACGTAGATAAGCTTCCATTGCCAAGGACTTCATGAACACAAAACTAAGCAAGCCACTAATATAAAGGCATATGGAGCATCCAAGGAAGGTGAAGGAATTATTGTGTTTTATTCCTTACTTTTTAGTTATGTTTGTCATTTTTTTTTGTTAACTAAGGTTTGCCTAGTGTCTAGGCCTAGAGATGTTATGATATTAGTGTGTTTATTTCATTTTATTTTTCATTTTGGAACTAATACGATACTAACCATCCTCTCTTGAGTCAAATTCTTAGATCACACACTAAACCAAATTGTTTGTTAGATGAGTATGAAGGGTGGACTGCCTAACAACATGCTAGATCCAAGAATAAAAATCTCCCTTAGACAATTTTCAATCCACTCCCCTAATGATAAAAATATTTTGAAAATAGAAATGAAAGATTTCAAATTGATAATAACATAAATGCTTATGCAAGAAATAAATAGCGTACCCATTTAATAAAAATATATCATGATGGGTCAATACCATACACAAGTGGATCAAGGTTAGGACTAGAAAATGTGAGTAGGGTTTGTAGACATGCCAAAAATAGAGATAGGTTTTGATTAAGGTCTGAAAGGAGAGAAAATAGTAATCTATTAATTTCCTTGATAGTGACCATCGATGATCAGGCTAACTGGTGATGATTGTTTTAACTAGTGATGGTTAGGTAATTGGTGATGATTGATGTAATCAATGATGGTTTTAACAACTAGTGATAGTTGACTATGGAAAGTTGTATGGAATTTAAATAGATTTGGGGGTGGAGTGGAAAGTGGGAAAAGTTTTAGATATGGGTTTTGTAGGTAAGGGATAATGTGTAGGTGATCTAATTGAGATAGAAAGATTTAGTTAAAAAAGGAAATGCTAAAAACAAGAGATAAATACCTATATGATGCAAAGTGGAAGCCAATGATAAGCTAAATGACATTAGATAACATAACAATACTCCAGACTTTAAAAGTCATGTAAATGGATTTTCAAGATCTTGGATACCTGCACAAAGAAAATAAGAGATCCTAGATGCAATTTTTAGATCCATCTCTCTTCTCAGATCGTATAATTTATTGTAAAAAGTTGCTAAGTGAGGAGGAAGGAATTTGCTAAGTTGGTCTGGAATAAAGATGACAATTTGAAGAGAAGGTAAGTTGTAAGGTGTGTATGGGAAAGTTTCCATTTTTCCTGTACATGTCTTGTCTACATCTGGAAGTTTTTATGGTAATTTTGGATACCAAACCATCAATAATCAGCCTAACCATCAAAGTTCTTATGGTATGTTTAGATACTTGACCATCGATGATCAAGATAACCATTAATGGTTAGGTTGACCATTGATGGTCATACTCCCAAGTATAAAAGGGTAAAAATGGGTCCTAATTGAATGTTTTAAAATGTTTAACAAAATATCTTAGATGTGTCAATAAATGTCAAAGTATATAAAGGTGTTTTAAGGGTGAGTTAACTAGGTGAATAGTTAACTAAGGGTCAAGGATAGATCTGAGGTAGCTTGATATCAAAAACTAGTTGAGGAGACATTTTTGAGTGTCTACATTTTGCCCCTTTTATTGTGTAGCTTTAGGTCAATAATGCATAAAACAAAAATGAACTATTAATTGGTCAAGGTCAGATTGCTCTGATTATGGGAGGAGAGTACTCCCCCTCAAATAAGGAGTTGATGAAACTAAAATTGGGTCATGGTTTGATAGAAGGTAAAATAGGGGCCATAAGGTTAGTGATAAAAAGGTATGGGCATTTGAAACATAAATACATGCACAAAATGTGACTAAGTGTGAAAGTTAAAATCATGCAAAGACTAAAGTTACCAATGTTGATAATAATAAGTTTGGGTTTGAGGATAAGTGATAAGGTAACTGATCCCTAATGTTCGTCATAATTGATTGGGTTACACATATCAAGTCTCTTATATAAGGTTAGTGTTTCCTTAGGTATCTAGGGTAGGAAATTCTACCTAGAAAAACATAAATGGTTAGGTCGTGCACAAGGTGGTGTGTAATAAAAAATTTCAACATGGCAAATTAGTCAAGGTGGTCATCATGACCAAAGCAAAGTCATCACAAAACATGTGAATAGGTTGGTCTCAAAGATTTACCAACATCGAGGTGGATGTGAGTAAATGGGTTGGGTAGTTGGTTGGGTAGGGAGTGGCCAAGCTAACTTCTGATGCACTAAGCAAGAGGATGCTACCTATATGGTCCCATGGATAGTGGATTTAACATAGAATTCATGACTAATATAGTTCTTACTAGTTGGGGGAGAGGGTTACTCTTGAATAGGTCAAGGTTTGGCAAGAAATGGGTTACCCCACTTTAGTGTACTACAAGTCTTGGTTTAAGGAAAAATGGTGAAAAAGATTATGGACACCAAACCATCGATGGTTATGTTAATTGGTGTTAGTGAGGTTAACCATCACTAATTAGGTAACCATTGATGGTTAACCCTAACCATCGATGGTTATCTAACCATTGACATTTGGGTTAAAAAACCTTAAAACCATAGTAAAAAGGCAAATGATCAATGTTTTTTCCTCATTCAAAACTTAGTTATTTGTTGGTTTGTGTTGTCCAAGCATTTTGTATGAAGGTTGCTTATGATTGTAGAGGTTTTTTGAGGTGGAGATATTAGATTGGTGTTTGTGAGTGAGAGGGTGATATAATGGAGTTCAGATGGATGTTAAATATGCATGTGGTTAGGTGGCTAGACATAGACTGAGATGTCATCATCAATCATAGAACAAGGTAGGCTCCTCATGTTTTAAATTGATTTTATAATAAAATATATAGAATGTGTGTTAATACATGTGAGTGGTAAATTGCTCTGGTAGAAGATGCCCTAGGGTTTGGAGGTTTTATGATAGGGTATGGGAATGTAGGTATAAGATGAGAGTGGTAAGCTATAAGGAGGTGTGTATAAGTAATTTAAGAATGGTGGGAAGGGAGATGTAGGGAAGATTAGGGTATTCTAAAATAGGTTAGAGACTCAAAGCTATGCCTTGAAAGTCACTAATAGTGATCATTGGTAGTTGACCTGACTGGTGATGGTTGACCTAAGGGGTACAAATTCCCTAAGGAGACTGTTGATGGTTGAGGGATTCATCGATGGTAGATGAAGGGGGGAGGATTTTGGATGAAAAAGAGAGGAGTAAGAAGGGTGGAAAGTAGATTTTTGGTTGCTTTTTATTATAAGGTGGTTACTTTGTTTAGAAGGGGGTGAGTGTTAGTTTGGGTTTGATTAGTAAATTGATTTGATATTATATGTAATTATATTTGTGTTATGTAATAAATGGTTTTAAATGGTGGTTTTGTACAATTCATTCTTGCATTAATTTTTATAAGTAATGGTTAAGTGTGTTGTAAATTTGATGAATGGTAGATTATTAATAGGTTCTATTGAAGATAGGTTATTTTTTGAATAATATAGAGAGTGTGTGTTAATGATTAGGATAGAAGAATGGTTGGAGTGTTTTGAGGAATGGTTGAGGTTGTGTAGGTTAATAAGATGTAGAGAATAGGTATTTGGTTAGAGATGAGATGTAGGTAATTTGTTCATAGATATAATAGCCATCTAAGAAAAGATGCAGGGTAGGATAGGATGATTACATAGGTAAATAATTAATTAGGGGATAAAATGTTGTTAGGGTGTAGATTGGTATAAACAAGATAGGAAAATAATATCTTAAGCGTATTGTGAAGTTTAGTATAGAAAGTCAGCACTCTACTAGAGATGAGAGGTAGGTAGGTGTTTAAATAACTATTTAAAAATAGATGAAGGTTAGGATTGAGGGGACAAGATTAATTAGTACTGATTAGGTGATAGGCACATGAAATTTATGAAGGGTTAAAATTAGTGTTCATACTAGTGAGAGATAGGAGTAGGAAAGGGAGAGATGAAATATTGGTAGGGTATGTACTAGTGATTGATAGTCATCATATCTTGGGAAATGTAGATAGGAATAGGTTGAGTATCTCATGATTGATCTGATTATTTATGGTATTGAGTACCTAAGATATTTATAGAGGTGTGAGATGCTGTCTATAGAGGACTAGTGACATATGGAGGTAGTTAGTTTTGGAGTGATGTACCATCACTAGAACCTTCCCAAAGATGTTTTAATGATAGTTTCCCTCATCAAGATATGGAACCTAATGATGAACACATTTTGGTTATCAACCAGAGAAATGAGCATCCTACTAGAGGATGTGCATAGGATCACCTAGTTACCCATCTAATGGGATGTGATATATCATATAGAGAGTGAGGAGATCAATGAGTGTATGGATGTATTGTTTGGGGTAGATAGAGGACATGCATAGTTTCACTTAGGTGGATTCAACATTAGGCCATTATACTAGTAGGCCCAGGGAGATAGACACCTATTGATGATGATGTAGCTACCAGTGACTTCTTATGCTCTACTAGATTCAATTGGAGGGAGGTTCCCTTATATTCTTTTGGGGTTACTTATAGAGCTGGTACATGAGAGGATGATCTTTGGATGGGCTCAAGTTTTATTAGTGCAAATATATAAAGTGTTATGGGGATTCAAAGTACATAATCATTATGTTATCAGTGTTGGGTTTTTACTCCATTATTAGGCATATGAGCACATATACGTTCTGAGACTATTGGTCCTACCTATAGAGGGTTACTTGTCAATAGATGATAGAGTCAGATTTTATTATTGGAAGAGGGATGGGGTGATGATAGGGGTTGGTGATGGCATAAGGGATATTGATTAGTTTTGAGATGCCTTGGAGGGCCGAGTACTTAGAGACATAGTATGGAGGCCATACATGCCTTGGCCTATGTGGGTTGGATATAGGTACCATACATATTCACTACAGAGCTGGAGATGGGTATATGGTAGATGAGATGGTGATATAGAGTGCATCCCATTTAAGAAAGTGCAGAGACAAGTTAGACTTACATAGTACTTGATTTTTCATATTATAAGAGGGGGGATGTAGAGTTTTTATTACCATAGCTATAGCCATAGTAGGAAGAGTTGGATCATGAGGAGCTACTTGATAGAGTGAGAGATGACATAGGCATCGTATCTGATTATACTACATGGTTTTAGGGTAGATATGTGGTAGCCAATTTTGTTTGGAGTGATGGGGGTCAGATACCCATGTACATTGATCTAGAATAGGGACCAACACATGGTGATCCATAGGTAGCAGTGACACTAGTTGTTTCCCAAGCCTATATTTCAACATTATAGGGGCAGGTGGCCATGTTGTAGGGCTAGATTATGGCATTATAGGGATAGGTGGGGGATATGATGGTGGAGAGGGAATAGGAATGGGCCTAGGTCATTACTTTACAAGGATAAGTACCTAGTTTGTAGGGCTAAATGGGCACATTATAGGGGCAAATTAGTGTGGGTATGGTGGTAGCAACAAGAGGGCCCACAAATTTAGTGGCTAATGGTTTTTTATTATGATAAAATGGTATTTGATCAATTTCCCCATGCCATGAGAACTACTAAGTAAAGAGTTAGCATGGGTAGTGGGGTCATTCTTGGTACCCTAGGTCAGTGGGTTACAATAGTGAGTCAAATAGGGGTCCCATGGGGGCCACTATTAGGTATAGGTATAGATGGGGATAGTGGCAATGGTATTTTAGGTATAGGCCCATGATGATATTGTATATTTTTGATAGCTGTATATGTGTATTTTGATACCAGCCTACATGCCAAAGATGTGAGATGTATATGAGTGAAAGATATGTATATGATGTATGACATGAGTTAGATGTTTATATTGATTATGTTTTCATGTTTTATGAGATGAATGCATATATGTTTATGATGTGATGATTAAGACTAATGTTGGTGAGTGACTTAGATATTTTTTAGATTATATATATGATGATTGTTTATGAGATTATGATTATGATGATTTTTTAGATTTTTGTTATAGTATAGGCATGTGATGATACATGGTTTGATGATGATGAGATTTAGTTTATATGGATAGATTCTAGTGTGTGGTTAATGCTTACAATGTACATGATTTGATATTTAAATAATGTGTGAATGTGATATAACTTGTGAAAGAAAATTGTTACTATAATGTGTTTACTTTGATTCTATGGTTCATGAGATATTGTGCATTATGGATTATGTTATGATTTAATAATGTTATCATGAGTATAGATAAGATCTAATTTTTAAAAGAAAACACATAAAGTAAGTGTAGGTAACAAACTAAATGTGAGAAAAATAATGATGAGAGACAACATCCTCATGAACCAATATAAGAGAGAGTAAGAAAAAGGTGTGTTGGGTTTATTAGCTTGGACCCTATTAAACATAGGGTGGATTTATCTTAATGAAAATAAACCTTTCTTATGCTTCACATTAGCACACTTTTAGTGAAAAGGTGTCATCATAAATGAAGGGTACTAAGTGAGCTCATAGTCTTTAGATTTATAGAAGGTATACAGGAAAAGGGGATGATAGATAAATGAAGGGAAAAGGAATGATGTAAGAAACTAATGTGGATTTACTCACCTATTTGATAGATGACCTGAGAACTAGAATAGATAAGTCCATGTCTTTACAAGGTGTAGACTGATCGATGTAGGAAGTCTACAAATATAATTTTTTATGAGAGAGCCGATTACAGCCTATTGTGGGATAAATATCTTTCAATGGGGGTAGTTTACTGCTTTTTTATATGAAAGGATGAAGTTGATCAATGCAATAAGATTTGAATGCTTTGATTGAGCTAATTTTGGCTTGTATAAATAGATTATTTTTGACATTTTGGCTTAGCCATCCTTCAAGGGAGTGGTCTAAGTCTAAATATGAAGAAGTGTTTGATATTTATCCTTTAAGGGATCAATTTATCTATTTTTAACTTTATTTGGAAACCATCCTTTTAGGTAGTGGTATGTACTTAATAAAATGGACCCAAATAATATTTAATATCCCATTTAGAATAATTGAATGTTGTTTTACACATGGAAACATCTATTCAAGGTCAGAGGTTGACCTTTGTAGGGGTAATATTTTCACCATGAAAGGTGGTTGCGAGGTAATGGAAAGTGGTTTTGAGAAATAAGTTACCATAGGATTCCATCTAGTTAGAGATAAAAAGTATCCATGAGAACCATGCCATGGGTAGAGCCATATTACCCATGTTTAAGATTGGGCTAAAATTTATGATAGATAATCACATGGGTATGTTGTAATCAAATTTCCCCAAGAGGAATATGGTAATAGGGTAAGGGAGGTAAGAATATCATAAACCAAGGGACAAGCTTAAGTTAGAAAACAAGGTTTATCAGATCATCCTTCACAATAGAAAGGATGTATATACAAAGTATTGAGAGGATCAGGTTTTAGTTTACCTTCAAGAGAGGACAAACAATAAGCTTTTGATCCATACTTATGGGTAATGATATAGGGTCCAAGACAATTGAAAGTAAATTTGACCTTTTTTTATTTTCTCCATATTTGTTACATATTGGCTTTCTTTAAGGATGAGGTTTCCAATTTTAAACTCCCATTCTTTTAGATGTTTGTTATAAGCATGGGTGATATGCTCTTGGTAGACACGAAGATGGTTAAGGTAAGAAAGGTGATGCTCATCGATTAAATCAAGGTGTGTGAGGCATTCTTGATGATATTCATTATCAAAAATGATGTCTTACAAGGATATGCAAAGAGAGGGAATCTTGACTTCAAGAGGTAAGATATCCTCTATGCCAAAGACTAGGGAAAAAGGCATAGCACCTGTGAAGGTTTAAATGCTAGTGAGATAGGCCCACAAAGTGAATGAGATGTGCAAGTGTCAATCCTGACCAAAAGAACTTACAACTTTGGTGAGCATCTTAATGAGGGTTTTGTTGGAGGATTTTGCCTGTCCATTTAACTGTGTATGATAAGGAAAGGAATGGTTGAGCTTGATGCCAAAATCATCATAAAGGATTGAACTTTTTTTATTTTTGAAGTATTTTTCATTATGAATTATAATTTTGTGAGGGACACCAAAATGATAGATGATGTGGTGATTGATAAAATCAATAATTGCTTTGGTTTTGATCGAGATGGGGAATGGCTTCCACATATTTAGTGAAATATTTAGTAGTGGTGATGATAAATTGGTGTCATTAAGATGAGTAAGGATTGACTTATCTAATGAGATCAAGCCCCCACTACGAGAAGGGCTAATAATATTTGGATACATAAAGTCCATAAGTGGATGCATGATGCAAGTTAGTATGTTTTTGGAATTTGACACACTTTTTTACATCATCACAATAGTCATGATTGAGGGTAGGCAAATAGTATCCAAGGTATAAGATTATTTTAGTGATAGTGAGGCCACTAAAGTGTCCCCCATAGACTCTGTCATGAGTTTCCTTGATGGCATGGGAAATCTCATGAATCGATAGACAATGGAGAAGAAGGTTGTAAAAGCCACATTTATAAAGGATTCCTCCTAGTATAGTATAATGAGAGGTACCCTAAATGAAGGCCTTCTAGGTATTCTTTGAGAGGTTAGGTGGAATGATGCCAAGGTTAAGGTAGTTAAAAGTTTGGTCATACTAGACTCTAAAGGAGATACCTCCGCACTAAAAATGGTAGGAAGGTCTGAACTGATATATGAGGGCCTAATGAAGTGATGGATGGTGACAAATAGTTTAGATTTATTAGGTTGAGAGGGAATTTGAGATGCAAGGGAGGCCATTGTATTTCTGAATTTTTTAGTAGATTAGGGTACTAAAAGATAACTCCAGAATCAAAATAGGTTGAACCTTGTCCTCGCTTAGTGCGAGTGCACAAGTATTTTATTAATAATTCAAAAAATCAAGTACATAAGGGCGCCTTTACTCTGTTAACCCTTTTACAATGCAAACATGGATTTATATAGTTTTTACCAATGATCAGTAAAAGCAACTAATCCTATAACCAACTAAAGACAGGAAAACAACTCGTAAAGTAATTCTAATTAATAAATATAAAACATTAAAACTACCTAATAATAAAACTAAGTTTATTTTATGGGGGTGTCTTTACTAAAAGATGCATGCCCCATTTACAATAATTATTTATTACCTACCAAAAATCTAACCTAACATTAAAACTTTGGAACAAGTCCTAACAAACCCCCCTATGATCCAAAGTTAGGTCTTTGGACACATACCAAGCACTTTTCTAGATTTTTCAAATTTGATTCTGTCAAGGGGTTTTGTGAAGATATCAACTATTTGATCAAGAGTTTTATTTGCCACCAGCATTCACAAATAATGGTATTTGACATCCATATGTTTTGTTTTGGCATGAAATGCTAGATTCTTAGACATCTTGATTACACTCTGATTATCAATGTATAACTGTGTAGGAGCAAACTGAGAAACCTGAAGATATTCAAGAATATGATGAAGGTAAATAATTTATCTAAAAGCATCCCATGCTGCAATATACTTTGATTCTACTAATGAATTTTCCACTATATCCTGCTTCTTACAACACCAATCAATGGTAGCTGAACCCATATGCATAGTGTATCCTATGCTTGACACTCTGTCATCCACACATCTACCAAAATCTACATCACAATATCCAACAAGTTTGAAGTTCTTGTTGTGGTGGTATTCAAGTCCATATGTTTTTCTTCCCTGAAGGTAATGAAGTACTCATTTTACTGCATGCCAATGAATTTCTCTAGGCTCATACATAAACCTAGATAAAATTCCAACTGAAAATGAAATATCAGGCCTGGTAGTCATCAAGTATATCAAACCTCCCACCAATTGTCTATATGTGGTGCCATCAAAAAAGGCACTGCTATCATCCTTAGATAATTTCAAGTTACTTTCCATGGGAGTGAGGGCAGGTTTGCAATCACTCATGCCAAACCTCTCTAATAACTCAAAAATATACTTAGTTTTTGAAATGAAAATACTATGCTCTTTCTGAGTTATCTCTATGCCTAGATAGTAGTGAAGAAGTCCAAGATTTGTCATCTCAAACCCATCTTTTAATTCCTTTTTCATAGACTTTTTATGGTTTTCATCATTACCTGTAATAAACAAGTCATCAACATAGAGAACTAATATCACCATTTTCTTACCCTGCACTCAAAAATAGAGAGTATCATCTGATTCACTGTGATGAAAACCAATGGATTTCAAGTATGAATCCATTTTCTCATAGCAAGCCATGGGTGCTTATTTGAGCCCATACAAAGCTTTTGTCAATTTACACACTTTATGTTCAGCACCCACCTATTCAAAACCATGAGGTTGTTTCATATAGACTTTTTCCTATAAATCACCATTTAAAAAACACTTTTAACATCAAATTGATGTACTTTCCAACCATTTTGTGCTGCTAAGGCAAGTACCATACGAATAGTGTGCCATTTGGCAGTTGGTGCAAATGTTTCCTCATAGTCAATACCTTCTTGTTGCACATATCCTTTTACAACAAGTCGTGCCTTATGTTTATCAATGGAGCCATTTGATTTATACTTAGTTCTATAAACCCATTTACATCCGATGGGTTTAACATGTGGAGGAGGATCAACTAAAACCCATGTATTATTGTTAAGTATGGAATCATACTCACATTTCATTACCTGTTGCCAAACATGTTTAGTAGATGCCTCCTCAAAAGTGGATGGCTCAGTGGAAGAAGTAGTAACAACCATAGCATAGTTCACCTATTTTTGAGAATTCTTGGGCCCTATTAAACCAACTTAATCTGTTGTCAAGTCAGAAAAAGTACTTTGAGCTCATTTTGGATACTTAGATAAATTAATCAAATCAGGGACTCTAGAATTCTCATTAGGTGCATTATTCGATGGGGGACTTAGAGAATTTTCAACAATTTCTAAGTCATCAACCTATGAACTTGTAGATGAAGGAGAGGAAAGTGAAGGAATTTGAGTTTCATACCATAACTTTGAAGAGTTATCCCCATTATTCAAACCCTTATCTCTTTTTGAATTTTTCTTCTCTAATCTATCAAGTGGAGAACTCTGCAGTGTTCATAGTCCCAAACTCATCAAATATTACATCTCTACTCACTATGAATTTGCTTGAATCTTGTGCAAGCAAATGAAACTCCTTTTTAATCTTTAGAATAACCAAGAAAGATACATTTACGACTTCATGGTTCCAACTTAGTTCTATGTTTAATAGGAACCAAAGCAAAATAAACACATCCAAACACTTTCAAGTGTTTAACTTTTGGTTTAAATCCATACCATGCCTCATATGGAGTTTGTCCCAAAAGTGCAACTGTGGGGGTCCTGTTTCTCAAATACACTGCAGTACCAACAACTTCGGCCCAAAATTTATCATCAAGCTATTTATAGTGCAACATGGCACGTGTTGTGCCCTCTAAAGTTTTATTCATTCATTTAAATACTCTATTTTATCGTGGAGTATAAGCATTACTATATTGTCAATGAATTCCATGTTCTCGACAATAGTCTAAAAATTCCTTTGAGGAATACTCACCTCCATTATCTAAATGAAGAGTGGCCAAATGTGAACTTGTTTCTTTTTTGACTAAGTGTAACCAATCAACAAACTTAGCGAAAACTTCAAATTTATTTTTCATAAAGAATACCCAAGTCATCCAAGAAAAGTCATCAATAAACAAGACAAAGTATCTACACCCACCAATGGATGACTTTTTCATGTCACATACATCACTATGAACTAACTGTAAACATCTGTTAGCTCTCTAAGGTGACTATTTAGGAATTTTTTCTGGATTTTGTTTGCCCAAAACACATGACTCACAAAGAATACTATCTTTGTGAAAAGTGGGCAACCCATTCATCATACCATATCTCTAAAAATCCACTAAAGAGTGGATATTCAAATGTCCATAGTGGAGATGCCATAACTGCTATGTAGACATAGTACCTATACCTGTGTCAATAACTGCTGCAAGTTCTATATTGGGAGGAAGCACCTTACAATGCAATCTAACTAGGTTTCCATCTTCATATCCTGTATACATTATTTTATAATTATCTTTCACTAAATTGATTTAAATGAGCCCATTTTCAAGCACAATTTGATAACCTTTCTTTCAAATAGTTACCAAAGAAAGTAAGTGTTTCTTCAATGTGGGAACATACCAAACATCCTCCAAGTATTTTATAGACCCATCAGGAAGAAGAATTTGAATAGAACCAAGTCCTAGTGGTGTATGCATAGACTTATCTGCTAAGGCAACTAGAGAGAGAGAAGCTTCCTTATAAGACCAAAAGAAATCTCTCCTAAATGTCATGTGTTTGGTTGCTCCTATGTCTAAAACCCATACATCTATGAGCTCATCTCTAGCCTCATATTCAATATAATCAATGTGCCCCAAAGTACTCAATGCAAATTCATGGGCAACATTACTAGATTCATCATACTCATGATCGACATACTGAGCAGAGTTAGACTTAGTCACTTTTTGTGGCCTTTAAATTTTATCAAAAGGAATCCTACATTGTGAGGCAATGTGACCAAATTTTCCACATCTATGACACTGAATGTCTGATCTACCTTGACCTCTACCCCTATATGAGTTGTGACTATGTCCTCGATCACTTGTTTCATGTGATTGATTAGATTGTTGATTATTTGAATGACCCTTTCCTTTTTTTTGATATCTACCTCCTTTGTAACCTCGACCCCCTCTAAAACTATTTCCTCTATTGCTTTGATGCCTAGATGAAGATGAACTAGGCTTTGACTCTAAAACATGGGCTTCTTCAGTTTTCTTGGATTTTTTGGGTAGAGAGAGGTCATGTTGGATGAGTAACTCAGCCAACTTATCAAAGGTGATGCTTGTGATCTTGTCAGAGACATGTAACATTTCAAAAAAATTCCTATAGGACCCTGGTAGTCCTTTCAAAGTAGCAGTAACTATGAGGTCATCATCTAGTTTTCCAAAACCAGCCTTAGTGTACTCAGTAGTGATATTTTTCAACTTAGACATATATTCTCCCATATCGCCATCTTCATCTAATGACAAAGTAAACAACTGCATATGAATATCTATCTTCTTATGCTTAGGTTTCTTATCCAACAAATCTGACAATGTTCTCCATGAAGTATAACTATGAGGAGAATTTTCAATATGAACATATGTATCACGAGTACAACAACATTTAATGAGAGCTAAGGCCTTAGAATCACACAAATTGAAAATATCTAATTTAGCCTGCTCTATTGGCAATGCCAGATTTTCATTCTTAACAATATTCCATAACTCATTAAACACTAGTGAAGCCTCCATCAATCGTTTCTAATCTGAATAATTGGAAATTGTTAATCTATCACCATCTGAAAGAAAATTCTAATTTTTTAGCATTCTGAAATGAAAGTGTAGTAGAGAAATGTGTGACAAAATTCAAAAGAAATGAAACAAATATCACACTCACTACACAAGACACTGCTTCTATGGGGTTTTGCACTTAATCTCTGCGTAGAGCGTAAAAGAAAAAACAAGTATTTTTTATGGGTTTTGCACTTAACCACACCAAAAATCAATGATTACACCCTTATTTCACAAAATTACAACCTTATTTCACCAATTACACCCTTATCTCACCACAACAATGCAAAATAAAAAATGATTGAATTCTGCCCCTTTTTTGAAAATTTAAATAACACAATACAATAAGTATGTGTTTACAATATTCTGATTTAAAAGGGAATATTCCTTTTTCAAAAAAGCATATTCCAAAGCAAAAAGAAACTTTCTCCAAAAAGAAGGGATTTGAACCCTTGACCTCCTCCTTTGCGAGCTTCTAACAAAATAATCTTAACCAATTGCTCTAAGAGCATTTGCAGAACACTGCACTTAGAAATTTCTACTTATTCCAGATTTTATGTATGAGGGAAAATTAAAAAAATTACATATGAGTAAATAAATTCAAATTTTTTTTCCCTTTTTACAGCCTTCTCTTTCAAGCTTCTCCCGTGGGACCTAGCCACAACGAATATTTGAAACAAAACTTTAGAAACATCAAAAAAATAATTTTTGAATTTTATTCCAGTGTCATTCTTCCCTGGGATGCCATGGTAGCTCTGGGAATTAATTTTTTTACCTGTTCTCTCACCTACAGGCCGTACAAATTTGTATAAGCATGCTAAAATAGATTTTGACTGAGTTCTAGTAAATTTTCAAAGTTTTTTATGCAGGGAATGAGTTTAAAATGAAGCTAGGCATTGGAAGGTCGTACAACAAGTTGTACAGCTTAAATTTTTCTAGATTTTTCATTTAAAATGCAAAAATAGAGGTTTTAATGCCATTTGATCAAGATTTGCAAATGTTTTGGATTTAAAAAGAGCTTATTTCATGCCAAATGATATCACGTGAAATGATTTTTCACCTTGCTCCTTCGAATTCACCATGCTCCCAAAATAACCATGCTTTGATACCACTAATAACTCCAGAATCAAAATAGGTTGAACCTCGTCCCCGCTTAGTGCGAGTGCACAAGTATTTTATTAATAATTTAAAAAATCAAGTACATAAGGGTGCCTTTACTCTATTAACCATTTTATAATGCAAACATGGATTTATATAGTTTTTACCAATGACCGCTAAAAACAACTAATCCTATAACCAACTAAATACGAGAAAACAACCCGTAAAGTAATTCTAATTAATAAATATAAAACATTAAAACTACCTATTAATTAGAATAAGTAAGTTTATTTTATGGGGGTGTCTTTACTAAAATATGCATGCCCCATTTACAATAATTATTTATTACCTACCAAAAATCTAACCTAACGTTAAGACTTTGGAACAAGTCCTAACACTAACTAGATCTGGTAACATTCAAAAGATGTCAAGAATTTGTCAATGAGAAGCTTATACTTTTGTAAAATATCATTTTTACATTGATAAGACCCATTGACTTGGTTGATCATGAGTTGGGAATCACCAAAGAGAGAAATGGTTTTGATTCCCAAGGTAAGAGCGCATTGGCGACCAATGACCAAAGATTCATATTCCACCATGTTGCTAGTGCATTCAAATTTAAGTTTAAAGGAAATTGGAAGAGGTTCTCCATGAAGAGGAATGATAATTACACCTACACCCCCACCATGTTGGCATTTAGATCCATAAAAAATGTGGTCATTTGGTAAGGGGGTTCTTCTTGAGAAAGAGTTACAATAGACTCATATAGAAAGGTTAATGGAATGGAGTTATCTAGGAGGGGAGCTTAAACCAATTGGTTAGAGATGACCTACCTTTAATGGATTTTTGTTGAATAAAATCAACATTGAACTCAACTAGAATCATGAGCCACTTAGCCATACATTTATTTTGGTATGGTTTGGAATGCATATACTTGAGTGGGTCCATGTTGGTAATAATGTATGTTTTATGATTGATAAGGTAATGATGGAATTTAGAGGCATAAAAATGAGTGTGAGAAAAAGATTTTTAGGATGGGTATATCATGTCTCATACTCTATAAGCATGTAACTAATATAATAGATGGATTTCTCTTTATTTTGTTCATCTTGATGAGCTAGCATTGCACTTAGAGAGTGATCAGTGGTGGATATGTAAAGGTAGAAATGTTGGTCATCCTTAGGTGGGATAAGAACTAGTGGAGAAAGAAGATACTCTGTGAGTGAATCAAAGGCTTGTTGACAATATTTGGTCCATCTAAAGGAGGTGTATTTCTTTAAGAGATGGTGAAAGGGTTGGCATCTATTTAATAGCTGGAAGATGAAGAGACAAATAGATTAGAGTTTTCCTTGTAGACTGTGAAGTTGTTTAATGTTTTTTGGAGGCATTTCTAGGATGGCCTTAACCTTAGTAGGATCAATTTCAATCCCATATAGGGAAATGATAAATCCTAGGAGCTTCTTAGAGAGAACCCCAAAAATGAATTTCTTGGGATTGAGTCTAACATGGAATTGGATTAATCGATGAAAGATGATAGAAAGAATAGCTAGATGATCCTTGTAGTGTTTCAATTTCCTAAGGAGATCATCCATATAATCTTATACAATCTTATGGATAAGATCAGGGAAGATATAGGTCATGGCTCATTGATAAGTTACTCCTACATTTTTTAATCTAAAAGGCATGACCTGACAGTAGAAGGTTCCCTAAGGAGTAATGAAGGTGGTTTTATGTTGACTTGAGGGGCAGATCAAGATCTGATTATATCTTAAAATCCAACCATGAGAGATAACATCTCATGGCCCATGGTAAGATCAACTAGTTGATCAATTTTGGGTAGAGGAAACTCATGTTTGGAGCATGCAAGGTTAAGGTCATGGAAATACACACAAAGGTGGAGTCTCTTTGTGGTTTTGGTAATGTAAACAAAATTAGAGACCCATTATGGATAGTTAATGGGTTGAATGAAGTTGATGAATATAAGACATTAAAGTTATTTAACGAGAAGAGCTATACGAGGGTGTATTTTTTAAAGATTTTACCATACTGACTTAGCTTCAAGATGGGTAAAAATGTTATGGACAAATATAAAAGGGTCAATCCTAGGCATATCTTAATAAGACCACATGAATGTGATGTTATGATCTTAAAAGGAAGGTGGGATAATCTTGTTGCTCATTTGAGCTTAAAAAATTGGCCAAGTTTAATGATATGAGGATCCTCCTAGGTCCCCAATTTAATGTCAGTAGTTGACTCATTAAACATGGTTTATTTTTTAGGAGGGAGGGATTTATGGATAGAATAATCTCTTGCACTAAGATAGGTGAGGATGGAATCATTGTCTTGATGTTTAATGGTGGGTGAATCACAATCGATCATCTCAGGATGGATGAGAGGAAAGGTTTTAGTTTGGCCACATTGTTAATAGGTCAATGGGCCTAAACTAATGGTATTGATAAAAAAAATTGGATGGGATGATGTTGAAGTCTTTGGATTGGGAAGATGAACTAGGTGAGGATGGAATATCTTCTATAGGGGTAGTAATAGGTTTTGGTGAGGTGGGCTCTTTTGGTGGTTTGAACTTGAGCCCAAAAAACTTATGAGGTTTATGATTTTTAATAATAGGCAATTTATGAGGTCCTTTTTTATAAAGGCCCATATCATATCCTTTCCATGCATAGTGATAAATATATGTTTTGTCAAAGGATGGATTGCTTAGATAAAAGAAATTAGAAGTAAAAGGTTGAATGTATGGAGTGGTGATAGGAGTGAGGAGTGGTTGATCAAATCCCCCATAGATAAAATATGTTAGATTATTGGGAAGTCCAAAGGGTATGATGGTTCTTATGTTAGGGTCATAAAAAGGGTCATTTTTAAGGTTCCCATATTCATGCAGAGTGGGAAAAGCATCTAAATATGAAATTTGATAATCCCCAAGGGAGAGACATTGGAAATTTTGTGCCAAGGAATCCTCATTGGGAATCTAAGAAGAAGAGATAGATACACTAGTTGAGACTTCATTATTGTTGATGGTAGAAGTACTATGGGTCACCATTGGTGGTATAATTATGTTAATGGGGTTGGTTGATTTTGATGGATATTAATGTGTTATAATGACATCATTAGGCTTATAAGTCATGTTACAAAATGTAAAAGCACTAGGATTAGCCTTAATGGTTATAACCTAACCTTCATGTTTGAGGGGATACAATACATAACTTAGATCCAAGGGTATCCAAGTACAATGTTATAGTATAACTCACCCTCTAAAACATAAAATAGATTAACAATGATACAAGGCCACCAAGTGTATTTGAAGGACAAAGGTCCCCAAGGTAGTGTCCATTATGTCATTAAAGGAACATATAACCATTGTGCTTTAGGTCATGATGTTCTTTGGTAAACATAGCTAATTGATATCATGGGAGGAAATTATGTTGATGTTATCTCTTCCATCAATCATCACCCTTCTAGTGTAGGTGTGATTAATGTATGCAGTGATAAGGAGAGGGGGTTCAAACTCCTCAAAATGGGCTAGAGGTATCTTAGAATCCTAAAAGGTGATGATGATAGAATGCCAGAGGGATCCAATGAAGGATGTAAGAGGTTGAGGGTCATCTAATTTAATCTATATGGATTGTAAAGCCTTTATCATCACCTGACAGTGATGAGGTGATGTGTTGATTAACTCATAAAGACTCATCTTGATCAATATCTAGTAGAGTTACTTCAACATGGTTTGTTGAATGGATTTAGAAGGGTTAAATAGTGGGGCACCAAGGATGGGAACCTTGGGCCTTGGTGATGGCATAGGTGAAGGTGTTGGTATTGGGGATTGGTTAGAAGGTTGGGAGTCTAAAGGATATGTCCATAGGATTGACACATTGGTTATTCCTTTACATCTTTATTGAGCTTTAGATCAGGTAATCATTAGATGGTATGGACAATGGGCTTGATTGGACTAGGTGATTACTTTGGTTCCTCCCTGCTACTTTTAGGTGAAAGTGGGGAAGTAGGTGTAGGTTGGGATGGTGGTTAAATTAGTTAGATTGGTAGTTGGGTTGGTAAAGGAGGTGAAAGTGGTTCATTTGATAATAGATCATCATCATCATATAAGTAGTGAACAAGAGCTTAGAGAGATTTTTAGTTCTCCATGTAATGTCATAGCATCAATGGTATGCATATATTTTATTATCATCAAACCAAGAGGGTTTGATATTAAAGGGGGTGAATAGATTAATAGGTGGAAGTTTAGTGGAGGGAATTTGTAACAACCTTTATAGAATAACTGAGTAGGATTCATTTAGAGGTGTTGGGGGTGTTGAAATGATCATCCAGGAAATATGAACCTTCTTAGGCATGGTCTTGACCTTAAAAAGGGTAGGTGGTTGAGCAAATTTGGTAGATGGTTTGGGTTGGGTCATCGTAGCTATTATTGGGTTACCAGTGAATGGTTTTGAAGTAGAGGATGAGGGATTAATAATAGGTGTGAGAGTGGAAGGGGATAAATTAGCTAAGAATGATGAATAATTCAATGTCTTAGGTGATGGAAAGGTAAAAAAATAAAATGGAATTGGTTTAATTAAATTTGAATAGGTGACTGGGATGGTAGAAGGGTGGGGTCCCAAAATAGATGGTAAATAAGAAGGAGGTGACATAGGTCAAGATCAAGGACCAGGTTTAGGTAACTACACCCTTTGATCCATATTGGTTGGTGATTTTTTAGGTGTAATAGAGGGGGTAAGGTCTATTTTTATGGGTGGATGGGTGATGTTAGGTGTGTGAAGGATACCTAGAGTCTTAAATAGCCCAGCGAGAAAATTATGAGATGATCTAGGTGGAGGTGGGTGATATAGTTATCTCATGTCTTGGGAGCAAGGAATTTTTGATGATGGGGTGATAACAGGTTTAAGGTTGGATACCAAATAGGTCAAAGGTTCAGCTCTATTTTGTTATGAGAGCCCCAAATAGTGGCAAAAGATGGCTCTATCTAGGTTAAGTTGTGAGTCAAATTCTAGACTTTTCACTAACTGAGAAAAGGGCTTGTAAATGGGTTTGGTTCATTGATTAGTCATTTAAAATGTTAAGCCCTTAGATGAAGAAGGTAAGGTTCATTCATCTTTACTTGATTTAGAAGGTTCCAAAATCCCTAGTTGGATAGATGAGGTAATGGTTTCTTGTGGGGTGATTAGGGGAATAAATGGTTCTTTGATCAGGGGTATAGGTATGGTCCTAGTTTCTTTCTTCACTAGGGTATCTAAAGAAAATGAGGAGGGTTCTACCATTCCATTTGGTGGGATAGAAGAAGAGGTGGTCAAATCAATTGCTACTTCCATGAAAGGAAAATCAAACATGGCTATGGTTTGATCAATTAAAGACATGGGGGCTATAGATTCTTCTATTTGGGTCTTTGAAGGGATAAGAGGTGAAATTACTTCTTCCATAGGTGAGGTTGGTGAAGGAGAAATAGAATTGTGGGGTTCATCTACCATGGGCTCATTTATGATGATGTTGATTGTGTGTGCCTCATGGGATGATGACGGTTCAAATTGGTTTTTATGGGGTTGGGTAGGTAGAGCATGGTTAGGAAAAGGTTTATGAAAAATATTGAGGGAGTGATTAAGAGGTGTGTTGGGGTTTTAAAATGAAAATTCACCATTTTCAATTAGGTTTTGGATAATTATTTTAAAATTTTTACACCAATTTATGTCATTTCTAATAACTCGATGAAAAACACAATGGTCATTTTCATTGTACCACCCAGGCATAGGGTGAGAGGGGTCAAATTACTGAGGTGGCTTGATTGGTGGAAGTTGAATAAGGTTATCTTTGAGTAGTCTATCCATTATGGAGGCATAGGATTCTCTTATATGTGTGAATTATTTAGGGGGAACCTAAATTTGACTTTGGTTTTATGGGTAAGAAGGGTTGGAAGGAGTAGTTTGACACAATGGGTTAACAGTCAGAGGTAACACAATTTTTAAGATAACCATGTTTATGGATGTTTTGGATTTGGTATTGGTTGTCTTTGTTGTTTTAGTAGAAGAGGGGTCATTGGGATTAAAAGTGGAATTCTTATTTCTCAAATTTAGTTTACCCTCATCTATGGCTTAATTTCTAGTTTGTGTACCAATGTGAATGCTTCATCAAAGGTTCTAAATGTTTGCACATGAAAGATGGGATTAATTTGTTTTGCGCAACCCCTAGAGAAAAGTTCAATGAGTTCTATTTTGGGTAGTGAAAAGGATAGTTGACTAATGAAACCTCACCATCATACAACAAAGTTAGTAATTGATTAATCATCAAACTACCTAAAAGAATAGACGTTGGTTATGGAGACCTTATTGGATATGTTCACCAAAAAATGTTCTAAGAAGATTTGGATGAATTGGGAGAATGAAAAGATAGAGTGCCTAGGAAGGGCACTATACCAATCCAAGGTAGGTTTTGATAAATACATAGGGAGAGTTTATATGAGGAGTACATCATCATATGTGAGCATGTAACAAGAATGGTGGAACACCCCCAAATGTTGTTGAGGATCCTCCTTACCCTAAAACTTAGATAATTTGGGTAGCTCCCATTGAGGAGGATAAACATGAATTAGAATACATGGGTTGATAGGTTCATTGTAAATTTGGTCATAATATAAAAGGTTATGGGACCTAGAGATATATGACTTGAGATGGGTCATCTTATCCATAATTATCCTTAACAAGTTGGGTTGGGGTTGGGTAGCTACATAATTTGATGGTAAGTTCTGTTAGGGTTGGGTTGTAGCTATGAATTGGTATATGGTAGGAGGTATGGAAGCAGGCACATATTGGTATGTGGTAACTTGAGGTTGAGACAATTTCCCATAAATATTGATAGGCATTAAGGGTTAAGTGGAAGGAACAATATATCCCTATGGGTTAGGAATATATTGGTAGGATGTTATAGGGGCTTGTAAAGGAATTGATAATGGTTGGTTTAGGGGTATATTTGGGTTAGTTGATGGGGTCATGGTCTGGGTTGGTAATGCTAAAGTAATTGTGGGTTGTTTATGGATAGGCACCCTAGTGCTAATGGGGGGAAGTGTTTTTGGTATGGATATCAGCAAGCTTTGAAAGGGGGTTAAGCTTAGTATATTGGTTAAGCTAGAGGGAATGGTAGAAATGGGTGTGGAATACACCACACTGGTAGAAGGGGCATACATGATAAGGGGTAAATTCAAGCCAATGTTAGAGTTATTGGTTGGGATAATAGCTGTCTAGATGGTGGTATTAGATGATCCAATGGTAGAAGATGAAGCTTAGATAAAATAAGGTTGGGTTGATGTAACACTAAGCATAAGGTAGTGTGACATATCATAGGGTGCATCCACAAGAGGAACCAAAGCTATGAAAGTACAATAGCTTAAGGTATCAAGATAGTGTTTAAAAGCCACTAAATTATTGTCTAGAAAGGTGGAAAAATATAGATCACCCTCAGGAACCATTGGAGGCATGGTAGGTGGGGGAGAATGGTGTGGCAAAGCATGGGGTGATTTATCAGCATCCAATGTGTAATCCATGGATGAAGATGAAGAGGAAGATGGTGGTTGTTTATTTTGATTTCTCACTTGTTTTCTAGTTAATACCATATGAGATATTAGAAATGGATAACAAACCTCTCACCTAGAACAATGAGCAAACAAAAAAAATCCCAAAGAAAGTAAAACACACACTAGAAGCATAATTAATCCTAGGATTCATTTTAAATCACTTTTAGCCTATGCCTTAAAGAGTGTGAAAGGTAAATTTGACTTGAAAGTCAGGTATTAGAAGAGATATCTAAGGATGGTGTTAGGTTAAATTTTTGTGCTCAAAGAATTTTCACTAGATAGGGTGCATAGCCTGGTATTGGGGGCTTGCTCCCTACACTTCATAAACCTAAAGTTGATTCAAGCCACTTAGCCAATAAATAATATTTGTCTAAAGTTTATACTCCACCAAAGAATGGATCGGGTGTTACCCTTGGTGATGAAATCCAAGTGGGATTACCAGGTAGGGTAAGGTGATCCAAAGGGTGATGAAATCCCAATGGGCCTTGTCTCAAATAAGTTTTGATGTTTATTTTATGCAAGTGGTTTGGTAGTGTAACATAAGTGTGCTATGCTTTATTCATAATGATTTTAATTAATCTAGGTGAGCTAAGCATTAATTAGGTAAGACAATGAATGCATTCAATTTTAACCAATTTTTTTTATGTCTTTGCATGCAAACAAGGAACAACTAAAATGTACTTAATACAAGAAGAAAATGCAACCTATCTCTAAGATGATTTTTTTTTTTTTTTTTAAATTCTTAAAAATAAAATAAATTTATATCTTTTGGAGTTTAGAAATACCATAAATTCAAGAACATGAATTTTTAGTAATGCAACAATATGCCTAAAAAAACTATGAATTTAGAAGGGGTCCCATCGAGTGTGCCAAAATGTTTCCTACTATTTTTTACTTTGTTTATAGCTTTCTAAAAAAAGAGAAAAACAATATATGAATGGTGTGTACCTAGTTAAATGTTACACTCATTAATGACCAAACAAAGTGGGAGCTCCTTTTTGGTAAGGAAAGGCTACCTATAATGAGACCGTACTAAGCCAATTTAATTATTAGACAAGTATGAAAGGTGGACTACCTAGTAACACACTAGATTCAAGAACGAGAAGCTCCCTTGGATGGATATCAATCTACTCCCCTAATGACAAAAATATTTTGACAATATAAATGAAAGATGACAAATTGATAAGAACATAAATGCTTATGCCAAAAATAAATAATGTACCTGTTTAATAAAAATATAGCACAATAAGTCAATACCATGCACAAGTGGATCAAGGTTAGGTCTAGAGGATGTGAATAGGGTTTGTAGACAGGTCAAAAATAGAGATAGGGTCTGATTGGGGTATGAAATGGGAAGAAATAACAATCTATTATTTTCCTTGATAATGATCGTTAGTAGTCAAGCTAATTGGTGATGGTTATCCTAACTGGTGATGGTTAGGTAACTGATGACAGTTGATGTAACCAATGATGATTGTAATAACCAGTGAAAGTTGATTATGAAAATTTATATAGAATTGAAATGGAGTTGGGGGTGGAGTGACAAGTGGTAAAAATGTTAAATATGGGTTCTTCAGGTAAGGGATAATGTGTAGGTGATTTGATTGAGATATAAATATTTAGTGGAAAAAGGAAATGCTAAAAATAAGAGAAAAATACCTGTATGATGAAAAATGGAAGCCAATGACAAGTTGAATGAAATTATATATAATAGTAGTACTCTAGCCTTCAAAATTCATGTAGATAGAGTTTTGGGATCTTAGATGTTTACACAAAGAAAACAAGAGAGCCTAGATGCAATTTTTAGATCCATCTCTCTTCCAAGAGCCCTCAATTTATAGCACAAATTTTCTTAAGTGAGGAGGAAGGAAGTTGCTAAGTTGGTTTGGGATAAAGATACCAATTTGAAGAGAAGGTAAGTTTTAAGGTGTGCATGGGAAATTTTCCATTTTTCCCATACATGTCTGTCTATATCTAAAATTTCTTGTGCCAAGTTTAGATACCTGACTGTTGATGATCAGGCTAACCATTGACGATTAGGTTGACCATCGATGGTCGTACTCCTAAGCACAAAAAGGTAAAAATGGGTCCTAAGTTAATGTTTTAAAAAATGTTCTAGATGTGTTAATGAATGTCAAATTATATAAAGTTGTTTTTAAAGATGATTTAACTAGGTGAATAGTTAACTAAGGGTCAAGTATAGGTCCAAGGTAGCTTGACATCAAAAACTAGTTGAGGGGACATTTTTGAGTGTCTACACAAACCTATTAAAACACCCTCACTTAAGACATTAAACCCTTAAATAGCTGTATTTAAGACATTAAACTCATTCAACAAGTAATTAACAAACTCATTAATCATTTGACCACTTCCTCAAACTAAGTCATAAATTCTCAACCAATCCATTGAATTCATTTGATGCATAGATCAAATATACACCATCCAAATTTGAAAATATTAAATAAATATAGACTAAATTCAACCATCTATTCTCCCTCCAAAAAATCTATAAATTTTCATTCCTTCCTCCATTATGAGGATGACCTAAATCATATGTGAGAATCATAATTATCTTCTTATAGCTATCATAATAATACTCCTACATCTATTTGATATCGAATCGATCGATCAATCCATCATAGCATTGTTGAAACTATCCTACATAGGAGCATTACCTTCTTTGTGCATTTCCTTGTAAGACCTAATCGATGATGAGGAATTAAAAAATGCATGCTTGTATGAGTTAGATATTTTGGATAAGAAAATAATTAGTACACTTAATCATTTGCAATCATATAATAATAGGTTACATCATAGATATAACAATAAAATCAAGGCTAGATAATTTGATATTGGATACCTTATCTTGAAACAAAATCAAAAGAACACTAATGTAGATTGGGAAAGTAAAGGAAATTTTGAACCCAAATGATTAGGTCCTTACATTATCATAGCAATATATGGATCAAGTACCTACAAATTGGACTCTAAATATAGAGAATAGATTGATGAGCCTAGGACCATCATGCATCTGAAACAATTCCATGATTGAAGGTTCTAATTCTATTATAGTTAAAAATAAAAATCAAGTCACTAAATAAATAATTTTAAAAAAAAGATGAAAATAAATAAACATCTAAAAGTGAAAACTATTCTTATGGCATTTTGGGCAAGTACCATGGTGAAAAATAACTTATTACACCATGTCTAGTATATATTATCTATGAGTACCCTTTATCTAGGATCATCCCCACTAAATCTCATCCTTTATATCAACATCCACCAAAAACTAAATCATCCTAACCATCCCTTTCAATAATTAATCCAATCATTGCTAATGTACCCATATTTCATCCTATTTTGACCTTAAATAAAACATGAAAAAATCTTAAACCATGTTTTAGAAAAAATATTAGTAAACCTATACTTTTAGAAAAACATTACAACATGTATCAGCATGGTATGACCAAGATTGAGGATATGACTCATACTCAATATAATTATTGGGAATTCATCCTTCATCCTAAATAAATTCCATCCTTCCATCCCTCTAGCACTTTATCAACTATAATATCCATTCCTAGTGATAGAACTATTTTTCCCTTTGTTTTTAGCTTAGTTAAAAAATCCAAAAAAAATAGAAAACCTACAAAAATCCAAAAAATTAAGAAACTCCAAAAAACTAGAATCAAATGCAAGTTTATTCATGTCCATAGTCTAGTTGAAACCCTTATCCCACCTTAAATAGATCATTGCAACCTCATTGGGATATATCATTCCTAACATACCCCAATCACATATATAATTTCTTGGGGGAAAATAAGGCTATAAGTATCATTATCATTACCTCTTAAAAAATAAGGTTTATAGCTTAACAAAATACATATCGATGTGGGTTTTATGCACACCAAGGAACCTTATGATGTAACATATAACATTTTAGGATCAATGAAAATTTTCACTCCAAGGCATGATTTTAAAGGTCTTAAGCTTTTTAAACAACCTGGTGTTGGAACATTAGTGATCAGAGTAGTTGTATAACTCAAATGGTTCAAATATGATAGTCAAGACATACTTGAGATGGATGGATAGATGTTAAATCTAACCTAAGGTGGGAAAGATCAAAAGAAAACTCAAAAATAAGGAAAGATAAGGTAGAAAAGAAGGTTTGTGAGTTAGAGTCAAATGAAATCCTTATAAACTAGATCTTGAACTATGGGTTAGACAAGTATTCAAAAAAATATTGCTTGTTTCAAGTTAATATTGTCACATAAGATAGAAAAACATAGGTAAGAGTCTAAAAAAATGAAAACATTAAACTTCAATGTACATAATCAAAGGTTTATACATTTTTAAGATTGCATTTGCACATTTACAAATGGATATTATGATTATAAAACACAAAGAATTCAAATAAACTATTTCAGATTATGAATATTTATATTACAAGAACACTTCTACACAACCCCAAGACTTAAAAATTATTCAATGACTTACATATTTGGATAAGAATATAATATTTCACATCAAGACAAAATTACAAAATAATTTGTAGGATTTCTTATTTATCTTAATAACCAAAAATCATCCTCCTTTTGGAATCAAGAGGATATAAGTATTTGTAATATTTGAATGGGTATGCCTCCTCTCTCAAACGAATCCTAAATTCGCATTGTATAATAATAGACTATGTGTCAAAACTCATGTATGATGTGCATGTATACAATACTATCATGAAAAATAGTCTTCCATTCAAATAAATCATAG
This sequence comes from Torreya grandis, assembly GCA_037957365.1. Classification (NCBI taxonomy): domain Eukaryota; kingdom Viridiplantae; phylum Streptophyta; class Pinopsida; order Cupressales; family Taxaceae; genus Torreya; species Torreya grandis. The sequence continues at coordinate 1,607,873 of JARHVA010000334.1, forward strand.
ATACAAAAGTAGTCCTACTAAAAATAAACTTGAGTTATAACTTATACATGAAACTTATATTAAAATCCACCTATTGTTCTAATGTGGCACCCCTTGGAGATGGAGCTTGCATATTAGAAGATCAAGTTTCCATTGTTTTAGTTACAACCAGAATAGACATGTAATAATAGTATTTGATCCCATTGGGAGTGAAACTATAATAAATAGTGGTAGTATTGGTAAGGTAACTTTAATTGGACATGTTGCATGTGTTGAGGTGGCCATAAAACTGATTGGAGTATTCCCTATTGTCATTACCATAAAAATGGGGAGTAGAACATAAGTGGTCTTAGTTTGAGTTTGTACTAATGTGTACTTTAGGGATTAAGTTTGAGTGTCTTATGGAGGTAATAATGATGTTATTACAACAATATCTGATTACTTCTCTACCTCTATTTATAAGTACAAGGTGTGACTATCCTAAAAATTAATATTAATAATTTTGTAATCAATAAGAGGTATCTTGAACAATTATAGAGTCTTATACATCAATTATTTGTGAAGAACCAATATATTTTTGACCTCTACATATAGAGTATTGATTCTTGTGACCTTACCATAAGCAAAATATATCATTTGCATAATCTCTTCATTAGTCTTGTAGATTGTCCCATCAATTTTAGATCAAAATTTATCAATCATAACTCTAAGCAGACCTTCAAAAATGGGCTTAACAACCAATTACATGAGAGGAGTATTTAAACCTATAATTCTCATGTCTTTTAAAATAGATATTTCTTCCCTTTCATATTTTATAAACAATTATATCAATTTTTGTATATCTTTATGCCATTCAATTAAGTTATCTCTTTGTGACCACGTGACTCTTTTCCCATGCAACTTCTGACACTGTTATTAAATTTAAATGGGCATAATTTTTGTTCCTTATAGATTGACCCAAAAATTAATTTTTCCTTCCATATCTTTCATTTTATTATATAACTAGGACACATCTCCCCATTTAAATTAAGATTCAACCTTTGTAAAGCTTATTGAATTAAGAATGTCATATAGCTTCTTGGTTGTACTTTGCAAATTGTCTATAATTTCCATAGGAGCTTGAATTATATTTGTTTCTTTTAATGTTTACCTAGACTAATTATAGATCCTAAACATTTATTTTATCACCCCTCTAGTTATATCCACAAAACTATAAAGATCCTCTCTATATTCATATGGGTCTATAGGGTTGAGCTTTCACTTATTTGTTAGAGAGAAAATGTCCTCTCTCTATTCCAATTCAACATTCCAATTTTATTCAAATAGAGTTTTTATTTTAACCTTTATCAAAGTATTCATTTTTTGTCAAAATAAAATCTGCCTGCCTCCTCTTTTTTAAACTTCTAAATCCATGAGGGAATTTTCAACATAGATTGTTGTCTTGCTTATTTTATGGATGTAGATGTGGAAGAAGGAGGTTTCATATATGACACATTAAAACCATAGTACTCTAGGTTGTAGTAGATGGTGTAGGAAATTATGAAAAGGAAGGAATGGCTTTTTTTTAGCTGGTGACATTATTTTGGGCTTGTGCGTCTATAATATACCTAGGCTTGCTCGATGCCCTATGCACTGAAACCATTAATGAGTCTATTTTAGACACACAATCCCTAATTATGTGGATATATTTATAGGTGTAGCATGTGTATCAAATATATAAGTAGCCACTATATTTTCAAATTACACCTACTTCTTTGGCTCAGCAGTTTAGGGATTAGTCCAACTAAAAAAAATGAATAAGTCATAGGGGTATTAATAAACTTTTGCATATAAATTTTGAATGATGTATGGATAACCTTAGTAGTAATATAAATGGTAATGGAATACTTAGTAAGCTTATTAATAGGAGGAAAGGCCCAAATCATAAGACCTTAGGCTATGGTAGGCAAAATTGGTATTATGGCTACATGAGAATTATTTAGTGGGATTAAATTATGTAAATAATGGGTGGTCAATATTGTATTCATTATAGTAATGTAAATTTAATAAGTTATCAAACATCCAAGGACCTAGGTACTGACATTCTAGGGAAAATTAATAGGGACATTTTTTATTGCAATTGTTACCCTTATAGCCTGAGATAAAAAACTAGGAGGCATAGTTGATAGTGATTCCTAAGTTTAGAATTCTTATTCAGATTATACTTCTAATTTTGTATCTCTTTATTTTTATGATAATAACTCAATTGAAACTAATTCAACCTTTCCTTCCTCAACCTCTCAAAGATCTCCACATTTTTTTGTTTCCCTAGACTCAGTCTCTTTCTCTTCATCTTCATTTATTTCCTCATAAAGTTTAGCTCACTTAGGTTATGTGTCTTCTTTAGATAACCATTCTTATTTTTCATCTTCATCATATATTTTAATATCTTATTCTCCCTCTTTCACCTTTTCTTCTTATTATTATTTAATTTCCTTCTAATCCTCCTCGAGATCCCCCTCAGAATCCTCATAGAGAGGGGATCCTATAAAAAATAATACTTCAAGGGGCCTCTTTTATTCTTGTATAACCATTAAAAACATAGGAGGATTCCTAGGATTATTTTGGTATGTATTTAAATGTTGCATAGGATGAATAAGGGGTAGTCTTGAAGTGGGTAAAATGAAAGATGAAGGGGCCATAAGAGTGGAAGATGGAAGTGAAGTGGGAATGGATGTATTCATGGGTAGAGACATGGTATGGGGTGGTGATGGATGAGTAACACTGATAGTAACTTGATATAAATATGAAGGGAGGATTACCAATTGCATCATAGTCAATAGGTAGGGGTGTAAAAGAAAGTTTCATTGTAGCTCTAATGAGACCTATAGATTTATTTGTGCTAGTTGTAGATAGAAAAGGATTAATAATATTTGAAAGTGTGGGGAACTATTGGTTTATACTAGATCTATCTTGAACATTTTACTCCCCAAATGGACCTATTTGTTCATCTTGACTAGTTTTTTTTTGCTCATGTTTGAGAAGGAGACCCAAAAATTGTTGTAGAGGTCCATTGTTCACTATCTATCCTCTGACATCTTCTTATGTGATTTTAGGATCATATTATATCCTTTGAGATACTATCATAGACATCCAAACACTGTGAATTTTAATAACAACATCACTATAATATTGATCAATCATGAATATAAAATCATGGTTGTATGATTCATGTCCATAAGGAATTATAACCTTTTTATCATATTTCTTAAAGTGTTCTTCAAAACTTATTCCTAGGATCCCAATATCTTAAAGGTACCATTTTTAGACATAGTGCATTTTGATTTTACCCACAAATATAAGGTGTTCCCATTTTCTATATTGTATGTAACTTATGCTAAGATGGGTTGGGTGCATATCTCCCTGTCTAGTAACCCTCAATTGAACATATACACTATTATCCAATTGTGCAACAATTTCTTGTTTTGCCACTTTGTCCAAGAAAAGGTGTAGTAAATATATAGGTTGTGTTGTGGTTACCTCTATCCTGATTATGATAAACTTTAGGTAGTAACAATAGTCACCCATTTTATTGATAGTTTTCTTTATGTGGTGTGATAACCTGGGCATGATTTTACCATACATGGCTTGATATACCATGGGTTAAAATGTATTTTTAATCTGTTAATATTATTTCTAAACTTGTGCACATGAAGAATGTTATATTCAACACAAATCATATCTTTTAGATATTATGTGGAGGCTTCCTAGGGTTATACAAAGGATGAATGCACTGTGAATGTTGTGAAATCCACCATGTATGACATCATGTATAAACTATAATCAGTTAGCTTGCCTAGATTATGAATGTGATACATTAAATTGAAACAAATAATTTTACATGGGGTAATGATTTTGTTTGAACTCAAAATGATATATAACAACAAGACCCATATATTATGGATGTAAAATATGCTATGAAAACTATAAAATTAGCTTAATATATCCATGGCTATTATTATACTTGGTCTAAAAGATGTTATGGGGAGACAAGAAGCTAGTCCTCTAATTACAAAACTATTTGGGTTCTCATCCCACTACTGTAATTTACTAATGATCAAATTTTAAAGTAGCGATAAATGGACCATGGCCTAGATATAGGTCATTTAAAGGATAATAAATCTATAATAGTTCTCAAATTCATTGTCACCAATATAATACACATGGGTAGTATTTATCCTATAATGCAATATTTTCCAAATAATTTTCTCATTCATAAATAAATCAAAGAGTAAGGCAATGCAAGGTATTACCCATGGTTTCACCACAACATTATGTATCCCTATTGCCTTGATAGGTCATATTTATATCTTTATGTGAAGAGGAAAAATTTATCCCCTAGTTATAAAATTCCACTTTATCCCATATGGCCTAATAGTTTTTGAACTTGTGTTATAGTGTTGTTGAATCAAACATTCTGTTTGTATATTCGATCATGTCAGTAATTGAATATGTTGAGAGAGGAGTAATGTGAGATGAGGAGGCCATTGAAATTATGTATTAATCATATCCTTTGAAATCCTAAAGTCTCTTAGTCATTATGAAACTAGGATTCATAATGTGCAAAAGGTAGCTAGAAGTCAATGTGATCAAATCTCACTTTGTGATTAAGTATATTATTTTAGATTCACTTTATTTGTGAATTGAATGCATTAAGTTTCCAATTCATGAAAATTAATGGAAATAATGGATTTCACTCCATTCCTCATATAATTTTTATTATTTTAATTTTGATTTATGTAATACCAACTTTAGGAAGTCTTATTTCTATGTGGCTTATTTTCATTACTCTCAGGGACATTGTCATCCTATGATGATATATATCCCTTTTTAACTCTCTTAGATATGTCTTTCATGTCTTTGTATTTTATTTTTTATCTTGGAGACACATGGTTATATATTACTTGTCTATCTATGGTTGAATTCTAGCCTTTTGTACTTTTTATTTTGGCCACAGGTTTCTAGGATGATGACACTTGGTGAGATCTCAAAAATCCACTTATCTAGAGTATAAAACACTTTATTTTACATTATACAGACTATGGGTCAATAGGATTATGACATGTGGATAAATATATTTTATTTAGATAAATCATTTAGACTTCACCTATGTACTTTTTGTATTTAAACTGTGGGTGCTTAGGATGATGACATGTGGATGACTCTCTATTTCACTACCCTACTTGTTTGGATGATCACATAATATAAGTTTGTTCACATCATCTATAGGTTAGTAAGATAATGACACATGGAGCAATCTCACTACTCTGGATAAATGATTTAGACTTTTCTAACTATTCAAATATCTATCAACTGGGATGAGTGGGATGATGACACATGGATGGATCTAATTTATTTATTTACTTAGATGACTTTGTGAATTATAATTTTCAACTTGTACTTTAGTTTAGTAGGATGGTGACACTTGGAATGTTCTTAGTGACCCAAAGAATCAAAATATTTCATAGATTTATTAAGTACTAGATAGATTTGGAAGGGTGTGAGGGTGAAACTTGTCAAAATATTAGTGACCCAAATAAAATAAAGGCTTAGTCAATTGTAGAGGGTAATATATGAATGGTATTATTCTATATTATATAATAATGTGATCCCAAAGATGTTATAGATCTGAAATGGTAAAATATAAAATGTTAAATAACCTACATAGGATAAAAACCAAATAATAATAAACTAGAACATAACATTGTTAGTCTAATTATTTGTCTAAATTAAAAGGGTTCATTTTGAAAATAAAATGTGTTTATAAGGAACATATCAATGATTAAATATTGATTTACAATAAAATAATATAGTACTCGAGATCACTATTTAACTTTAGAATTTAAGATGCACAATGCTAGGGTTCTAAGGTTCCTTCATTCATAGACCATGATTTTTGACTTTGCCTTTTGAAGAAATATTTGAAGTAAAAAAAATAGGTTCATAATTGGAAAAATAAAAAATGGGGTGTGTTGGGGCACAATAAAAGGTAACTCAATGGAGAAATACTCTGGAGTATTTCATAACCCAAAACTTTGGTTTTATATTATAGTAGAACTTCAAACCTAACAAGAACAAAATAAATTGGCCAATTAGTTGAAAGAGATTCCAACTTATTCATGTAACATACTAACCCTTTTCATTTCTAGAATATATGTGTGATTTTGTGGGATTTTTTTACCCCTTGTTATGATATCTTTATCATAGATTTGGATGAACACTATAGGTTTTGTTTTGAATCCTTGATTTTATAAAAATGGTAAGGGAAACCCAGGTATTACTATTTTTCTAGGTAAGAACCCATAGCCCTAATAAAGATGCCTCTAATTCCTCTTTATGCATTGATCTATTTCCATGTAGGTGTCTATATCCATGATATAGGTTATTTGAATCACTCTCCTTCCATTTTTTTTCAACACATATGGAAGAAGGGTTGGGATCCACCATTGGTTGGGTGTATGTATAAGAAAACTTATTTTTATAAATATGTCCTTGACAGTATCCATCCATCTCAATGTGTATTCTCTCTTACCTAAGTTTTAACATGTAATAGTGTAGTTGATATTTGGAAATGAAAAATTATTTCTAAAAATGAGTAATCAAAGTAAATTCCAAAGTCTCTGTGAACTTATTAAATTAAGTTAGAACTTAATGTCAGTCATAACACATACCTCAATTATAAAACCTTGAGTAATATGAGAAAAATATATTGGTAGATGCCAATCATGCAATTTTTAATTCATCCTCTTTATTTTGGTATGTCTTTCATAATTACAATCTATAAGTAGTAATATATTATCTCCCATCTGGGTCAATTAAGGTTATACCCATGATAGAACCTTACTTTGATATGAAACCATCAAAGTGTAGATTCCATAACAATTAAGGACCTTAAAATTATTGTTATTAAGGTTCATGTTTTATGGTGAATGTGTAAACACCTAAATGTGAATATGTAAAGTCAACCTTATTATTCTTGGAATTATATTCAGTGATCAAGTACTTCATATTTGGTTCTTGATCTACTCAAATGTGATTATCTACTCCTTTATAAGGTAGCCACATGTGTGAGAAGTTTTTTTTCCATATTTCCATTCAAGGTCATCAACCAATGATGGTTTAGCAACAAGTTGTAGGCTTTAGGAATGACAATGACTAGAATGTGTATGTATTGTTGTACACATGGCTTAGAGGTAAGCTTAATGGGTAATTTTTTAAACTCCATAACACATGGCACATAGGACTTGTTCATTTGTAGTACCACTATTTTGGATTTATCTAGAATCAAACCTAGTTTCTTGTATAGAGCTATGGGCATCACATTCTTAGCAAACATTCTGATCGTTAATAGAAAATGTGATACCTTAGGCTTATTCTTATAAATAACCATATTTATGTTTACAAATTTTGACTTATCAGTGGATGATATCCCAATAAATTCTTTCAAAATTAATTATCTCTATTAGATAATCTAAAATAGGTCATAAAGATTTATATTTACTTTGATCTTACTCATACCTTTGACTATGTTGTGTCCCCCTTTGTTATATGGGTCTATATTTTATAATTGATCATTCCATTTTATAAGGGTTAGGTTATTGTTTGCCTCAAGATATAGAAGAGTAGTAGCATTATTTTTTGGAGGCTTTGAATTAGTATCAATCTACTTAGTCCTCAAGTTATAGTTGTTCCTCTAGAATTGTTGAAAGGCATGGATTTCATCTATATTATCATTAGGAGCATTCTCATTTTCTACTAGAAATTAAAATTCATATGTTTCAAATACCATTGTTGTGATTTAAGAACCCAAAGTAGTGGAATAAGATGGCTTTGGATGATTTACAAAGTTTTCTTGTCCATCCATTTCCTTCAAAAATATTTTAAAAGTGGTGTAAAACTCTATATAGTCTAGTTCATCATGTTGTGTTGTATTGTGGACTTCATACCAATTAAGAAGTGTTGCTTCCAAGATGCTTATTTTAGAGATCTTTTTAGGTGGTTATTGTTCAGTCTTATTTCCATATCTATTACAAGGAATGTTGTATCTTTGATATGAAAATTTATGATTAGTGTTCTACCCCATGGAATTTCCCATTAACTACTTCATGCTTAGAAACTCATTACTTATCTTCTCCACCATTCATTAGATAACATCCAATTCTATTTTTATATAATATTAAGTAGTAACTTATGTAGTATAATATTAAATGGTATCAAGACTCTAATTTTGATGATTAGATGTAGACATACAGTTATTCAAAAATTTAAGGTATTGGTTAGGCAGAGCATGTGCCAAAGGTAGTAGGGTATATACTTGGTTTTGGTTTTTAGAAACAACATTTTGGTTAACATTTATAATGGGGTTGAAGGTTAGAAAGATAGGACTGATATTGGGTGGAGCCAAGTCTTATAACTAGGGGTTCAACTATTGGTTAATGTTAATAGCTTCAACATAGGGTAGTGGTAGTATGGTAATATTAGGTACTCTATGGATAAATACAACTATCATATAATCCAAGCTATTTTTATACATTTCAAGGGTTAATGCCTCATTAGTTAGTGTCAACTCAACTATACATCTTCTTGAACCTTGTGTTGAAGGCTCTAATTGGATCATTGGGCTCTTTCCTCATACTTGAAAAGTGTTGGTATATGACACTTAGGCTAGTGACATGTCCAAATTAATGCAAGAAAGTCTCTCAACACTGGGCCCAGGGGATAATTAAATTACCTAGGATTTTGAGGAACTAGTCATAAATAACATCTTACAAGGTAAAATAGGAAATTATACATGATATATCCTCATGGGTTACATTTAATATCACTAAATTATTTTTTAAATCCTTTATATGTTTTTCTATAGTCTTGCCTCTTGATGGAGAAAATGATTAGCATTTGACCTCATGGAATTTCTCATTCACTACTTTATGCTCAAAAACTCGTTACTTATCTTTTTAACCATTCATTAGATAACATTCAATTCTAATTTTATATAATCATAAGATGTACCTTATGTAGTATCAATATTAACTAGTATCAAGACTCTAATTTTGATGATTAGATGTAGACATAGGGTTATTCAAAAATTTAAGGTGTTGGTTAGGTAGAGCATGTGCCAGAGGTAACAAGGTACATACTTGGTTCTGGTTTTGAGCAACAACATTTTTGTTAACATTTAGAATGGGGTTGAAGGATAGAAAGTTAGGACCAATATTGGGTGGAGCCAAGTCTTGTAACTAGGGGTTCAACTATTGGTAAATGTTAATAGCTTCAACATAGGGTAGTGGTAGCATGGAAATATTAGGTACTCTATGGATAAATACAACTATCATATACTACAAGGTCTTTTTATATATTTCAATGGTTAATGCATCATTAGTTAGTGTCAACTCACCTATACATCTTCTTGAAATTTGTGTTGAAGGCTGTAATTGGCTCATTGGGCTCTTTCCTCATACTTAAAAAGTGTTGGTCTATGACAGTTGGGCTAGTGAATGTCCAAATTATGCCAAGAAAGTATCTTGACACTGGGCCCATGAGATAATTGAATTCTCTAGCATTTTGAAATAATAGTCATAAATAACATCTTACAAGGTAAAATGGGAAATTAGGCATGTTAGATCCTCATGGGTTACATTTAATATCACTAAATTATTTTTTAAATCCTTTATATGTTCTTTGATAGTCTTGCCTCCTGATGGAGAAAATGATTAGTGTTCTACCCCATGGAATTTCCCATTCACTAATTCATGCTCAAAAACTCATTACTTATTTTCTCCACCATTCATTAGATAACATTCAATTCTACTTTTGTATAATCTTAAGTAGTACCTTATGTAGTATCAATATTAACTTGTATCAAGACTCTAATTTTGATGATTAGATGCAGACATAGGGTTATTCAAAAATTTAAGGTGTTGGTTAGGTAGATCATGTGCCAGAGGTAATAGGGTATATACTTGGTTTTGGTTTTGAGTAACAACATTTTGGTTAACATTTAGAATGGGGTTGAAAGCTAGAAAGCTATGACTAATATTGGGTGGAACAAAGTTTTGTAACTAGCGGTTAAAATATTGGTCAATGTTAATAGCTTCAACATAGGGTAGTGGTAGCATGGTTATATTAGGTAATCTATGGATAAATACAAATATCATATAATCCAAGGTCTTTTATACATTTCAAGGATTAATGCCTCATTAGTTAGTGTCAACTCAGCGATACATCTTCTTGAACCTTGTGTTGAAGGCTCTAATTGGATCATTGGGATCTTTCCTCATACTTGAAAATATTTGGTATATGACACTTTATTTAGTGACATGTCCAAATTATGCCAAGAAAGTATCTCAGCACTAGGCCCATGAGATAATTGAATTCTCTAGGATTTTGAGGAACTAGTCATAAATAACACCTTATAAAGTAAAATAGTAAAATAGGCATGTTATATCCTCATGGATTACATTTAATATCACTAAATTATTTTTTAAATCCTTTATATGTTATTTGATAGTTTTACCTCTTGAGGGAGAAAATGTAGAAAGATATTTTTTGGATTTCTAGGTAAATCATGAACATCTCCAAGGATAATATTAGCAAAACTTGATAAATAGGCTTGGGCCATCATGCATGGATGAAGGAAGGATATTTTGATTAAGGAATAGGATCTAGCTTGGGGCCCTCTTCAAATTCCTCTATCTAACCTAAATTATCTATGGATATTTAAGGGTGGGAATAGTAGGATAGTATTTGAGGTGGACCTTGTCAATCTTTTAGATATATCTAGTGAAACTCAAGTGATCTTATAATGAAATAAAAATCATACCTCCTTCTAGCACCAATTTAATTCTAGTTGATGTCAATTTTATGTAAACTAAGAACCTTATGAGGTATCTTATAATGTTTTAATATTGGTAAAAATATTCAATCTAAGGCATGAGTTTTAGGGTATTGGGTTTCATAAACAACCTAGTGGTGGAACAACAATGAGTGAAGTAATTATTTACCTTAGATGGTTTCAATATGACATGAGTTTGGACCTAATTGAGATGGATGGATAGATTGTTAATCTAACCTAAGGTGAGAAAGATCAAAATAAAACTCAAAAATAAGAAAGGGTAAGGCAAAGAAGAAGGTTTGTGAGTCAAAGTGAGATGAAACCCTTCTAAACTAGATCTTGAACTATGGGTTAGACAAGTATTCAAAAAACTAATGCTTACTATAAGTTACTATTAATACACATGACAAACAAAAATAGTTAAGAGTTTATAAAAATTAAATTTATTAAAATTTAGTGTACATAATCAAAGGTTGTTACATTTGTAAGATTGTAGTTAAACATCTACAAAGGGAGATTATGATTATAAAACACAAAACATTCAAATTAGCCACTACATAATATGAATAGTTATATCAAAAGAACACTTCTACAAAACCCAAAGACTAAAATACCAAAATGATATAACTTATTTAATGAATCATAGTATTAGATAAGAATAGAAGATTGCAACCAAGATAAATTTTTAGAATAACTTGTAGGATTTCTTATTTATATTAACAACCAAAAATTCTCCTCCTTTTAGAATTAAGAGGATATAAGTATATATCATCTTGGGATGGGGGATGACTCATCTCTCAATAAAATCCTAAGTTTATATTATCTAATAATAGATTGTGTGTCAAAACTCATGTATAATGTGAATGTATACATTAAAATCATGAACAATAGTCTTCTATCAAAAGAACTCTTAGATACAAAAAATAATCCTACTAAAAATAAACTTATGTTATAACTTAGACATGCAACTTATATTAAAAGTCACCTATGGTGTTGATTTGGCACCACCTAGAGGTGGAGTTTTCACATTAGAATCTTGAGTTGTCATTTTTTTAGTTACAACTAGAATAGACATTGTAGTAACAATATTTATGCCCACTTAGAGTTTAACTATACTAAATAGTGTCACTATTGGTATGGTAACTGTAATTGGAGGTGTTGCATGTGATGAGGTGGCAATATAATGGCTTAGAGTAGTCCCTATTTTCACTATAGTAAAAGTGGGGAGTGGAACATAAATGGGCCCAATATGAGTTTTCACTAATGTGTATTTTGGGGCCTGAGGTTGATTGCCTTGTGTAAGTACTAACAATGTTGTTTAATAGTGCTTGATTACTTTAGTACCTCCATTTATAAGTACAATGTGTGACTATCTTGTAATTCAATATTAATGGTTTCATAATCAATAAGAGGTCTATTGAACATATTTTGAATCTTATCCATTAATTTTTTATGTATAACCATTACATCTTTGACTTATACATATAGAGTGTCACTTTCCATGACCTCCCCTTAGAAAAAACTTTCAATTGCATGATCTCTTCATTGGTCTGGTAGAATGTCCCTCAATTTTAGCTCAAAATATGTCAACCAAAACTCTAAGAATACCTTAAAAAATGGATTAATAATCAGCTACTAGATGGCATCTTAAAGGTCTTACCAGGGGTCTAGGTGCTCACTATTTTGACATAGTCCTCTTGCAAGCAGTATGTAAGCTTAAAAGAGACTAATAAGATTTTAAGAGGATTGAGAGAGTGAAAAAAGGTTTCATATCCATAGGAAGGTTATAAAGGTATTATAATGACTTTTAAACATCTCATGATGATGATAAGCTCATATTATCAAAGGAAACTCATCAAAACTCCATTCAAATACACAGGTGGGGAGTCATCCCCATGGGTAGTCTTAAGAGTCATTAAGAAAAATGGAATATTGGATGAGCATAAAGAGCTCATATGGGTGAAATTAGATTTGAAAAAATTATTTTTGAATCCACCATATCATCCTATAGGACATCAAGACTTCCAAACTTAGATTTTGCCAAATCAGGCCTAAAGCTAGTTTTAGGCCTATATCACCTGAAGACACTCGTTACCCCTACCAAGAAATATGACACTAATATAAGGTATAATGAATGTTACATATGATATATAATGTATTTAAATTATATAAAAATAAGAGGTAAGGCCAAAATCATCCTTAACAATAAATTTGAATTTTGTAGTCAAGATACCCATTCGAGTTACCTGATCAAGTGCTCATATATTTCACTATGTGAAGAGTTTGGAAAAATTATCTTATCATGTTTTGAGTACCAATATTAAATTATAATTCATTAACAATTTAGGTTGGTTTATGGGTTGTATTTTATGAACAATAGCTAAGAGCATAAGCATGTCCAAAATTCAAGCAAAACCCTATAGGCAAACTTCTTTACATATGTATCTTTTCATACCTTTTTCAAGGCAACGCAATAATCTCAAGGAATTTGATAGGTTATATATACTAAATATTAATTTCAATAATTTTGGGTTTGGAGGGCTGAAATTTATGAACTGTTATTAAGAAGGTTCACCTCCAAAACCCTCCCAAACCCTCATAGGGACTAGTTTTGAGAAAAGTCAAATTTATTACAATAAAAACCTCATGAATCATCCTAAAACATATTGAAACATAAATTTAACTTATAAATTTTCTTATAAGTGTTACTTTTTTATATTTAGTTTTATGGATCATGGTAGAAAACAATGTTTTGAAAAGAAAAAGTGCTAAAAAGAGACGCACAAGGTAGTTTAATGAATTTCAATCCATGAATAATGAAATCTGGAAATTTTTATTCCTAATAAATCCAATATATGATAAAAAATAGGATTTAAAATGACCTTGTGATCTCCTTCAAAATAGCAAGTCTACAAAAATTCAAGGCAATTTGACCTAGTCAACTAGTTAGACTAAGTTACAGATGTTCCTTCATCAAAAGAACCTATCTCATGATATGAAGATTTTTTATAGGACTAAATATAATTATATTTTTAGGTTTAAATGTTTTCATTCAGGTTATAATGGTCATAAAATTCAATAAGTTAGGCTACTAGGCCTATTTGGCCTAGTATGCCTATTTGAGTAATCAAGCAAAGAGGAAATTGACATTGGAAGGATACTAAATGAGTTCATTTTGAGTTTTCACACTTCATAAATGGGATTAAATTTTATTTTATATTAAATTTAAATAATCAAGTGCTAATTCATGTAAAGGAGGGCTTAATAAGGAGTTATCTTTTATTAAGCACCAATCACTTTAGTTTACTAATACTTGAATAATCATCGTGCATATTCCATGGTTTTCATAAAAGAGAAGACATTCACTTATCTTGGTCTCATGTTAAGTGGAGATTAAATAAATAATAAATGGCATGGAATGTTGGATAAGGAGCTTGGACAAGTCAAATATGCCCACCACATTGTTTCTAATGCCTAAAAAAACTCATTCAAAAACATTCAACATAAAGAGAAGTCTTAAGGACTATTATTGAACTATTGTAACTAAAATTAGACTTGAATTGGATTTTTAGTTGACCTCTTATTCTCTCTTATACACCAATATCTTGGCTAATTATTTTCTCACTTCTATATATTTAAGATTTTAAGCCTATTTTGAAGATCCCTCTCTTGGGCATGATTAAATTTTACTAAGATTGAGATTTGTAAACATATTGAGTGAATAAAATGACAATTTTTATATTATTATATAATGTTATAGTGTGTTTTATTGTTTTTATTTGCCCATGTGGTAGTGTTTTCTCCCTTGGCATGTCCTAATCTCACCTAGTTACTAGTATGTCATCTTATGTAGGTCATATATAGTGTTTGATGTTGATTGGCTAAACTAACAGTGGATATATTGACTAGTTAGTACCTTGAATTAGGCATATAATCATTTCCTTCATGCTTTGATCAATTGATCAAACCACTATGTGAAATACTATTGCACAAGCATATTTTTAAGTTGTAGGATTCAATGATTTGTTTTGTCTTATCAATATTTTATGAGCTCAAATTGAGTGTATAAACCAAAAATATAAGTGTATCACCATTAGTATAATATATTTCCCTTTTAGTTATACATCTAACCCTTTTCATCCCAAAAAACACTATAAGTTTTAGTAAATAGAGAAAAAAGATACATTAGAGGATTTATCCTCACAAATATAGAGGTTTGGTATAAGCTACAAGTGTCCCAACCTTAGACCATTCTAATGTTAATCTAGGTGTGAAGGGGATTAGATTAATCTACCTTAAGTAGGGTGTTAATTGGTTGCTAATAGTTTTGTCACACCCAATGGGACATAGATTCGACCATTTGAGCACACATTTATAACATTTTTGTCTTTAGAAGAAATTTCAAGTACTCATATGGTCCTTATCTCAAAGGTAAAGGGCAAATTTTGTTTAAAATTTATTTATTTTTCATGTGTTTTCTAGGCTATGTTAGCCTATGAAGAAATTTTTCTATCATTCATCTCCTTAACAATAGTTTTACTGTGATCTATATACATCCTATAATGATTCATATCAACTTTATGATGAGCCTCAAAAACCATATACAAAACCTTGTCATTATTATGGTGACTCATACAAGTCTTATGATAACTCTCATGAACCTTGTTATCTTCTTGATCAACTTAATCAAGTTCTAAGATAATCCATTTCTAGATTCAAACAAACATTATTTGGCTATGAGAAATATATGGTAAACATAGACACTCAAAAAAGATATGGACATGAGATATTCAAACATTATATTGAGAACATGAGAGCTAATTTATAGCAAGCTAAAGAGGTATGTGCATCTTTCATAAGCCAAGGCCATTCAAAGTTTAGTGTTGATAGCCTAGACATAGGTGGTCTAATTGTAAGCATTGAAGAGAGGTTGGTTGTCCATTAAAAACACCAAGGTCACCACAATCATTAGTATGTTCTCATTGAGCTTCTTTTCACCCTTCATGAATATTAAACAAACATATATCAAAACCCTTAGGATTCTATTCAAGCCTTACCAAGTTTTCTTACCTTGAAGTCTATCCAAGAGAGAATTCAAAAGGTTGAATAAGTGTGCTTTGAGGAGGATAATTTTCATGTTTAATAATAGATCATATAAGAACCTTCATCTTTAGGTTTTCAAGGAGAAATCTCTAGTGATTTGGTTCATGAGTTTGAGGCTTACCTAGCTAGGCAAGTTAAACTTGCAAACCAACATCTTCAGCAATAAATAGTAGATATAAAGGCAACACAATATCAATATCAAGTTCTTTATTTCACACCCATGGATGAAATAAGTATAAAATAGGAATCCACTAAACCCAAGTTCATGACTTGAAAATAGATGCAGTAGTCAAGGGAGAAAGAAGAACAATCAAGCATAAATCAAGATGTTGAAGACAAGAACAAGCTTGAAGTCATTCAGTCTCCACTCTTTTATCCTCAAAATCTAAAGGCCTTTCCTTCATGTAAATATATTCAAGATAAATTGCATAGGAGGTGAAGGTGATTCAAGTTGAGAACCCCCATGAGAAGAATCAATAATTAATAGTAACATCTTTGGGCCTTTCTCATCTTCTTGAGTATTTTTAGGGATCCACCATGTTTATTCTTAAGAACAAGCCTCTCCTTTGTGAATTTAATGAAGAAAGTGTAGCTGAGATGAATGAAGATAATAGAGTATTGAATGAGAAAAAGGAGAACATTACCCTTAGCACACTCCCTATCAAGGAAGAATATGATCTAATCTCTCAAAATGCAAAAGAAGATGAATTGTAAGAAGAAGCTAAGATAGATGATGAGTTACAAGTAAAAAAACAATTACAAGAAGAAGAGGTTGATGATATACAAGAGGAAGAAACTCCAGTTGAGAAAGAATAAGATGATTTCCTTGAGTTCTTTGATCACATAGTAGTTTCCATTAATCATGATAGTTCAAAAGATCTTGCATAAGAGGTAAAGAAAAAGTATTAATCAACCAGTGAAAAATATCCAAGTGTACTTCAACTTAATGAGAAAAAATCACTAGACTTGTTTGATGTCATTCATTCAAGTTATTCTTTACTTGAATGTGGTTCATTTTAAGTTGAGAGAAGTACTTTCATCAAGCATGAATCAATCAACCCTCTAAACAATAAAATATAAGAGGTTGTTTTCTCAAGAGATGACTTGTTTGAGTCTTTTAGGCAAGGTTATCAACTTCTCACTTCATCTTGAGATGTTTGTCTACTTCTGGAAGTTGAATATGAACACAAATAGCCTCAATAAGTCAAGAAATTAGATCCCTCTCTCTTAGAGGACAACATTGAAATCATGAAATAAGAGCCACTTAAATATGTCTAACATGATCATAATCATTATCTCATGACTCAATAATAATTGGGATTATTCTTGTAAAATACATAGATTTGGGAGGAGTATGACTGGTCTTGGACTCACGTCTATAATTCATGTACCTAAAATTGGTAGTAGAAGAACTAGTTGCTTCCCTAAGAGATTATGAATGTGCAAATGCTTCCATCTATAAGAAGAGGCTATTAAGGTATGGAATTCATACTTCAAGGTTCCATGGTGGATAATCTAACTTTTTATTTCACCCTAGAGGATATTGGAATAATTAAGCATTTATATGTTTGGTTATATTGTTATAACCAATATTATTTTTATTATTTCATAGGTTTTATATTTTGTTATTCTCGTCATCTATTTGTTTCACCTACCTCTATATTTTTAGGTGCTTATTTGTTTCTTATATATTAGCCTATCTATGTGTTGAATAAGATCATGTATTCTTTTGGATTTCTTTATGTAATCTTTTATGATAATTAGAGATAATGGCTATTAAACCTAGGAGGAGGATTTCTCTATGAAAACATCTTGTTAGGGAGGGAGAATACCTAGTGGAGATTGTTTAACAAGTAACCACAATTTTCCAAATAGATATTTTTAGGGTGGAATGTAAAGAGCCCAGTGAAGAGATGTGAGAGAGAGAAAATCAAAATTTCTCTCATCATGACTAGCTAGAAAGCCAAAAATCTAGACAAGAGGCTGGAGAAGGTATCTGGAAGTGGAGGAAGAAGAAAGTAGAAGAGAGAAGGGAGGCTCAACCTCTATTTTTTTGTTTCTTCCTCTCACATTGGCCATATGGCACTATACGGTGTCTAGGAGGTGAAAAAACTCAATTTTTAATTTTTTTGCTGGTTCTTAGCTCTAATGGTTTATGATAGACAATAACTGATGGAAGTGAATTTGGTTTAGAATTTAGCTCACAATTAGTCTCTAATTTTTTTTGGGTAGGCCATTTTCTCTACAAATGCATAGGTTCATGATTATTGGATTATTTATTTATGTAAAGTTTTATCCAATGTTTTTGAATATGAAATTAGATTTTAAGGAGGAATTATGATTTAAATTATAATTAAAAAAAATTAATTCCTTTCAAAACCTTTTAAAAACTTCATTTTTTGCCTTAAATTATGCAAAAAATAGTATAGTTAATTTTGTAAGAGGAAAATCATAAGTTAGAATTTTCTAAAAAAAATCCACAATTTAAAATTTCCTTCCTCATCTACATGCAAAAGAAATTTTTTAAATTGGAGTTGTAGATATCCCGATTTAATTATTTTTATCCATTTTTGTGTTTTTAAAGACATAAAGTTTAAAATTTCCCAAAATGTGTAGATTTTTTTGCTAAAAATGGAGGTTTTGACCACTTTGGGATTTGATTAAGTGGGTAGGAGGAATTTTATGTAAATCCATTATACTTTTCTAGTATTTGCATTTTTTGGAAAAACTAGGTCAAATGGCTAGTTTACAACACCTCTTATTGCCATATTCATAAAAATTGATAGGCAAGAATTTCATTTTATGGAGTCATAAGGTCTTGATGATATGTGAATATCATAATCTTGATCAAATAGTTCTCAGTAAAGAGCAAATCCCTGCCACTAATACTGATGACTATGATAAACATCATCATGAGGATCTTATTTTGTTAAAAGTGTCAATAACAGATAATTATATCTTAGAGGTTAGAAATGTGACCAGTGCATCCATTTTGTGGACTCATCTTACTTCAAAATATCAAGTTTATAAATCGAGTAAGATATTGTATTTTAAGAATTTGTTTTTTTCTACTAAGATGTTAGAAGGTGGCCCCGTTTCTAAATTTTTACTATAGATAAAAGATATTAGTGACCAATTGAAGGTTGTGTAGAAGCCTGTTGATGATAAATATTTTATTTCTCTGGCTATGCGGAACCTTCCACCTCCATTTGAGTAATTTTTGGAGTCCTTGCCCATGATTTTTGAGATTTAGACTTTGGACTTTGAAACATTTTCCACATTGTTATTGCAGAAGGAGAGATGATGGGAGCAGGCAATTTTGTCTACATCTACTTCTATAGAAAATGATTTTATAGTAAAGACAAAAGACAAATGGAAATATTTAGCACATATATATTCTTCAAAAAATAATGCAGGTGATTCCCAGAAAACTAAGTGGAAATGCTTTTATTACAAGCAACCAGGCCATTTTAAGAAAGATTGTAGAAAAAGAAAGGATGACTTGGCTAATTCAAACAAGAAATATAGACATGCTAACATTGTCAAAGAAGCAGAAGAAGAGGTATCTACTAAATTTTATTTTACATCAACACATAAGCAATCAAGTGAGTCATGAAGTTGGTATTTCCACTTAGGAGCTTTATGACACTACACATGTCATCATGATTTGTATGTAACATTCATTAAGGATAATAGTAGTAATGAAATTATTTCCTTATATGATGGATGGACACATGAAATTAAGGGTTGTGGAGATGTACAAATAATTTTAAACAATGAGTACAAATATAAATTTACTAATGTTAGATGTGTACTAGATATGAATAAAAATCTATTTTCCATTAGTGAAATTACCAAAAATAAAATTTTGGTAGTTAAGTTTGAGGGAAATAAATGTAATGTCACTACTCTCAATGAAAAAAAATTGTTGTTGGTATAAGGGAAAGGTGTTTGTATAAACTTGTAGATCCTAAATTAGTAGAACAGTTTGCTTTAGAAATAGTTAAGCAATTTAGCACTCTTGAGCATGAGAGGTATGGTCAATTGAGTTACCAATATTTAAGCATTTTGAGTAAAAATAAAATGGCACATGTACTACCATCTATTCAAGAAAATCAAAATGTTTGTGAAGGGTCTCAGTTGGGTAAATAGATTAGGTAACCATTTCCTATTGGTAAAGAATGGAGGGTAAAATGTGTGTTACATTTGGTACTTTCAGTTCTTCATGGTCTTATGAAAACTAACATTTTATCTAGTGCCCTTTATTTCTTTTTAATTATTGCTGATTTATCTTGAAAACTATGGGTGTATTTTCTCAAGAAAAAATCAAAGTGTTTTGTTAACTTTGTTGTATGGAAAACACTAGTTGAGAATAACATAGGTAAAAAGGTCAAGAATTTTAGGTCAGACAATGGTGGAGAATTTGTCTCAAAATAATTAAATCCATAATGCATAAAATAAGGTATATATAGACATTATACCACTATTTACACTCCATAGCAGAATAAAGTAGTGGAAAGGAGGAACAAGACTATTATATAGATGGCATGGTGTATGATGCAAAGCATTTATGTACCTTTTTGGTACTAGGTAGAAGCTTTTAAAATTGTAGTGTTCATCTTGAACAAGATTCCTTGTAAATTTGTGCAATATATTACTCCAAAAGAAGTATGGCAAGGTAGAAAACTTGATGTAAGTGATTTTTGCATCTTTGCTAGTACTAATTTTAATAATTCCTAAAGTGAAAAGAAGTGGTTTAGATACAAAGAGTAAAAAGTGCATGTTTTTAGGCTATAGTGATAATTCTAAAGCATATAGGTTACTAGATATCTATTTAAATCGATTAATTGTGCATAGAGATGTCAAAATAGATGAGAAAATTCCCTATTTCTCAAAAGATGGTAAACATATAGATACTAGTCGTCTTTCTATTCCTAAAAATGAAAGTGAATCAAGTACTAGTACTAAAATGGAACATGACCTAAAAATGCAAATGTTAGAACAGTCTAACTCTATGGTGGGTCTTAGTGAAACAACGGGTGCTTCCACAAGTTAGCACAAATGACCAAAATAATACTATAACACAATGTAAGATATTCAACAAGAGGATATTTCTATTTATTTGGAAGGTAGAAACACAAGATTGAGGAAACAAGTGGTACCAATTCCCAATCATTTAAATTTTGATCTCAATTATATTGTTTCACAAATTTATAAGCCTAATACATGTGCAGATGCTAAAGGAAAGTTAGAATGAGAATCTACCATGAAGTTGGAGTATGATGTGTTCATTAGGAATGGTACTTGGGTTTTGTCCAACTTACCTCACAATAATAAATCCATTGGTTAAAAATGGATTTATGAGGTAAAATGTAAATTTGATGGGTTTTTAGACAAATATAAAGCTCATCTTGTTGAAAAAGGTTATGCACAAGAAGAGGGAGTATATTATGAAGAAACATTTATTCCTAAATCTAAAATGGTAACATTCATAATGATTGTATCCATTGTTGCTTAATTTGGTTGGCTAGTGTTCCAGATGGATGTAAAAAGTGCTTTTCTAAATGGGGATTTAGAGTAGGGAGTGTACATGACACAACCATAGGGATTCTAGGTTCATGGTGAGGAACATATGGTTTTCAGGTTAGTGAAGTCCTTGTATGGACTTAAGTAGGCTCCTTGATCCTGGTACTTCAAAATAGACAAATGTCTTAGAGAGTCTGATTTTAAAAGATGTGATGTAGAATCTAATCTCTATATTAAAATAGTTGGTGATGACATAGTGGTCCTAGTTATATATTTATATGATCTTTCCATCACTATAATCAGCACTAATTTTATTAAATAGGTGAATGCTAACATCTATTCTATTTTTGAAATGACTAATCTAGGCATACTTCAATATTATCTAGGTGTGGAGTTTTTGTAGTATTACAATTTTGGGAACTCAATTTTTATATTTGAAATACAATGTGTTAAGTCTTTGTTAGATAAATTTAGAATGAATAATTTTAATATAGTAGTTACACCTATCGAAGTTGGGACAAAAATCTCAACTAATATTGATTCACCACTGGTCAATGAAGTGGCCTATCGGTTATTAGTAGGTAGTTTGATTTATCTTACTAATACTAGACCAAACTTATGTTTTATAGTTAGTTATATTTCTTGTTTCATGGCCAAACCTCATGAAGAATATTGGTAAGCTACAAGATAAGTTGATTTTAGAAAGTCTATAATAGGATATGTATTCACTCTCAGTTCAAGATCCTTTTCTTGGCAAAGTAAACTATAAAATATATTAATATTGTCTTCCATTGAAGCAGAGTATAATTTAGTTGTTAGTGTAGGTAGGGAATTGATGTGGATTCAATCAGTATTAGAGGATCTTCAACTTAATTCATCACCACCTACACCTATCTACTATGACAACTAGATTGTTCTAAAGATGGTGAAGATTCTAGTATTTCATGCCAGGATAAATCATATTAAAGTTCACCATCACTACATCTAATAGTTTCTAATGAAGACTTATGTCTTTATTATTGTCCCACCTTAGAGAAACTAACTAATATAATAACTAAACCTTTGTGTAAAGATAAATTTATAAAATTTTGAGATAAGCTTGGAGTTTTTTTAGGTTCAGTCATTAAGGGAGGGTGTTAGAATAATTAAGCATTTATATGTTTGGTTGTATTATTATAACCAATATTATTTTATTATTGCATGGGTTTTCTATTTTGTTCTTCTCATCATCTTTTTGTTTCACCTACCTATGTATTTGTATGTGCTTGTTTCTTTCCTATATCTATGTGTTGAATAAGATCAAGTATTATTTTGGCTTTCTTTGTATAATATTTTAGAGGACAAATTTTGACATCAAGTTAGTTGTTTTAGGTTGTTTGTCTTGTTTTAATAAGTGAAAAGCATAAGGAGTAGTATGTTGCCTTATTGTTGTCTTGTATTTTTTTCCTCTCTCCTTAGGCTAATTTTCCTTTCTTCTTAGTTTATTTTTTATCCCTTATCTTATATTTTTGTTATTGAAATCAAAAGAGGTGTTAAAAAGTCCAAAAAGTCTATTTGGCAATCAGGAATGTTGTCATGTCTTAGATTATCTTTGTCATATCAAATCCAGTAGGTTATTTTGACTAGCAAGCTAGTCAACCCCTGTGATTTGCCAAAATTTTTGGTAATTTACCCTATTAAATCCAAATACTGACCCATGTAATTCAAAACTTTCTAAGACCCTATTAATATCCCCTCCAAGGTGATCTACTAGGTGTATTTTGGCTAAAAATGACAAGTTTTGGTCTTTAAATGTTAAATTATGAGTCAAAAAGTCATTAAAACATCCAAAATATATTAAAATACTTTCATTTTAGTGAAATTATCTTAATCTAAATTTTCATGCCTTGAAAATACATTTTCATGCAAGTTTAAGCCTAAAAAGGGACCCCAAAAGAATCACACATACAAAAATTAGCCAAATTAATATGCAAAAAGCCTTATTTATTTTTATAACATGTTTTATGACTTGTTTTATTCTTTACATGCACTAAATTTGGTAGTTCATAGCTTTAAGTGTGAATAAAAGGCAAAGACAGAGCTTTTTCATGCATTTTTCATAGAGAAGTAAGGACTTGTATGTCCATTTTGTATTTCTAAGGCCATGATCAGGAGTAGGAGGGTATAATATGGGTTTCATAATAATTTCATCACAAAATCAAGCAAAATAGACCCAAAATTAGTCCCTTATAGTCATTTTTCTTCTTTGCAAATAGGGATAGCTCTTCAAGTTTATAGGTAGTATGGTCATGAAAGAGAAAATCTAGGTCTATGATTTTGGTGAGAGAAAGTAGTCTTAGAGATATTATATTTGGATTATGTGGTTCTCAAATTGGTCTCTTCTCCTTCATTAACCATCTCTTTGAAATCAAGGTACACATCAACTCTCCTTCATACAAGAAGGTAGCCAATTTTCTATAATTTCTCTTGATCAGGGCATCATGGTAGATAAATTCAAGTATTTAGAGCTTCTTAGGAAAATGATTCACCCTTTCATGGTATTATTTAGGAAATTTTCACATGTGTGAAGGTCATATGGATCTCAATAATAGTTCTATAATGCAAATCTATAATCTAGATGCTTCTAAAAGAGATTTACAGTCAAGGAGAGAGAAAACAACATCAAGATTTCTTGGAGTATTGTTTGAAGGATTTGATCCTTGTTCACATGTTATCTCTTCATGTTTTCAAGTTTCATGAAGATTTATAGTCCAATAATATTATCGATATGCTCTCAACATCCCAATTGGAGTCTCAATTTAGTAGTGTTTAAGGTTTCTTAGCATATTTTAAGGTTTAAGTAGACTCCTAGGTTTCCATTTTATCATCATATCTTTGTCCAAAGGCCTCCAAATTTTTAAATTTTGTTAAATAAGTGTTTATGTTTTCATTATAAATTGATCACAAAGTTCTTTGTAAAGAGCAAAGGGTTGCCACTAATATAAATGACTATGATAAACATCATCGTGAGGCTCTTATGTTGTTAAAACTATCAGTAGTAGATAATCTAATCTTAGAGGTTAGAAATGTGACTAGTACATAAGTTTTATGGACTCATATTACTTTTAAATATCAATCTTCCAAAGCTAGTATGATAATGTATTTTAATAATTTATTATTTTCCACAAGATGTAAGAAGGTAGCTCTGTTTCTGAATTTTTATTGTAGATAAAGGATATTAGTGACTAGTTGAAGGTTGTGCAGAAGCTTGTTAGTGAGCAAGATTTGATTTCTCTAGTTATACATAACCATCCACCTTAATTTGAGTCATTTTTTGAGTCCTTACACATGATTTTTGAGATGAAAAATTTGGACTTTGAAACATTGTCCACATTGCTATTGTAGAATGAGAGATGATAGGAGTAGAAAATTATGTCTACATCTACATCTATAGAAAGTGATTTTGTATCAAAGATAAAAGAGAAAGTGAAATGGTTGGAACATAGAGATTATTCAAAAAATAATGTAAGTGATTCCAATAAAACTAAGTGGAAATACTTTTATTACGAGCAACCAGGTCATTTTAAGAAAGATTGTAGAAAAAGAAAAGATGACTTGGCTAATTCAAACAAGAAATCTAAACATGCTAACATTGCCAAATAATTAGAAGAAGAGCTATCTACTTAATTTTATTTTGAAATATCACATGACCAATTAAGTTAGTCATGAACTTTGTATTTTTACTTAGGAACTTCATGACACTACAGTGTCATTGTGATTGGTATGTAACATTCATTGAGGATAATAGTAGTAATGAAGTTGTTTCTTTAGGTGATGGATGGACACATGACATTAAGGGTTGTGGAGATGTATAAATAATTTTAAATATTGATTATAAATATGTATTTACTAATGTTAGATATGTACTATATATGAATAAAATTCTATTGTCCATAAGTGAAATTACCAAAAATAAAAAATTGATAGTTAAACTTGAAGGAAATAAATGTAATGTCACTAATCTCAATGACAAATTTATTGTTGTTGGTATAAGGAAAAGGATTTTTTATAAACTTGTAGATACTAAATAAGTAGAATAATTTGCTTTAGAAATAGTTTAGCACTCTCTGGCATGAGGCCAAGGGAGTTTGCAGGGGTTAGTATAAGTCCTTTACATTATGTTTGTGGAATTTTTTGGTAGTTCCAATGTCAGGGCTTTATGAACAAAGCTTAAGCATAAAATGGACCTAAAATCCTAATAAACCCTTACAAGAGACCCAATGGATAAATCAAGATTGGAAAGCTATCCATTTGGGATAAAATGACCTTGAATTTTAGGTTGCAGAGGACTCTTTAGGGATCATCCTCATTAGTTTTTGTGCTACCCTACTTGTACGTACATGGTACATAATGGATTTATTTAATAGTTTTGTACATTGTGTAGGTTATATGAAAATTTAAGAGATTAAATAAATTTTGGGAGGAATATATAGAATTTTACTAACTCACTATTATCATTTCATGCCTTGCAAAAACTCTTAAGTGTTTAAACAATATCTCTCATCTCAGCCAGTCAAAATTGGCATAGTGAACATGATGGTGAGAAGTGTTAAAACTTAAAATGGATGAAATTTTAATGTGTTCCTCATGCCTATAAATAAATGGATGGTTTTTAAAAGTTTCATCCACTCTCTTGTACAAATTTTCATGAAAAACTATTATTTTTGGAAGCCAAGTGTGTAAAGTGTGTGAAAGAGGAGTTTTCTTAGATTATAGATGGTGATGGCTCATCTCCAAAAGTTTATAGATGACTAGGAATAAAAAAATGAATTGAGAGGAATTTATTAATCTGTACCTCTCATTCCAATCATTATACCTATCCCTAATAAGTTGTGGGATGTTCAAATAGGGCTAAATCATGAAGGCAATTTTTTGACCCAACACAAGGAATTTCATGCCACTTTCCAAGAGTTTCATTCCTTATTTGGACACTTTTACTTCCTAACATTTCATGGTCCATTTAAAATATATTTTTAATGCATATTTAACCTATTTTATCATCTTTACAAGTGTCAAAGTGACCTCTAGACTTCCCTTGTCTCACTCCTCTCCCAAATGTTATAAGTAGTGACTTTTTTGGCTCTTTTGAGTAGCATCCATTGGTTAATGGTGAAACCTTAGACAATTTTGTATTTTAATGAATCTTTAATAAATAAAAAAGTTAATTTTCCTACTTACATGCTATATAATTAATTTTGGTTCCAAATCTTGTTGATCTTATCTAGTAAAAGATAGTCTTTTCTAGCATGTTGTCTTTTATTTTCCACCAAGTACACTAAAGAATAATTATTATAGGTATTTTTTAGTGTTATTTATTAGTTTATGAGAGTTATAGAATTATTATATTATTATATTCTCTAAATTATCATTAATTATCCCTCTTAAACATCAATATACCTCTTGAACCTAGCATATGAAATATTGATGTAACAATCTATCTTGAGTTGTGAGTTTTGTGTGAAAGAAGATTTGATTTTATCTAAGTAGTATAAGTTTAATCAATAGGATGAAATTAAATATTTTTTCATCACCTTTTATATTTTTTAGTTTGTCTTCTTAACACTTTTCATGCAAATTTGATAAGTGAAAGAGTGTTTAAAAGAGTGCATCAAGGGAACTAGCCCTTCTAGAGATTCATCTCACCAAATTGATTACCCACAACAAGTGAGATGTTTCCATTGTGCCACTTGGATGAGGAAAGCTGAGACATCTCCTCAAGGGCTGATAATCCAAGTGACAATAATCTTTGGCATGCCTAATGGGAATCTAAGTCCTATAATATTATCCAAGATTGGTGATGGTCTTGGCATATTTTTAGTTACAAGAACATCTACATTCATTACCTAGTGACTCCACTAAGATTTCAAATCTTTGGTTTTTGATCAGTCCTTAATTTCCATGTCAAAGGTGACCACTAAGTTTGTTGATAAAGGTATGCCTTTTGAGTTTGTGCAATTGCCTTTGTATTCTATTAGAAGATTTCGATTTATGAATACTCATCCTTATTCAAGGGAGTTGGTGTTTAGAAAGTCCAAGTTTCTACTTATTTCAACCTATAATACACATATTCTACATGCCAATATGTCTAAAAATCTTCCTTTTGTAGCCTTTACTAGATCATATCATTTGAATATTTCCCAATATGACCAAATTCTTGGAGTAACCTTTAAGAGTGTTCCATATTTTAGTGGAGAAGGTCCTACTACTCCCATTGAACATATTAGAAACATGGGAAACTTTTGCAACATCCATAATATCACTCAAGAGAATGTGGCTATCAGGTTATTGGCATTATCTTTCAAAGGAGTATCTTTAAATAGGTATTGAACTTTACCTCATGCTTCCATTACTTCATGGTTTGAACTAGGGAATCTATCTTCTAAGAGGTTTGAAGATAAGAGTGATTATCTATCACCAACTAAGAAATTAACTACTATCAAGAGGGCTCATCAAGAGTTTATGCAACATTTTAACTCTAGATTTTAAAATACCTAGAATAGAACCCCAGCCATTATGAGACCTACTCCAAATTATTCCTTCTTATATTACCTAAAATCATTAAATATGATATAGCCATGATGATTCAATCCATCGGTGGGAATACACTACTTATTTCCTATGAGATATCTATTACTGTTGAGAATTATCTGTTTCAAGTAGGGAAGATTGCTCCTGGACCACCAATGCCATTATTCC
Organism: Torreya grandis; assembly: GCA_037957365.1. Lineage (NCBI taxonomy): Eukaryota > Viridiplantae > Streptophyta > Pinopsida > Cupressales > Taxaceae > Torreya > Torreya grandis. The sequence goes on from JARHVA010000334.1 coordinate 1,636,086, forward strand.
CTTATTTGTAGCCTCTTAGTCAAATCTCATTACCTACCTTGGATCCTTTACCTAATAGTCTAGAAAAGTTTTCCCTTGTCCCTACCAATGAGATTCATGAATTCAAGAGTTTACTTCAAAGTGTTATTAATTAATTTCTTGCTCTCAAAAGACAACAAGCTCAAAATTACATGTCTTATCAATCCTACAATCAGTTTGGACAAGCAAGTAGGCCTCCTTTTCAAGGTAATGCTCAAAGAAAATGTCAAATAACTTAAGATAAACCTTATCAAAGTTTTAATTCCAATTCCCCATCATCTTCTAAATTTCTTTTTCCCACTCAAAATAACTTTTTTCAAGAACAACTATGTTATCCTTCTTATGACCAAAACCAAGGCCAAGTTACATATGCCAATGAAATGTAAGGTAGTCAAGCACCTCAAGTTTCCAATTTTGAGGTGACAATGAAAAATTGAATGAAAAATGTACAAGAAACATCTGATTTTACTCTTATTAATCACTTAGAGGGGGAATTTTATGCCATGGATCATTTGGGAAGTTCAAACAATGTGAATGTTAGTGTGTCCTCTAACACTAGATCTAATAAGAGGGTTGTTGAAGAGACACAAGGGGAAACTCAAGGACATATTTTGGATCCTACATCAACTCTAATAGTAGGTGGGTCTAACTTATCTCCTAATGTGTAATAAAATAAAAAAAATAGAATGTAAGGCCAGCTCCTATACATCAATCTTCGCATGCTACACCATAGGGTATTAGTGCTTTTAAAGAGTAATTCAAGATGAAAAATCCTTATATAAATGTTGTGGATAAAATTAATAATTTATACATGAATATTTCATTATGGGATTCATTGGAAATGTTGGGACAAAAAGATATCCTTCAAAAATAATTACTTGGACTAGGTAAATAAGTTGGATTAGCTAGGACTGAAAATGTTGTTTTGGTGAATGAAAATCAACCCATTGATGGAAAAGTGAAGAAAATTTATAAGACTCATCCTTTTTATCTATCCTTGATCATTAGTGATTTTTTAGTTCATAATTTTATCATTTATAATGGGTCTAGTACTTCAATTATGCCCAAGTCAATAACAGATAAGTTAGGCCTCAAATATGAACCAATGGCTAAAGGAGTTCTATAATTGGATGGGTCACCATAAAAGACCTTGGGAGTAGTCAAGGATTTGAATTTGATTTTACATACTTGTCCTAATTTTTTCATCCCTCATGATGTGGTTGTTGCAGATTTACCCATATACTTTGTTATTTATTTGTCAAGAGAGTTTACAGCTAACATAGGTGGATACTTGGTGGCTAATTGGTCATATATAGTTTTTAGGACAAATTATGGTACCAAGGTAAAGATTGAATAATATATTATTCATAAAAATAATTTAGAGCCATACATGTCCAAGGTTACAAATGTCAATTATGCTATTTTTGATGAGGAAGAACTTCACATGGATCAATCCCTAAATTCTTCTCTTGAAGGAGTTTCTAATTTATATTTAGATGAATGGGTATCTGAACACTATGAGCATGATCCTTAAAAATTTATAGAGGAATATGGTCTTGAAGTGTATTAACTTTATAAATAAGGCTCTTTCATGCCAAATTTTATGAAGCCAAATGAGAGTATTGATGGTTTGTGGCAAATATTCTTTGATGGATCAAGAAGTAACGTTGGATCAAGTGGTGGATCAATGTTAGTCTCTCCATCCAAGGAAAAGTATTACTCTACTTTCATATTTCACTTCAGTTGTACTTGTAATGTGTTAGAAAATGAGCCCCTTATTCATGGCCTTGAGTGGGCTAAGAAGAGAGGTGTGAAGGAGTTACAAGTTTTTGGTGATAGTGATTTGGTTGTGAATCAAGTAAGAGGCCAAAATATGACTAAAAAATCCTTGATTAAGTCCTATAAGCATAGAGTTTGGGATCTTATGGAAGATTTCCAAGCCTTAAAAATTTAATCTATACCAAGAAAGGATAACAAACATGTTGATAGGTTGGTATCAATTAGAGCTCAGTTTGATGTTCTAAAGGGGATAAGAGAGGACAAGAACTAGACCCATCTCAAAGTGATTTTAAGGCCCTCTATACCTGATAATGTCACTAATTAGCAAGTTTTTGATAGTGACCAATAAATATCTCTTTTTATACAAGAGGAGACTAATTTTTCCTCAAATAATCAATCCAAACTACAACAGCAATATGGAGGGTAGATTTCACAATTAAAGACAAACAAGCTCCCTAAGGGCTTAGTCACACTTGAGAGTGTCTTCAATGATGATGATCATTTGAAGAAGGAAAAGGTAAGCATGTCTAATAAGCAATAAAACTATAAGAGTTTACAAATCTTCAAAGATAAGTTTCTTGCTCTTGGGAAGGTGTGTACTAGAGAAGAAAGACATGCTTTCATTGAAATATGCAAGGAGTTTTGTGATATCTTTGCATGGAAATATAGTGATTTAAAAGGATTTGATCCAAACTTAGTTAAACATACTATATAAATAGATGATAATGTTAATCCTATCAATCAAATGCAAAGGCTAATCAATCCTAATATTGAGCCTCTCATGAGAAAGGATCTTACAAAGTTGATTGAGTCTAAGATCATTATTCTTATTAAGCATTCATCTTGGTTAGAAAACTTAGTCCTGGTAAGGAAAAAAAATGGGTAAATTAGGTTATATGTTGACTTTAGATATTTGAATATATTTTCCTTGAAGGACCATTATCCTCTTCCTTCCATGGAGTAGATGTCTCAAATTATGGCAGGTAGTGAAAGCTTCTCACTCCTTGATGGATATTCCAAGTATAATCAAATTTTGGTAAAGGAAGGAGATCAATAAAATATAGAATTTAATACTAAATTGGGCATATATAATTATAATAAAATGCCTTTTTGTTTATCTAATGTTGGTGTAGCCTTTCAAAGTGCAATAGATATGGCTTTTCAAGCTCTAATAAATGATATAGTGTTGGTGTATCTTGATGATATCACAGTTTTATCTAAGGATGTAAAAGATCATTGACTCATCTTAGGAATATTTTTGAAATATGTGGAGATTTTTTAATCTCTCTCAATCCAAATAAGTGTGTGTTTATTATCCATGAAGTCAAACTCTTGGGACACATTGTTTCAAGAAACAACCTATCCATAGATCTTGAAAGGGTGAGTGCAATCTTGGCATTGGCTTTACCCAAACATAAGAAAGGTTTTCAAAGTTTCTTTGGAAAAATTAATTTCGTGAGGTTTATTCCTGATTTTGATAACTTAGTCAAGTGTCTAACCTCTATTCTAATTATATATGAAGTGTTTACTTGGACAAGAAGAAGGAAGGAGAGTTTTGAAGAGATCAAGCAAGCTATTACTCAAGCTCAAACCCTTGCAAGGAATTCAACTTGTATACCTTTGAAAATTAAGAAGTAATCTCTACCATGGTCACTCAATCAAATGAATAAAACTTAGAGTAGCCTATTACCTTCTTTAGTCAAGGATTGGAAGTCTATGAGATAAGATACAACTATGTAGAGAAGCAAACAATTTTAGTTTATATAAGTCTAAATAAGTTTAGGAATATGTTATCTAACAATAATATTCATATATTGGTACTTCATCTTAGTCTTAAATACTTATTTTTGAGTAGATATTTGAATGAAAAAAGGGTTGGTTAGATTAGAAAAGTAATGGAGTATGATGTAGAAATCAAGAAAACCAAGCTAGTGAAAGGGAATGGATTGTGTGAGAACCTTAATTGAGATTTTAAGGAATAAAAATAAGTTATTTTAGACCTTCATTATGATCCTATGATAGTTGCATCTTCATCAATGAGGAGTTGGACACAAGAGACGATTACTTTTCTTCAAACTAGTGAATGTCCACAAGGCTTAGATAGAGCCAAAAGAAGTTAGTTTAGATTATAATTTATTCCTTATGTACTTGTTAATGGAGTATCGTTTAGGAAATAATTATTAGGTGTCCTATTAAGATGTGTTAAATTAGATCAGGTTGAGAAAATATTATTTGAGTTTCATGATGGACTAGTTGGTGGTCACTTTGCTCTAAGAACCACAACTACTATGATTATGAGAGCTAGATATTTTTTGGCCTAGTTTGTTTAAAGATACTCATGTTTGGGTAAGGAAATTTCATAAATTTGACCTATTTGATGTAAAATAAATGATTTATTCCCTACCTCTTCATCTAATATAAGTAGACCAACCTTTTATGCAATGGGGTCTAGATTTCATAGGCCTAATTAACCCACCTTCTAGTGTTGGTCACAAGGGGGCGTTGACTACCACAAATTACTTTACAAGATGGGTGGAGGATGTTTCTTTCAAGGAAGAAAATGAAAGTTTAGTTTTAGACTTTTATGAAATCATAGTGAGAAGATTTGGGGCTCCTTCAACAATAATTTTAGACAATGCATTGGCTTTCTTTAGAATGAAGACAAGTGAGTGGGCTTTGAAACATGGTATTTACCTTAGTACTTCCTATAAATATTATCTACAAGGGAATGAACTATTTTTTTCCACTAATAAGAATCTAATTAGGATCATCAAGAGGACAATAGAGGAAAACCAAAGAACTTGGCATTCCAAGTTGAAGATAGTTCTTTGAGCTAATAGAATCACCCCCAAAAGAGTAATTAAAATCTCACCATATACACTTATTTATGGGAGATAATATATATTTCCTATTTCACTTGAGTTACCATCCTTGGATCTCACTTACCAACTAGAGTTGATGGAAAATGAATGCATGGACGTCAGGTTGTGTGAGTTGATGGAGCTTACAGAAATAAATGATCAAGCTATGCAAACTCTAAGAGATCACAATGATAAAAAAAGAAGAAGAGATAATTATAAAATAAGTCCATTCCAAGAAGATTCCAAGAGGGGTACATTGTTCTAAAGTTGGATGAAGATAGGTCTAAGCCTAGAAAACACATAAATTTTGATGCTTTATGGAGTGGCCCTTATATCATCACTCAATGAAAGTAACACAATGATTTACAACTCTCAAAGTTATATGGAGAGGAGCTTCATATCCCAATGAATTGGATCTATCTCAAACATTTCTACTAAGGTTCTCTTATCTCCTTATACATAGTTTTTGTTTTTCTTGTTTTCCCTAAGTGTTTATGCACATGTGTGAGTCTTATTGGTGTCTTGATTTGTTTTGTGTTTACTTAGTATGTTGTGATTATTTTTTATGTTTTAGACAATTCTTTTCTCATTTTATTCAAGATTTTATTGACTTCCTTGGCCCATGTATTGATAAGGCTACTGGTCTTTAGTATAACAGGCATACTACCCCTATGTGTCACTAATTTATTGACCAAATTTGACTTTAAGGTCAAATTTGGACCGTTATAGATTAAAAATTGGTTTTTAGATGATTTAGGTATCTAATAATTTATAATATGGTATGTCATAATCCATTTTATGTTATTTAATGCCTTTTTAGCCTTAGTCATAGTCTAATAAGTTTATTTGTCATTTTGGGTCATTTAGTGGACTTTTAGGGTGGAATGGTTTACAAGGTATCTAGTTATCATATATTCCTTTAAAACATATATTAGGTTAGATTACCTATCAATAATGTTAGTTCAATCAGAAATTTTAAGGTTATCTAACTAAAATTCAAAAAGCCAACTGAAAAAGGGAGAGTTTAGAACTTGTACGACCCATGGAGGAAGGTGACATGTCAGATAAGGTGATGGAATATATATTAATATTAATTAGGTTCATATCCATCCTTTACATGCTCTTTAAGTTCCATTTTTAATCTAAAACCATTCTGCTCCTTCTTTACGTTTATAGACACGTAGAAATGACTAACAGGTTTGTGCTTAGTACAGATAGCTAAAGAGGTTTGATATAAAACTATTTTGGGAGGTGGTATTAAAATTAGATAAATCCATTTAAATAATAATATTACAAGGATTTTTAAACCATGCTTTATCAACTATATGTAACAAGTTAACTATGTTTTTATACTCACTGTTTCCTGCACCCTATAGGTTTTGCTCCATTTTGGATAAGTCTATACAAACCAATCAGTGATGTTGACTCTAGATGATTTTATATATCTTATAAAATTATTTCCATGCTTATTTTCATGTCTCATGTCATTTTTATGATAAATTTATCCCATGTTACAGGAAGTGTCACCATTATGAGCTTCAATCAAGTTCTTCTTTGTTGTGTAATGTTGGTCTTCTACAGAGGTCTCATGTGAATAAAAAATTGTTTTATCCAAGTATAAAGGCCATATGATCACCTCTTCCCATTTTGGTTTCATTACATCATGCTTTTTGTAACTTACAATCTTGCCATTCCTCACAATCAACTCTTTGTTCAATTTCACTTGCAGTCACATGTATAAGACTTGCCAAGATTGTTCATGGAATGGTAATCATGGTATATCAGTTTTTTCAAGTAATTTGGAGATAGAGAGAGTTCATTTGGTTGTTAAATAAGAGATAAGTGTGGTTTTAAGCTCATGCACCACATGAATCATTCATTAGACACCCCTACCTACTCTATTTAGATGTTTCAAAGAGGTTTTCATGTTGGAATAAATGTTATGAAGCCTATCTTAGAGTCTCCTAAATTAAAATCATTAATTTTAAGTATTATAAATGAGTTTGAGTTTTTTATGAGTCCATTCATCAACCTATCCTTCTCCATTCTATGCTCACTGCCTGCATACAACCCATACACACCTACAATAGCCTCCTTAATGATGTCATACTAAGAGGTGGAAAAACATGGTGGAAATCTTGATATGTGTTTCAATATATTAATATTTATAAGTGTGAATTTGGATACTTGGTGAAGTCATATAACTGTTTACAAACCTATCCATCTTACATACTGCCCAAAATTTCATGCTTATTACATGTGTGTATGAATGATCACTTACAAGTGGTACCACAAAGTTTTAGAGATCCTTGTATGGGGAATTAGAGACATGAAAAACCCCATTTTTTATTTTCTAGCATGTATTTTCACCATTCTAGACCTATATGAGTGATGAGGCCAAGATATGCTCGATAAATGTATAATAAATGACCTCATCTTACTCTTTCTTTCTATTAAGTTTGATTGCATTTTGAAACTTTTATGTTGATTTAAGATGATTTAGGATGTAATTATCCATCTTTTGTTGATTTTTATTATAACATTTAAAAAAACCTATAATTCCTAACAAGTGTGTTGGAAAATTCAAGTTTTGCACTAAAACAAGTCATCATCAGGCTAAAGAACAAATATGAAGTGGATTGCATGTTTTTAGAAGCATTGGAATCAATTCATCTTAGTTTTGGAACTCCACCATACTATTTCAAGTTGTCATATTTTTAGACTTAGCTCTGGAACTCTATATTTAGCCCCAAAATTATTTGAATTAGCTCCGGTACTCCTATAGATAAGCTTCGAAACTTTCATGGCTAGATATAGAACTGATACGGATCTATTCCAAAATGGAAAGTGATTTGTCAAGTCAATGATCCCATTAAATCAGGAATAGATTCCCAATTTCCATATTTGCGAATCCAAGACATTTATCACATAGTTGGACATCTAGCCACATCTTGATTCAGCATCTATTCTAGGTACGATTCAGTTCCATCATATCTATGAAACAGTTACATCCATCAAAGTATCTATATATACAGACCTGAGAATTTAGGAAGATAGAGAAGAAGATCATTGAAGAATAGAAAGAAAAAGGATAGATTAGTACATTTTGTAATACATAATATTTTATCAATGAAATAGCCATTTTTATTTTGAAAGCAAATTAAATTATTCAATCCTGTTTCTAGTTGGAGCAAGGGCCCACTCCTGCAAAGAACTAGGATATTCATTTTTGGTCAGCATTTATATTTTATTTAAGCAAATAGGTAACTCTGTTAAATTTATAAATGCTTCCAACTCTTTAAAGTTAAAATTTGTTGTAAATTTGTTCTTGTAGGAATTTTAGATTAAATTATCATTTCTTTGCAATCATTTTCCAGTAATCTATTTTATTATGCAAAAGTGTGTTTATTTCTAGCAAATTCATTTCTGCAAACGTGTGTTTACTTCTAGCAAATTCATTTTTGCAAACGTGTGTTTACTTCCAGCAAATTCATTTTTGCAAATGTGTGTTTACTTTCAGAATTTTCATCATTTTATTCTAATAATATTTTGACCAATAAGTCCTTAAGACATTAAAAATCCCCCAAAAACAAAAAAAGAAAAAATACAAATACCTACAATCAATTACTAAATCATTATGATTCCTCTTGTTGCATATAGCTTTAGACACAGCCTTGGTTAAATATGACATCAATATAAAGTTGATTAAATGTAGGGAATAATGACACCCAATAATGAGGTCTTAAAATGACAAATGGAAGTGTAAACATCTTGTAGGAAGCAAAGATTGAGTTCAGGGAAACTTTCTCAAAAAGGTGAAAACAGAGGTCTAGGGGCATGTTGTGAATATCATATAACATGGTTACAAATATTTTTAAAGCATATAAATAAGTATAACTTGTATCACCTAGTATAGATAGGATCTATGCCAAATATTGAGGTCAAAAATTGAGTAGAAGATAGAAGTTTGGAGCCTCAACTATGCCCTTAAAAGCACTAAAACCTTGCATTAATTTCTATAGGTTTTGAGTTTTGAATGACCCTTTGACATCTTAAGGATTAAAAAAAACACATTATCATGTTGGAATGGTCCTAATAATCAAATTTTGTAAAAAATATCATTAATTTCATCATAATGATGTTGATATATAGTATTTCAAGCTTCATGGACCCCTATAGGTGTCCCCTCATAGGAAAATGTTCACTTATAGTAGAATAGGCATGTAGTGACCCAAGCGTGGTGTTTTGATGATGTTTTAGGGAATATAAGGTAAATTTAGGTATAAAAAATATGATTTTTGACCTTAATGATTCAATTATGGTCTAAAAATAGCATGACCAAAGTCTAATTAAGTAAATGCACACCTATATGAGTCATTTTATAAGGGTAACATATTCAGGAGGTAGAATCTTATGATCTCAAAGTGCATGTAAAGAGTATATAAGGGGTTAGGAAGATGAAATAGGCATATTGAAATCTCAATTAATATCATGATGACTTCCATGTGATTTTTAATGTGTAAATATAAGCTTGTATAGACCTTTAAGGCCCTATATGCACCTACAGCTAAGTGTGCAGTCTTGGTGAAAGTGAGGAGATAAATATGCTTAGGAAGAGGAAGAGTGTTTGAAATTTTTTTGAAAATGTTTGATGATATATTAATAAAGTTTTTTCAAATAATCCAAGACCCCCTTTAATATTATCATTTACTCTCCCTACTAGCCCAAAGGCAGCAGTCCATATAGTTGCACTAGGAGACCCATGTAGCTCAATAGGTAAGAATGAGGAATCCAAAAAAAAAAAGTGTTTTTAGGAAAATTAAAATATTATTTATAATGAATTTAAGGTTTAATAAATTTTTAATAAACCTAAATTAATTTATTTTATGTCTTGAGAGGTCATTCTTAGGTGGAAGTGAAAAATACAAGCAAACAGTCCTTTTGGAGGCCCTTTTGGACAAATTAAGTTGGTTAGGTGCCTATATAGATGAATCTAGATTATAAATTTGTTAAAAAAATTAATTATTACATAATAAAACTAATAAAATCTTAATTTTTCCTTTGGGAAGAAGGATATACCTCACTATTTTGTCTCAGAGGTCAACTAGTCAAGAAAATTAGGCTTTTGGTAAAGCAAGCAAATGAAGCTAAGGAGGGTGAGAAAATTGATATAAAAAATTGGTAACATAAAGGAACATATTTTTAGGTATAATAAATGTAAATAGGTGTTTTTAATCACTAATTCAATCTCAGACCTCTCAAAATGATTGAAACACTCTTACACACAATCCAACTAGAGAAGCCTCAATTAGGCCTACTTGGTGAATGAGAGGAATAAATGAAAATGAGTGCTTGGAAAGTTATGTGATGAATTTTTGAGATTTAATTAATTATTAAAAATAATTATAAACCATCCCATCCATGAGATATTAGTCCAAATAGCCAACCTAGCAGGATGCATGTGAAGCCTATTAAGCCTTAAAGTGACCTATAGCCAATTAGGGGTCCAACTTCACTTCTAGATCCTGGTGAGTATTATATCTGGTTTTAACATGTTTATTAGATGTATTTATACATTTATGATCTTGTATTATGTATATAAACCTATAGGAAATCTATTTTTAGCTTAGAGACAGTCTAAGCATGCGGGAATTGTGAAGACAAGCTTGATAGGCTAGTTTTAAATGCCATATCTTCTCTAAGAATTTGAATGGAGACCAAAGGAGTTTCTAGGGGTTATTATGAGTAATTTAAATCATTTTTTTGGTATTTATAACATCAGGGATTTATGAACAAATCTTAAGGATAAAATGGACCTAAACCCCTACTAAACCCTTAGAAGAGACGTGATGGAGAAAACAAGCTTGGATACCTATTAAATTGGGATAAAATGACCATGAAAGTTATTGGATGTTTTATATTACTCTTTAGGGCTCCTCCACATCAATTTTTTTTCTACGCTACCTGTATGAACATGGTATAAAATGGCTTTCTTTGATAGTTTTATGCATTGTGCAGGTTATAGGAACAGTCAAGAGATGCAATAAAGTTTTGTAAGAATATATATAATTTTTATAACTCTATATGGTCATTTCATGCCTTTAAAAACTCCTAAGTTTGCAAAAAATAGCTCTCATCTTAACTAGTCAACACTGGCATAGTGAACATGATGGTGAGAAGTGTGAAAAATTTAACTAAATGTCCTTTTAAGGTGTTCCTAATGCCTCTAAACCCATGGAATGTCTTTACAAGTTTCATACACTCAATTTTAATAATTTTCATGTAAAAATAATTCTTTTTGGAAGCCAAGTGTGCAAGGTGTGTGGAAGAGGAGTTTTCTTAGACTGTAGATGGAGATGGCTCATCTCCAAAAGTTTCTACATGACTAAGACTACAAAAATTCATGGAGAGGCATGTATAAAATCATTCCCTCTCGTTATAATCATTATACCTATCCATATTTATTTTTGGGATGTTTAAATAGGGCTAAATCATGAAGGTAATTTTTTGAGCCAATAGAAGGAATTTCATGCCACTTTCCAAGAATTTCATGCCTTGTTTGGACAGTTATACTTCCTAACCTTACATGGTCCATTTCAAATATTATTATCATACATATTTAACCTATTTTATCATCTTTACAAGCACCCAAGTGACCTTTTGACTTCCCTTATCTTGCCCCTCTCTGAAATGTTATAAGTAGTGACTTTTTTACCTCTTTTGAGTGGCCTCCATTAGTTAATGGTGAAACCCTAGCCAATTATTTAAGCAATAAAAAATTTAATCTTCCTACTTAAATTCTACATAATTGAGTTTGGTTCCAAATCTTGTTGATCTTGTCTTGTAAAAGATAGTCTTTTCTAGCATGTTGTCTTTGATTGTCCACCAAGTATGCAGAAGAGTAATTATTGCAGCTCTTTGTTAGTGTTATTTATTATTTTATTAGATTTTTATAAGGGGTATATTATTTTATTCTCTAAAGGATCATTCATCATCCCTCCTAAACATCATTATACCTCTTGAACCTAGCATATGAAATATTGATGTAACAATCTGTCTTGAGTTGTGAGTTTTATGTGAAAGAAGATTTGATTTGCTCTAAGTAGTATAAGTTAAATCAATAGGAGGAAATTAAATATTTTTGCATCAACTTTTATCTTTTTTCATTTGTTTTCTTAACCATTTTCATGTAAATTTGATAAGTGAAAGAGTGTTTCAAAGAGTGCATCAAGGGAACTAGCCCTTCTAGAGATTCATCTCACTAAATTTCTTACCCATAGCAAGTGAGATGTTTCAATTGTGCCACTTGGATGAGGAGAGTTGAGACATCTCCTCAAGGGGTGAAAATCCAAGTGATGATAGTATCCATAACATCTATAGATTTATTTTTGGCTCTTATAACTTGTTTAAATTGGATGAATTTAAATTTGAGTTTGTGATCATCCACCAATTTTTTTTAAGGTACTAATTTCTCATCTTTTGTTTGGTACTAATCAGAGACTTGGTTTATAATGAGCTAAAAATATCTATAGACTTATAGATTTTGAATATTCCACTATACTACAAGATGAATTCTAGCTAACAAAGCTTCATATTCAACAATGTTATTTTTACATTGAAAACTAATGTGAAAACCCTTAAGAATATGATCACCTTATAGTGTTACAAAAATTATTTCCATTCTTGATCCATGAGACATGAAAGAGCCATAAAAAAAGAGTTTCCATTTTTGTGCTTCATTAGGTTCATAATAGACTCATCTATAAAGTGTATTATCATATGAGAGAAATTTTGAAGAGGAGTTTCCACCAATTGGTCTGCTATCACTTACCCTTTTATATCTTTCTAATTTGTGTAATTTATATCAAACTCATTAACCGACATCACCCATTTATCCACATGACTAGTTAAAGATGTTTTTTAAAATAGATATTTCAGAGGATCCATTTTAGAAATCAATGTTTTTTTATTGTTCAACATGTAATGTCTTAGCTTTTACTTATAAAATACTAATGCAAGACAATATTTTCCATCTGGATATAATTTTAATCATAGGATACCAATGTTTGGCTCAGATAGTAGACAACTCTTTCATTTTCTTAATCATCATGTTGAGATAATAATTACCCCAAGCCATTATCAATTGAAAAAATGTATAACAAGATAGGCTTTCTCATCTTGAGAGGTGTTGAGTTTTTAAGTCACCCTTTGGTCAATGCAAGGCTTCCCAAATCTTATAAAGAGATAGTGAACCTATGATGACCTAATTACTTCAATCAAAAGTTTCACAAATGCTTCCCATATGTATTCAAGTTTAACATGAAGGCATAAGTCTACATAGCAATATAGTGATGAATTGTACTTGCATAAAGTTTTCAATATGTGCCCATGCACAGGATTTTATGGCATGAAATTTAGTAGGTGCACAATTTTAGGATATAGGACTCTAGCATTCTAAGTTTTCAAGAAAAATAATTTCACAAGGAGAAATTACCAAATCATGAAGATCATCCTTAATACTTCCAATCTTTATTCGTAATCTTATTCAAAGGTTTCCCCATTATTATCTAATAGAATTCCATGCTCATACATAGGATCATACATATATTCCCATGAGATGCACAACATATAACCCTCCTCTACCATTTCCACATGGAATTTTGATTCTCATCCAACACAAGGAAGCCTATGGTTCTCCTAGGAGAAGCACTAGCTCTCCACATGGTGAGATAACACTCATCTAATGTGGGTCCCCTTTGGAATAATTTCAAGTAGTGCCATCAATTAGCAAATAAAAAAGAGGGTGACCCATCAAATAACCATAGTAAATAAATGATACCCATGTGTCATCTCCATGCTACTCCTAGCCAATAAGCCAAAAGACTCTTTTGAGATACTGTTGAGATTACTTGTGTTCCCTCATAATATTTTACCCAAGAAAAATCATGAAGCACCACATGCCAAGTGGTAACATGATATAAATAAGGTCATGAGAGGTGGTTGATAAGATCTCAAGACATTATAAAAATGATCAAATGCATAAGCATCCACTAGATGTTAGGACTTGAGTACATGCCACCCTCTAACCTTGTTAGATAGATCATACCATTATGAACATTTATATCGAGAGATGATCCTACCACCAACTTTAGATCTGATCACCAAGTAGATTTCAAAAATCATGGTCATAGTACCTCAAAGGATTAAATTTTGCTTCTGTCACCCCCAAGTGTCACATTAATTGTAAAACTAGCTTATTCACTATAAAATCTTGGTTCTTTCATTAAAAAAAGGCCAACACATTTTAGAAACCTTATGCTACTGAAATTACCCTTCATGAGTACTTGTATTGGCTAAATATTATAGACTAATGAGAAATAAGTTAACCTCCTATTATTCTAATGATCTATGTGATACTTGTGTTTGTTTATCCTTGACTGTGGGTAATGTTCTCCCCTCTCACCATTGTCCATTCCTAGTACCTCCTCATCAAACTTGGAAGTCACTTATAGGTTGTATTCTCTACACACTTGGGTTTATGTTGATACTATCTATGGACCATATTTTATCCCTCTTAGTATCACACCTCTATGTGAAACACTTATGCACTTGAAGTATCCTTAGTAGAAGGAGCACTCACTCTATTCTAGGTACATCACCTTTTAATTTCAACATTAAACTCTATTTCCACTCTTTTAAGCATATCTTCTTTAATATTTTAGATTTGTACACATATGTGAATGGAATTCCCTTTGATGTGATGATTTCACAATTCTCATTATCCTTATACCAATCTAGTTTAGGATGAGACTTATCAAAAGGGTTTAGTGTTCAATCATCCAATCATATTTTTAGCCATAAGTTTATGAAATAAATTATCAATACACTCTCTTAATTTGTAAAATGGATGTCAATCAAACTGCTTTCTTAGAGGAGGCCAATTTTATAAATTAATTGGTTGTAATTAAATTTCCCTCTTCATTAATAGTGCTTAAACTATTTGAACATGTTGTGTCTCTGTGACTCTATTACCCACCATATTCTTGCTATAGTTTAACTACTTGGGTTTATCTACCAAATTATTAGATTGGATGTTGAAGCTTGGTTTTGATTCTAACTTTGATTCTAACTAGAAGATTGACCTAGATTCTGATTTAAAGAATAGATTTTAATCAATCCTATACCTATCAATGCTCTCTCTATTTGAACCCATTTTGTGATAACATCATCAAAAGTTTCTATACATTATAATATAAGATTGAGATCAAGCTTCTAATTCATATTTTTGCATGAATATATTGGTCAACTCAATGTATGGTAGTGTATGTAGACATCTACTAGCTACTACATGCCATTTTTGAAGATAAGTGGAAAATTTTTCTCCTACCTTTACTTGAGAGTGCACAAATCCACTGTAGTTAATTCATGTTCTATGTTATGTGAAAAATGTTTGAAAAATTATTAGATAAGTTATCAAAATTTAGAATAGAATAATGTCACAGATGTGTGAACCACTCTAATGTAGGTCTAGCCAATCTCTGGGAGAATAGATGAAGTAATATGTTTTTATCATAACTAACCTCTCGACAAGCCACAAAGAACAATCTCAAATGCTATCTTGGATATCCTTTTCCTTTATATTTTAAAAAAAATGGAATATCAAAATGATATGGCAAAGGTATATTGAAAATACTTGAGTCAAATGGGTATGAACATATGTGATCCATTTTGTATTTTCTATTCTAATTTCTGGACCATAATCTTGATATGGTATCTTTGATTGCTTGTAGTTCCTAAAAAATAAGATTATTTTGGTAAGTGGGTTGAATATTAAATTATTGATCGTGTTATTATAGATTATAAGTAATTTGGTGTCGATTTTGATTAGAAGAAGGAATTCCAACACATCATTTTAGTGGAGGATGTTGGTACTAAATGTGGTTAGACTAAGGAATGAAAATGCATTGTTGTGTAGTAAGAAGTGTGTTTTTTTGTCTTAGGAATTGTTTTTGATTAATTGGAACATGATATTACATATTGGATAGGACTTGACAAAAATTATAAGGACCTTTAGACATATTGGATTGGAGAAGTTGTGAACTTGATGTAATGGTTTATGGCTCAATGGGAACTTGTTTTAAAAGAATTTTCTCATATGAGTTCTCAATATTGGATTTGTTTGGTACTTGATGGGGATTATTAAATGTTTGAATTTTTTCCACAATAGGTTGTGAAGACTCTACAATTACCTTTTACTTAGGCCGTAGACATTTCAACATGGGAAAGTGAATCAACTATGGGTTCCTTTTCTTGTTGCTCAATTTGAAACTCATCAATTGGATTAAGTATCAATGTATAAAGGATATTAATTACTTATTCATCTTGTTTTAATTTTGTGATAAGAACATAGGATACAGAGTCGAGTAATTCTTTCCCTTTTCTCAATTTTTTTGGATTTGTTGAGGGTTGAACCTCTTTGGGATCATGTCTATATGAATGGGTATCATCACTCCATTCTATAATTATTACATGGTTAAGATTAGGTTGTGTTAATCATTATCTATGGATATTATCTATAGATAAATCAATAGGTACTTTGGTTCACATCTCTATTAGATGTAAAATATTGTTGTCTCTATCAATATATAACTGGTTCTCAAACTAGTTTTTAGGCACATCATAAATAGGTAGTTCTTATTATTAATATTATAATTTATTAACCTTCATTCCTCTTGATTATAAGGATAATCATCCTCATATAGTCATTGGCCATATTTCTCTTACATAAAGGGATCAGTTTGATTTAGGATCCAATCATCCTCATAAGTGACATTATAGGCCATACCACTTTGAATGTAATGAGGCATTATTGGAATCAAATTTTGAAACAAACTTGGATAATAAAGGCATATTTTGGGAAAATATTATAAGAAAATATTTATTAATGACATGTTACTATTACATATAGGATAATACCCAAAATAAGGATGTCTGAACACAATTCTAAGCAATAATGTTCGATGTGTAGATGAAATTGGGACATTCAACTATTCCTAGGCTTAATTTGTACTTTTATTTCCCTATTTTTTGGGTTCATATTATTTACTATTTTTCATTAAAAACCTATCTCATATTTTCATAAAACTTATCCGATAGTTTAAAATTTATATATCCTTACTATATAATGATTGATTACTCCCTAGAATTTGCATGTCTTTATTATCCTATTCTCATATCAATTTTTAGAACATTTAAAATGGATATAAAAGATCCTATTTTTCCTCCTAACCCTAAGGATTGTGATAATTCTCATCCCTCTAACTAGGTTTAGAGTATCGCTTATCCAAGGGGTAAGATGGCCCATTCTATATTTCCAAAAGAAAGCAATAAATTCAAAGTACCTAAGATTTGTGTTTGTAGATCCCTAAAAGATAAAATCGCTAGTATGATTAATTTAATAAAAGAGTTATAAAATAAAATTGTATACTTAATAGAATCCAATACATGGTAGTTTTAATCATGTGTTCACATCCTCATCTACTAATGTTGTGCCAAATAAGGTTTTATATCAAAATGAAAAGCTAAAATAGGATACATCCAAAATAAATGATTCCAAAGGTGAAAAAAATACTATGAAGAGACCAAGTGAAATCCTAAAAGAAATGCTTCAAAACAAAGTGGTCAACTTACTTCCTATATATCCTATACAAAGATCCAAATAATATTATGCATATCATAAAATGTATAGGCATCATACAAATCATTACTTTACATTGAAGAACCAAATACAAAATCAGAAAACATAGTGGTGATCATATCATTGATACATCAAATAAGAAAACCACTCATATTCTAAGTAATTATCCTAAAGCAAAAATAACAAAACAACAAATGTGGGTATTGTAGACACTCCAATTTTATCACTTCCATGTCTAATAACACAATGGAATGACTTCCCATAATTTCACACATCCTTGGTCAATTGTTTTGTCAATTATCAATTTTTATGATCAATTTCTTCTTCTCTATTCAATTATGATTTCTATAATCAACTGTCATTCTCTGTTAAATTACTTTCTCTATATCAATTTCAATATATTGATCAATTCCTCACATTTTATTAATTAAATAGGTATTTTGAGATATTTAATTAATTAATCTTCCAATTAATAAATTAATTCTTCTTTTCCATCCAACTGGACATCTTCATGCAAAATGAAATATTGAGATCCTAAGGATATACCCTTGAGAGCACAATAATTATGCAAAGAATTAGCAATAAAGTGGGATTATTCTCCACCCTTCATCTTGAAAATAAGATGAAGAGCGCAAATTTTGAGATCCATGTGCTCTCTTAGAGAGGATGCTCCACCTTTCATCTTGATTGATATGAAGGGATTATTTTCATTCATATTTGATATATAAAAATATCATCTTCCACCCTTTATCTTGATTGAGATGAAAGGATTATTTACATTCATCTTTGATATTTTTAAATGACATCTCCATCCTTAACCTTGATTGAGATGAAGGGTGTACATCATTGATCCATGTGCCCACTTGAGGACCCTTTGGCAACTGTTCATCTTGAATTCAAGATGAAGGTCCTCATCAATCCTATTTTATTATAAATAAGATCATTCACATCACTATTCTCATGTTCAAGTGATATAGCAAAGACTTAGTATTTTATCAAGCTAAACTTGTTCATCAATATACACTCTTTGATCAAAATCTTCATGATCCATAGCTTTTATGGATATGTTTAACTTCAAATTTGCATTGATAAACACCATCTAAAAACTACATCCAAGCCACATCCCAATAAAAATCAAGATACAAAATAGGTTTACATGGTGTGAATCTTTATGCATTTGTAGTCTCTTTGGTATTTTGTTGAGCTCCAATGTCCTAGGTGTGTCTTTAGTATTTGTTTTCACTTTGTTTGTCTTAACCAAAATTTTGTGAAAATATTAAGTATATACATTCTTATGACACATATAGCACAATAAAATACCATGGATGTGTCATTAGAGTGTAGATCTTTAATATTTTCACAAAATTTTGGTTAAGACAAGTAAAGTGATAACAATTACTAAAGACACACCTAGGACCTCAAATCTCAACAAAATAACAAAGTGATTATAAATGCATAAATATTCAAACCATGCAAACCTCCTTTGTAGCTTGATCATTGTTGGGATGTGGCTCAAATGTATATTTTATATGGTATTTATCAATGCAAATTTGAAGTTAAGCATCTCCATAAAAGTAATAGATCATGAATATTTTAATTAAAGAGTGTAAATTTATGGACAAGTTTAGCTTGATAAAATGTTAAGACTTCACTATATCACTTGAACCTGAGAATAGTGATGTGAATGATATTATTTATAATAAAACCATTTTAATGAGGAACCTTCATCTTGAAGTCAAGATGAGTAGTTGTCAAAGGGTCTTCAAGTGTGAACATGGATCAAGCACATATATAATTGATGTAAGCCCTTCATCTCAATCAAGATGAAGGGTAGAACACCCTCTCCAAGAGACCACATGGATCTCAAAAGGTGGGACCTGCATCTTGTTTCCAAGATGAAGGGTGGAAAATAATCCCATTTTATTACAAATTTTTTGCATAATTATTATGCTTTCAAGGCTATATCCTTATGATCTCAAGATTCCATTTTGTATTAATATGTCCACTTAGAGTGAAAATAAAAATTAATTAATAATTGGAAGAGTAATTAATTAAATATCTCAAAATAACTATTTAATTAATACAATGTGAATAATTGATCATTATACTAAAATTGAGATAGATAAATTAATTGATCAAAGAATGATAATTGATCAGAGAAATGATAATTGAATAAAGAATAAGGAATTGATTAGAGAAATTAATAATTGAACATGTAGACACCAAAATACTATCAAACCCCCCCTTGGTCCCTTTCTAACTTCAACATGCCTAACCTATACTTTATTAATTTAAAATACTTATTTTAAATTAATCACCCCCTAGACACCTCACCTTGGATTTCTAGCTCTTAGGCCATTTATCACCCTATGACTAATCATAATTACCTAAGACCTAATTTTAACTCTTCCACTAATTCTCGTGCCTATTAAACCTACCATTTGGACTGTTTAACAATGACAACCAAACCTGGTAGATGGAAGAATGGGCAAAAGGCTAAAAATAGCCTTTTTCATATTCTCTAGGCACCGATGTCGATTAATAGTCGATTGACGTCAGTGGTATCACAAACGTCGATTGTTTAAAACTAAATTCCAACCTTGACTGCAGCCTGAATGCAAATTCTCTTGCTCTTAGGATCTAAATTCTCTTACTCCTCGACCCTTTGCAGGCATCAGCATTCTATCATCACTCTCTAGGCTAAGAAACTCTATAAAATTCACTCCACATTGGATTAGAAGATTGCACGAAGTCTCCTACATCAGCCATAAGGGAAACAAGTCTTCTACACTTCTGGTACTCCACCAAGAGCTAAGTATTCTTCTAGTTTATATTTCAATATTTTTAGAATGCATTGGTGATTAGTCCATTGAATATTCTTGAGTACTATTGATAAACAACCCAACTTTCTTCCCAAGGCCTTCCTCTCATTATTATTCTCTTTCCACCCTTGTCCTCTACCTTAACCCTTTCCCAAACCATATTCACTATGCTGCAATCCTCCACAAACCATTAAATAGACCTCGACTCCTTCCAGACCCCTCTATCGACCATAAACCCATCCAAAACCTGTCCAAGGCCATTGCCTTGACCGACATCGACCATTGCCCCTATCGACGTCGGGAAGCTAACCAACGTCGGCAACCTTGACCAACCGATGCCGATAGAACTACTGACGTCGGTGACTGTGATAGACTGAGAGCAAAATACAAGTACACATTATCTCTATTTATTTTGTTTAGTCATTCACCATTTCTCTTTCTAGCAACAATCTTTTATCAACTAGTGGACTGTCATCCCTCAAGGAAGTCTTTGCACTTTTGGGACCAAGCTTTTCTTAGCAGTCCACCATATATCTACCTAACATTTTCTTTGTTTAATTCTTTCTTATCTATAAGTGTCATCCTCCACAGCCAAAGAGGAGCTCCTTCAATCATCTCGATATAGTGAACAACTTCATCTAGGTATCATCTAACCCCTGACCATTATCCTTTAGTTTCTTATTTCTTCTGAATGTAAAAAGTGAAAATGAGTAGAAACATTCTGGCACGTGCGGTGGGACCCTAGATTTTTTCCTTGGGTTCATTTATTTTTCTTCTAAAGACAAACTTTCATATAGGTGTATTAGGAAATTTTCTCTTCTTGCATCCTTCTTCTTTCTTTCTCTTTTAAAAAGACACCATTAACACAAGTTAAAAAGAACTTTTTCTTCTTGTCACTTCTTTTCTACATCTTAGAGTAGTGAAATTCATGCTCTTAACCTTTTCCTAATTGTGTGCATCCAAACAAAAACATTTCAATTTGGGCTAAAATCTATTGCATTTCATTCTTGCTTGAATACATATTTAGCCTTCTCATCTAGTAATTAACCACATTATGAATAAATCGTAGTGCACATATGTTACACGACCAGACCACTTTCACAATCAAACATCTAAACATACCTGAGACAAGGCCTGACTAGGATTTCATCACCTAGTGAATACCTTACCCTTCCTGGTAATCCTACTTGGACTTCACTACTAAGGGGAGAACCCACTATGTTCTCTTGCAGAGTATAAACTCTAGGGGAAGTATATATTGGCTAAGCGACCCAGCTTGTCTCTGAGCTCGTGAAGTGAGGGGAGTAAGCTCCTAGTACCAGGCCACATATGGAACCTAATATAGACTTTGAGCATCAAAACTCAACCCAAAACCAACCTTAGACTGCTTCTTTTAATACCTGTTCTAACGGCCCAACTTCCCAAACACACTCTTCTAAGGCATAAGCCAACACGACTCTAAAATTTATTCTTAAGAATTTAACATTTAGAGGCTACTTGTCTTCATCAATTTTTCTATTTTTATCTATTTTTTTGAGCTAGCAAGGATGCATTATTATGAGCTCCAAAAACAACTCAGAACTTTCTTCTTTCTTCCAAAAACTTTCAATTTTTTGAGTTTCTAGAAATACACAGTAACCGACATCAGTTTTTCCACCGACATCGGCAACTGATATTCACTGACATCGGTTATCTAACTGACATCAGAAAACTTACTTCATCGACATTAGTTTTTCTACTGACGTTGGTCACTGTCAAAAAAATTTCTTCTCAAATAGCAAGCTAAAAACCTAACCTTTTTGCTATTAAAAACACATTCTGGTTTTTTGAGGCTGAAACATATAGTTTTTAGAACCTGAACCTATTTGGCCTTGAATGATTTTGACACGTAGTCAAGCTAAAACTCTTATTGACCATGCAAGGCAACAACCACTCCCACCTTCACCTTCTATATCAAGTCTCCAAATGGAGTATAATTCAAAAATTGAACGTACTCCTATCCAACCAACTCAACTCAACATCCAATTATTCTCGAAGGGGATCAAGACTTTGAAAGGTTCCTTGACCTCAATGTCAAGGCTCTTCAGCACTATCTTGTGAGAAGTCAAATGCGAGATCCTTCAGGTAACCTAGTTTATGGGATGCCAACTTCTTTAGTTGAAACAGAAATCATATCAATAGCCTCCATAACCCAACCCATGCTCACCTAGGCCATTGCCTCAACTAACAACCCGACCATGACTAATCTTCAAAGTGTGGCCTCTCCTTCTATTTTTGGACCTACCTCCATTGGGGTTTCTATATCCCCTCAACCAAAAACCATTCAACAAAGTTCTACACCATTCTAGAACTTAATTGTCTCCATCCCACCTACTCTTGCACCCATAAATACAAGAGCGACTACTTATCCTTCGGCTAGTGTTGCCACCATCCATTGACCTTTGGCAATATCATGTCAAGTTGTGATCTCTAGCTTCATGACATAACCATCCTTGACTTCAACATCAGTCCCTATGACTAGTTACCAATATGTTGCACCTATACAAGCACAACCAACTATGTCATATGCTCCACCTAACACCTTCCAAATACCTTACAACCTAGGGGCACCCCACCTGCAAATCCATCAACTGATCTAATCAAGATGTTGATGGATAAGGTGTCTAATCTTGAGACATCTATTTCGGGTTCAAGAAATGTTCTCTCATATGAACAAATCTGTAATGAACCTATTCATCCTTCAGTCCCAATCCGACCATATCCTAGTCAGTGCGAATTTCCCAATTTTACATGCTTTAAGAGTAAAGAGGACCCACAGCAACATCTACGAGTGTTTAGACACGCCTATTACCTTATATCACATGATGATGCATTATTACTACGCACATTTCCCATGTCACTTTTTGGTGCTGCCCTCAATTGGTATAGTTCTATTACCAGTCACTCTATCTTTTCTTTCACTCAACTCACCCAACTATTTCTTGACCACTTTTTAATCATCACTAAAAAGGTCTCCATCACAGACCTATATTCTATTAGACAATTCGACGAAGAATCAATAGCTGATTTCATTACTTGATGGAGAGGTTTAATCAACCAACTCTCCTTTTCTTTACCTCAACCTGAGCTTATTGAGCTCTTTTCACAAGCATGTGCCAAACACATCTCATCTACTTTTTGGGTCTAAACATTTTGCACATTTGAAGAAGCCTTCCCCATGGCTAAGAAGCTTGAACTCTGTGCTGTCGAAGAATATAAAGTCAAACTACGTAGTAAAAATACTAATGCAAAAATAAATGACCCTTCATCCAAATCTTTTTCTTCCAATTCCAAATCTAAGGGATCAGCAAATGATGTGGTACTTAGACCATCATCATCGACCATAAATAACTAATCTGAACCTTCCACATGTCAAAGCATTACATGACAATTCTAGCAACAATATGTACAGTGTCAATATACTCCAATAGGAGAAGCATACACATCCGTGTTGGATAAACTAGTTAAACAAGGAGTCATCAACCTCCCCCAAATTCAACCACCACCTCAATTTGATCCCTCGCGTGCCATTCCTGCATGGTATAGGGAGAATGACTTCTGTAATTATCACTGTGTCAAAGGCCATGACATAGACAATTGTAAAACCTTCAAGAACGTTGTCTAAGATATGCTAGACAAAGGTGATCTTGTCTTGGATAACCCAAACGTGCCACCTAACCAAAATATAGACATTTTTAGACAGCCTTTTCCTAACCATCCCCCTAGCCAAAACAACATTCAAAACATAGCCAAAGACCCCCAAGAGTGTAATATACGCATGATCGATATGGTTTCACCTTTTGTCCCTAACCAACCTCTTCCACAAACTGAAGAGGTTAGTCAACCTATCCCTCCACCACAAGAACTAATAGTCCTCCATCTACCCCTCTTATATTGGAGGATGCTTTAACCATACCAACGCCACTAGCCCCTCCTTCATCCTTCTTACTACCAATGGAGGACCATACCTTTCCTACTCTTCAACCACAAGTAGAAGGCACGATCATCCCTATGCTCTTTCCTCTCGAAGAACCCCATTCTCTAATTCTTTCTCCACTGAGAGAAGAACTTTACTCTTCACCTACTTCGATTGAAGATGATCTAGTAATGGCTCTCTCTCACCTTTGGCCTGAGATGGCCACATCTAACATAATTCCACTCTCACAACCACCCAAATCTTCTAAAAAACCAATTATAAAGCCTAGCACAACATCTTCTAAACCATTCTCTCGACTGGCTGGAAACTTAGGATTTCTCCATTCAAGGAACTTAAAACATGAGGCATTATGGGAGTGACTCAAAGCTCCTTATCTTACACATCCCATCTCATCTCATACTAATGACCCTCCTTCGACAAAATCTCCCAAAGTCTCCAATGAGGACTAGGCTTCTACTTCCAAATCTTTAAAAGCTCAACTGCCCAAATCTGAACCTAAACCCTCACAAACATCCACCATACTAAGACCAGTTAAATCCCTTGGTGTTCACCCCATATCTAACCTCACTCACCCACAAGTGAAGGTAGATTTGAATCTTGCCCCCCATAATAGTAGTCCTCACACCATATTAAATAAGGCTACTAAAACACATCAGAGAATTCCTCCTCCACCATCATCATTGCCCTCCATTTTGGGCCCACATCCTTCTACCTTAATAGGAGTGCTCCCTACTCCAACACCTAACAAAAACAAGTTACCTCAATTACTCCCTTTACCCACCATAAATATACCTCCTCTGAAAAACATGGCACCCCTCATGAAGAGAGTGTCATCTACATGAGTGGCCACACCACCAACCCAAAAGGTGGTACCAAAATCTCCCTCAACAACTCCCAAACACAAGTCACCAATACCTAGTGCATCAACAAGCACGAACCCCTTAGTGGGTTCATATGCTTTGATATTACGCTAACTTTTGCAAACTTCTAACATCACTCTTCCACATATTAAACCATTTCAACCTCTTAGACTAAAACTGTCTTGGTTCGATGACACTAAAATCTACCTATATCATCGCTCACCTGGGCATGACACTAAAAATTGTTGTGCCCTCAAGGTTGTCATTCACCATTACTTGGAAAAAGACACCCTTCTTGTTGAAGATACTATCAACAAATCTCCAACACTGTCAAATGTCTCTCAAACATCTTCTTCACCTTCATCAGAATCCCATCATCAGACTATGGTCCCTTTACCTCCTTCGCCCCCTTTATTCAAGATTAACACCATCAATGTGGCCACTAGGTCACAAACTTTAAATGATAAAGCAAAAGAGAAAGTTGTTATTCCTTGGACCTACCCATTTCAAACCTGCTCAACCACCCAAACCCAAGACTTCTATCTTGGGTGCATCCCAACCCACTTCATCGAAGGCAATCCATGATTCTATGGTGAAACAGCTTCACCAAACTCCCATAAAGATGACTTTATATGACCTCATTCAAATCTCTCCATAACATCATCAAGCTTTAATCAAAGCTTTACAGGTAGTGGAGGTCCAACCCCAAGACCCCCAACCACTAGCTGCCTTAGTCCAATCATTACCCAATGTCGCCTCTATTACCTTTAGTTATTCTGAAATTCCTACCTCCAACTTGGAAGATCAGGATGCTGCCCTTTTCATCATAGCCTACATTGATGGAACTCGAATTAAGCGAGTTATGATTGATGGGGGTACTAACATCAATATCATTTCCACCCATGCCTATGACCAATTAGCCCTCCCAAAAAATTGTATCTCTAAAACTGACGCAATTCTTCAATCTTTTAATGACACCACCACCATTACCATTGGCACCATTGTCTTACATATTCATGTTGGCCCATGAACAATCCTAGAGCTCTTCTACATCATTGAGGGATAGTTCCAATACAACATATTATTAGGATGACCATGGATTTGTGCCATGGCCTGTGTCCCTTCTACATTACACCATTGTGTCAAATTTGAACATGACGGTCAAGTCCATGTCATTCCTGTAGAACCCTCCCGTTTCAAGACATGTAACATAACTTATATACCCAATGATGTTCTCATTCCTTTAAAAACATTGACCCAAACACCACCTCCACCCGCAAAAGCTTTAACAAGTACGTAAATGGCAGATATACCTGCACCACCTCCTCAAGTGACAACAAAACACCCTATGGAAGATACCTTCCAACATCTTTCACTTGGGGAGTATCATTTACTCACCTTAGACATGTTCTAGACTCCTCAAGAGTATGGACAACTTCATCACAATCCTAGCTATGACCATTGTATCAAAATGGTCATCCCTTATGGTCTTCCCAATCTTCAAATAAATCTCATCTATGGAGGGCTAGATCGAGCTCCCACTAATGGGAATCCTCTTTCATCACCCCAACTATTTATTTCTGACTTCTCTTTTCTTGGCAACCCAAACTTTGCTCATACCTATCTTTATAGGTGTGCATGGAAGGGCTTTAGCTTTGGGTGCTATGAACAAGGCCCGCACTAGCCCATCGAACCACCAAATGAAGAGGCCATGAAGAATGCCAAGAAACGACATGGCCTGGGTTTTAAAGAACCTACTAAAATTTCTAAAAACCCTCACCACAAACCCATCATAGAACAATCACCTCCAAACTCACCTATTCCCCCATTTTCACCTATGGAGTCGATGGTTTCCATCCCTCCTAGTTTTTTTTTGCATAAACGCCATTTGCTTAGAACCCCTAACCTATCAACTAGGTGGGGTATCCAGGTCTCTCCCTCTCATTTATCCAAACATGATAGACGATGAATCTGCTACCATCAACACTATCCAATGCATAGACAATGATGCCATTCTCACCTACATGGGTGCAAATGACTCTTTCATCCAATTATCACTTCCTTTAGAAATGCAGGTTATGTTAAATGAATCAACCATTGACATTAACCTACCATCTTCTGACGTTCCTCATATCTTAAATATTGGTCAATCATTGGATACCCAGGAACAAATTGACTATACCAAATTCCTTTCAGACCATAGTAAAGCCTTTGCTTTGACCTACAGTGATATCCCTGGCATCGACCCTAACATCGTCATCCATAACATCATCACAAACCCAGAGGCTAAGCCTATCAGGCAAAAGCTTTGCAAGATGCATCCTTGTGTTGCACTCCTTGTCAAAGAGGAGCTTCAACGTCTTCTTTCTATCTCCTTTATCTAACCCATTGATTATCCACAATGGGTGTCAAATATTGTCCCTATCACCAAATCAACTAGGGGGATCTGAATCTGTACTGACTATCATGACCTTATCCTGGCTTGCCTAAAAGATGATCTTCCTCTACCCAACATCAACCAACTTGTTGATCTTATGGCCGGTCATGAGATGCTATCACTCATGGATGCATTTTTAGGATATAACCAAATCTTGATTGCGCCAAAAGATCAGCACAAAACTACCTTCATCACCCCATGGGGGACTTTTTGCTATATGGTCATGCCTTTTGGCCTAAAAAATGTAGGTGCCACATATCAACATGCCATGACCTACATCTTTTACGATCTCCTCCACAAAATCATGGAGGACTATGTGGATGACCTACCAGGCAAATCTAAACTCCACCACAACCATTTGACTATTCTCAAAATCATTTCACTCACCTCCTCCAATACAACGTTTGACTCAACCCCAAGAAAACGTCTTTAGGGTTCTCTCTAGGAAGCTTTTAGGATTCATCGTTTCCCTTTGTGGCATTGAGATTGATCCCGCTAAGATAAGAGCTATACTCGAGATGCCACCACCTAACAATCTAAAGCAACTTCATAGCCTATAAGGGAAGCTTCAATCTATTTGTCGCTTCATCTCACAGCTTTTCGACCGATGTCAACCCTTTCATCACCTCCTCAAGAAGGATGTCTCCTTTAATTGGGATAAGGATTACCAAGAGGCTTTTGAGGCTCTTAAATGTTATCTTATCTCTCCACCAGTCCTTATTCCACCTAAAGAAGATCAACCCTTCTATCTTTACATCTCAGCTACAAATCATTCTTTAGGTGCCATGATCACGCACCGAGATGAACAACATCATGAGCAAGTGGTTTATTATATAAGCCAAATGCTCATTGACTATGAAACTCAGTATACTCATACCTTAAGACTCTATTTGGCATTAGTCTTTGCTGCTACCAAACTCTGTCATTATCTTCTTAATCACAAAACTTATGTCATCACCCATACTGACCCTCTAAAATACATGCATTCCAAACCATACCAAAATCAACGTATGGCTCGTTGGCTCATGCTTCTTGCTGATTTTGACTTGGAATTCAACCAAAAAAAATCTATAAAGGGGCTAACAATCACTGACCAATTAGCGAATGCCCTTCTACCTGACAACCAACCTTCCCATTATGAATTCCCTGATGAATCCATCACCATGTTATCCATTGATGACATTTTCTATCAAATGACAATGTTCTTTGATGGGTCTAAATGTCAACACGGTAGGGGTGTGGGGGTCATTCTCATCCCTCACGAGGGTGAGCCCATGCCCCTATCTTTCAAACTTGACTTTGAATGTACCAACAACATGGCTGAATATGAAGCCTTAATTTTGGGATTCCAAACCACCCTTTTCCTAGGCATCAAGACCATAAACATCTTTGGCGACTCACAACTAGTCATCAATCAAATCAACGGTTCATATCTTTGTAAAAACAAAGTTTTACAAAGGTACAAACACTGTGTCGACACATTGCTAGAATCTTTTGACCATTACCTCTTTCAAATTATTCCTCAATCTATGAATAAGTTTGCTAATACTATGGCTTCTCTCACCTCACACATCCCATCCTCATCATCTTCCTCAAGAATTTATGTTATGGTACATCATTTGGTGTTACCTTCATATATCTCGAATAACATCAACCTCCTCAGCACCATTGACTCTAGTCTACAAGATGTTTGGTATAAACAACTTGTGGACTACTTAACTTATTCTATTGTCCCCCCTGATCTCTTTAGCAATGCCTGATGCGATTTTATCAAAAGCATAGCTCGATATACTATGCTAGGGGGTCTTCTCTATAAATGAGGTTTTGATGGCCTCCTTCTTCAATGTCTAACCTCCACTAAAACATCTCACGCTATCAAACAAGTCAATGATGGGATTTGTGGAGGGCATTTTAGTGGTAACTCAGTTGCAAAGCGCATCCTTTGCCTGGGCTATTATTGGCCCACTCTTCACCAAGACTGTAGCGACTATGTTCGATATTGTATCAAATGCCAACAATACGCTAACTTACTTCACGTCCCTAGCCATGCTCTATAAGTCGCTAAGGATTTTTGGCCTTTTTCACAATGGGGCTTAGATCTAATTAGTAAGATTAACCCTCATTCATCTCTTTGACATCAATCCATTATCACCGCAACTAAATACTTCACTAAATGGGTGGAATCTGTTCCTCTCGTCTCCACTAAAGTCGACAAAATCATCGACTTCATCAACACCCATATCATCTATCATTTTGGTGTACCCCGCAAGATCATCACCGATAACAGCAAATCATTAAAAAACAAAACTATCCAAAAACTTTGTGACTCATTTGGCATCAAGCTCAGCTTCTCCTTGCCTTAGTACCCACAAGCAAATGGGTAGGCCGAGGCTTCCAACAAAATCTTAACCAAAATTCTAATGAAGGTGGTCAACGATACAGGAAGGGATTGGTACATTCACATTCCCTTCACTTTGTGGGCCTACCACACTAGCATCCAAACCCCTATAGGTGCTACACCTTTCTCTTTAGTGTATGGAATAGAGGCTGTCCTACCTCTTGAAATTTAGATACCTTCTCTATGCATCTCTTTGCACAACATACTTTCCAATGATGACTTTCATCAAGATCAGTTGGCTCAACTTGAGTTACTTGACGAACGTCACCTTGATGCCCTCAACCATCTCCATATCTACCAAAATCACCTCCAATGTGGCTATAACAAAAGTTTGAGAGAATGAGATTTCAAAATCGAAGATCTTGTCCTCAAAGAAAACCAACACGTGACCAATATGGAAAGAAGTAAATGAGGCAAGTTTTCTCCTAATTGGCTTGAACCTTATATCATAACACACAAGTATGGATCAGGGACTTATCGTTTGTCTTCTCTTGAAAGCTGGCCAGAACTTGAGCCCCTTAATGCCTTGCATTTATAAAAATTCTACTGTTAATCAAGTAATCATTCACTTGATGTTTAACTCGAGCTCGTCCCTTGAGCAACCCTCGTCATCATCATTCCTATTCCTTTCAACCCTTTTTCCCTACAAACATTAGTCAACCCTTTGGTAAAGCATGAATGCTTTGTCCTTATAAAAGATAAACCCCCAAACCTCTATAGTCAAGTCCATGACCAAAAGTCTAGTAAAAAAAAACATAAAATTGGGATGCCTATACAAAGGTCATAAACTATAAATGTAGACTACTCCCTCGAAGGATAGCTACATCATTGTTGTAATTAATAGACTGCTCCCTTGAAGGATAGCTATTTAAACACATCAACATACAAAGTAGAATATAGACCACTCCCTCGAAAGATGGCTATACACAAATTTTGCTCTAAATAGCACTCTCTCAGAAGCTTCCACATCGATCAGCTTCACATATGACCACAAAACAAAACAACATCCCCACGTAGACTTCCCGCATAGATCAGTCTACCCAAAAAAAATTAAGTCATGGACTTGCCTATAGTTGTTCTCAGGGTCACCTAGAAAAGGGGCAATGTTATCCTTGCTAAATAGGGTTACACTATCCTTATACCTCACATAATCAAACCTATTACCCCAACATACCTAAGGGATTTTGAGCTCAGTTAACATCGAGTGATTTGAATACTTCTCTAACACAAATAATGGTCAATGACATAATGCATGAATGGGGTTTTTGTTTGCAATAACCCTATCTATGCTATCATTATGGTCCTTGTCAATGAAAGAACAATGTGCCTTTCACTTCTTACGCACTTTGGTCACATACAACCAAATCATTTTCTAAACCAAACCAAAACAACCAAACCTTTTTTAGACCACTAACATTATCATAGCCTATTCACACTAGTTTCTATGGAAACCAATACACATGGAAACTATCGACCACACAAATAATGTCAAGCATAAACCATTACTTGCTGAAGCATAAGCATACTCATTTCATTTTTAGCATACATCCATCACTAATATGGATATTTGCTAGGGATGGAAAACCCTATCACCAATGTTATAGAATACACCATCACATAATATGGAAAAGGCTGTAACATCATAACACACTCATCATTTCAAAACATGACCAAACCAATCATCAACCATTTTGACTCTTCTTCTGAACGACATTGGCTTGAGGCCCTTACAATTAGGGCTATGTAGGCAACACTCAGTTGGCATGGACTCTTCTTGGGTTAGCTCGACCATTTTCCTATTCATCTCCTTAATGATGTCAACCATTCATTTGTTCATCTACCTCATGGACAAACCATTTCACTTTTAACCATGACTTAACCTAGTCCAACCCACATCCATAATCGACCCTCTTCCTCCCTTTTAGGGAGAACTACATTGGCCTGAGGCCCTTCAAACAAGGGCTATGTAGGCAGCACTCAGTTGACATGGGGTCTTCTGAGGTTAGCTCAGCCATTCCTTCATCCATCCATCTAATGGACCAATTATCTATACCAACCCAAAATCATGACCAAACAACCAGCCTTGGCACGGAATGAGTTACCTAGACTTCTCATGGGGCACATTGGAGATTGCATACATCTCCCCATCCATAACAAACTACTCTTGAGATGACTTATATCTCAGCCTAACTCAACCAATGACCTTGGAGATCACGACTATCTCCTTAGACCATGACTACTTTTGAGACAACTATGCCTTGGTTGTTTTGATTGCATATATGCTACCTCACAAATAGTTAAAAAAATTGTGCACAACTCACATCACAACCCTCACAAGTATTGGATCGTGACCAAGTTGATCCCCAATACTTGTGACATTTTTGTGTTTTCTAGGAGCACTTCTTGAGCCTGAGATACTTGGAACACGATGACCATTGGAGCTATAGCTTGGATCATTTAACCCAATCAGCTATGACTAAATGTTGGGGCCTGGTTATTTCAATTTTAGCATTCCTTGATCTTTAACTGTGACAATTTAACCTACCTATCACATGAAGTGGTATGTATGCGATCTCAACTTTTGTAGCATTCACACTCAACCTTCACCATACCCAACCACTATCTATCAAATCGACACCCGATATCAAGTTACCTTCTCTTGACTCCCACTTTAAGGGGGAATACCTCATCCCTTCCCCAGAGCAACCTATACCTCATCCCGCATCTAGTGCAACTTATTCTTATTTTTGTCTTGTAGTTCATCATAATAACCAATAGGACAAAAATGACCTTATCTCATACCTTGGGCAACCTACTCCTATTTTTGTCTTGCAGTTCGTCAAGAACAACCAACAAGACAAAAAGGGGCAAATGTAGACACCAAAATAGTGTCAAACCTCCCCTTGGTCCCTTTCTAACTTCAACATGCCTAACCTATACTTTATTAATTTAAAATACTTATTTTAAATTAATCATCCCCCCTAGACACCTCACCTTGGATTCCTAGCTCTTAGGACATTTATCACCCTATGACTAATCATAATTACCTAAGACCTAATTTTAACTCTCCCACTAATTCTCATGCCTATTAAACCTGCCATTTGGACCATTTAACAATGACAACCAAACCTGGTAGATGGAAGAACAAGCAAAAGGCTAAAAATAGCCTTTTTCCCATTCTCTAGCTGCCGATGTCAATTAATAGTCGATCGACACCGGTGGTATCGCTGACGTCGATTGCTTAAAACTAAATTTTGACCTTGACTGCAGCCTGAATGCATATTCTCTTGCTCCCAGGATCTAAATTCTCATACTCCTCGACCCTTTGTAGGCATCAACATTCTATCATCACTCTCCAGGTTAAGAAACTCTACAGAATTCACTCCACATTAGATTAGAAGATTGCACGAAGTCTCCTACATTAGCCATAACGAAAACAAGTCTTCTACACTTTTGGTTCTCCACCAAGAGCTAACTATTCTTCTAGTTTATATTTTAGTATTTTTAGAATGCATTGGTGATTAGTCCATTGAGTATTCTTGAGTACTGTTGATAGACAACCCGACTTTCTTCCCAAGGCCTTCCTTTCATTCTTATTCTCTTTCCACCCCTGTCCTCTACCTTAACCCTTTCCCAAACCATATTCACTATGCTGCAATCCTCCACAAACCATTAAACAGACCTAGACTCCTTCCAAACCCCTCTATCGACCATAAACCCATCTAAAACCCATCCAAGGCCATTGCCCTGACTGACATCGACCATTGCCCCTACCGACATTGGCACACTAACTGATGTTGGCAACCTTGACCAACTGACACCGGCAGAACTACCGACGTCGGTGACTATGACAGACTGATAGCAGAATACATGTACACATTATCTCTATTTATTTTGTCTAGTTGTTCACCATTTCTCTTTCTAGCAACACTCTTTTATCAACTAGTGGACTGTCATCCCTTAAAGAAGTCTTTGCACTTCTAGGACCGAGCTTTGCTTGGCAGACCACCATATATCTACCTAACATTTTCTTTGTTTAATTCTTTCTTATCTACAGGTGTCATCCTTCACAGCCAAAGAGGAGCTCCTTCAATCCTCTGGATACGGTGTGCAACTTCATCTAGGTATCATCTAACCCCTGACCATTATCCTTTAGTTTCTTATTTCTTCTGAATGTAAAAAGTGAAAATGAGTAGAAACATTATGGCACACCCAGTGGGACCTTGGATTTTTTCTTTGGGTTCATTTCTTTTTCTTCTAAAGACAAAATTTCATATAGATGCATTAGGAAATTTTCTCTTCTTGCATCCTTCTTCTTTCTTTCTCTTTCGAAAAGAGACCATTAACACAAGTTAAAAAGAATTTTTTCTTCTTGTCACTTCTTTTCTGCATCTTAGAGTAGTGAAATTCATGCTCTTAACCTTTTTTCTAATTGTTTGCATCTGAACAAAAACATTTCAATTTGGGCTAAAATCTATTGTATTTCATTCCTGCTTGAATACATATTTAGCCTTCTCATCTAGTAATTAACCGCATTATAAATAAATCATAGTGCACATATGTTACACGACCAAACCACTTTCACAATCAAACATCTAAACATACCTGAGACAAGGCCTGACTAGGATTTCATCACCTAGCAGATACCTTACCCTTCCTAGTAATCCTACTTGGACTTCACTACCAAGGGGAAAACCCACTCTGTTCTCTGGTAGAGTATAACATCTAGGGGAAGTATATATTGGCTAAGCGACCTAACTTGTCTCTAGACTCGTGAAGTGAGGGGAGCAAGATCCTAGCACCAGGACACATACGAAACCTAATACAGATTTTGAGCACCAAAACTCAACCTAAAACCAACCTTAGACTGCTTCTTTTAGTACCTGTTCTAAAAGCCCAACTTCCCATACACACTCTTCTAAGGCATAAGCCAACACAACTCTAAAATTTATTTTTAGGAATTTAACGTTTAGAGGCTACTTGTCTTCATCAATTTTTTTGTTTTTATCTAGTTTTTTGAGCTAGTAAGGATGCATTATTCTGAGCTCCAAAAACAACTTAAAACTTTCTTCTTTCTTCCAAAAACTTTTAGTTTTTTGAGTTTTTGGAAATACACAATAATCAACATCAATTTTTCCACTGATGTCAGCAACTGATATTCACCGACATCAGTTATCTGATTGACATTGGCAAACTTACTTCACCAACATTAGTTTTTCTACTGATGTCAGTCACTGTCAAAAAAAATTCTTCTCAAATAGCAAGCTAGAAACCTGACCTTTTTTCTATTAAAAACACATTCTATTTTTTTGAGGCTGAAACATACAATTTTTAGAACCTGAACCTATTTGGTGTTGAATGGTTTTGACACGTAGTCAAGCTAAAACTCTTGTTGACCATGCAAGGCAACAACCACTCCTACCTTCGCCTTCTATTTCAATTCTCCAAATGGAGTATAATTCAAAAACTAAACGTACTCCTATCCAACCAACCCCAACTCAACATCTAATTGTTCCCGAAGGGGATCAAGACTTTGAAGGGTTCCTTGACCTCAATGTCAAGGCTCTTCAGCACTATCTTGTAAGAAGTCAAATGTGAGATCCTTTAAGCAACCCAGTTTATGGGATGCCAACTTCCTTAGTTGAAACGACAATCATATCAACAGCCTCCGTAACCCAACCCATGATTACCCAGGCCATTGCCTCAACTAACAACCTGACCATGAGAAATCTTCAAAGTGTGGCCTCTCCTTCTATTTTTGGATCTACCTCCATTGGGGTTTCTGTATCCCCTCAACCACAAACCATTCAACAAAGTTCTACACCATTCTAGAACTTAATGGTCTCCATCCCACCTACTCTTACACCCATAAATACAAGTGTGACTACTTATCCTTCAGCTAGTGTTGCCACCATCCACCCACCTTTGGCAACATCAAGTCAAGTTGTGCTCTCTAGCTTCATGACACAACCACCCTTGACTTCAACATCATTCCCTATGACTAGTTACCAATATGTTGCACCTATACAAGCACAACCAACTATGTCATAAGCTCCACCTAACACCTTCCAAATTCCTTACAACCTAGGGGGTGCCCCACCTACAAATTCACCAACTGATCTAATCAAGATGTTGATGGATAAGGTGTCTAATCTTGAGACATTCATTTTAGGTTCAAGAAATGTTCTCTCATATAAACAAATCTGTAATAAACCTATTCATCTTTCAGTCCCAATTCGACCATATCCTAGTCAGTGGGAACTTCCCAAGTTTACTCGCTTTCAGAGTAAAGAGGACCCACAGCAACATCTACAAGCATTTAGACATGCTTGTTACCTTATAGCACATGATGATGTGTTATTACTATGCACATTTCCCATGTTGCTTTCTGGTACTACCCTCAATTGGTATAGTTCTATTACCAATCACTCTATCTTTTCTTTCACTCAACTCGCCCAACTATTTCTTGACCACTTTTCAATCAACATCACTAAAAAGGTCTCCATCACAGACCTATATTCTATTAGACAATTCAATGATGAATCAATAGCTAATTTTGTTGCTTGATGGAAAGGTTTAATCAACCAACTCTCCTTTTCTTTACCTCAACCTGAGCTCATTGATCTCTTTTCACAAACATGTGCCAAACACATCTCATGTACTTTATGGGTCCAAACATTCCACACATTTGACGAAGCCTTCACCATGGCTAGGAAGCTTGAACTCAATGTTGTCGAAGAAAATAAAGTCAAACTGCATAGTAAAAATACTATTGCAAAAACAAATGACCCTTCATCCAAATCTTCTTCTTCTAATTCCAAATCCAAGGGATCGGAAAATGCTGTGGTACTTAGACCATCATCATCGACCACAACTAACCAATCCAAACCTTCCACATCTCAAAGCATTACACGACAATTCCAACAATGATACGTACAGCATTAATATACTCAAATAAGAGAATCATATGCATCTATGTTGGATAAACTAGTCAAACAGGGAGTCCTCAAGCTCCCCCAAATTTGACCACCACCTCAATTTAATCCCTTATGTGCCATCCCTACATGGTATAGGGAGAATGACTTCTGTAATTATCACCGTGTCAAAGGCCATGGCATAGACAATTGTAAAACCTTCAAGAACATTGTCCAAGATATGCTAGACAAAGGTGATCTTGTCTTGGATAACCCAAATGTGCCACCTAACCAAAAGATAGACATTTTTAGACAACCTTTTCCTAACCATCCCCCTAGCCAAAACAACATTCAGACCACAGCCAAAGACCCCCAAGAGCGTAATATATGCACGGTTGATATGGTTTCGCCTTTTGTCCCTAACCAACCTCTTCCACAAACTGAAGAGGTTAGTCAACCTATCCCTCCACCACAGGAAGAAGAGTCTTCTTCTCCTAATAGTCCTCCATCTACCCCTCTTATATTGGAGGATGCTTTAACCATACCAATGCCACTAGCCTCACCTTCATTCTTCCTACTACCAATGGAGGACCATACCTTTGCTACTCTTCAACCAAAATTAGAAGGCACGATCATTCCTATGCTCTTTCCTCTCGAAGAACCCCATTCTCCAATTCCTTCTCCACTGAGAGAAGAACTTGTCTCTTCACCTACTTCTACTGAAGATGATATTGTAATGGCTCTCTCTCACCTTTGGCTTGAGATTGCCACATCTAACACATTTCCACTCTCGTAACCACCCAAATCTTCTAAAAAACCAATTATAAAGCCTATCACAATAGCTTCTAAACCATTCTCTCAACTGGTTGAAAACTTAGGATTTCTCCATTTGAGGAACTTAGAACATGAGGCATTATGGGAGTGACTCAAAGCTCCTTATCTTACACATCCCATCTCATCTCGTACTAACGACCCTCCTTCGACAAAATCTCTCAAAGTCTCCAACGAGGACCAGGCTTCTACTTCCAAATCTTTAGAAGCTCAACCATCCACATCTGAACCTAAACCCTCACAAGCATCCACAATACCAACACTGGTTAAATCCCTCGGTGTTTGCCCCATATCTAACCTCACTCACCCATAAGTGAAGGTAGATTTGAATCTCGCCCCCCATAATAGTAGTCTTCACACCATATTAAAGAAGGCTACTAAACCACGTCAAAGAACTCCTCCTCCACCATCATCATTACCCTCCATTTTGGGCCCACATCCTTCTACCTTAATAGGAGTGCTCCCTACTCCAACACCTAACAAAAACAAGTTGCCTCTATTTCTCCCTTTACCCACCAAAAACATACCTCCTCTAAAAAACTTGGCACCCCTCATGAAGAAAGTGTCATCTACATGAGTGGCCACACTACCAACCCAAAAGGTGGTATGGAAATCTCCCTCAACAACTCCCAAACACAAGTCATCAACACCTAGTGCATCAACAAGCATGGACCCCTTAGTGGGTTCATATGCTTTGATACTACGCCAACTTTTGCAAACTTCTAACATCACTCTTCCACCTATTAAACCATTTCAACCTCTCAGACCTAAATTGTCTTGGTTTGATGACACTAAAATCTACCTATATCATCGCTCACTTGGGCATGACACTAAAAATTGTTGTGCCCTCAAATTTTTGATTCACCATTACTTGGAAAAAGACACCCTTCTTGTTGAAGATACTGCCAACAAATCTCCAACACTGTCAAATGTCTCTCAAACATCCTCTTCACCTTTAGTAGAATCCCATCATCAGACTATGGTCCCTTTACCTCTTTCACCCCCTTTATTCGAGATTAACACCATCAATGTGGCCACTAGGTCACAAACTTTAAAGGATAAAGCAAAAGAAAAAGTTGCAATTCCTTGGACCTACCCATTTGTCAAACCTGCTCAACCACCCAAACCCAAGATTTCTATCTTGGGTGCATCCCAACCCAGTTCTTCAGATGCAATCCGTGATTCTATGGTGAAATAGCTTCACCAAACTCCCATAAAGATGACTTTATATGACCTCATTCAAAGCTCTCCAAAATATCATCAAGTTTTAATCAAAGCTTTACAGGTAGTGGAGGTCTAACCCGAGGACCACCAACCACTAGCTGCCTTAGTCCAATCATTCCCTACTGTCACCTCTATTACCTTTAGTTATTCTAAAATTCCTACCTCCAACTTAGAAGATCAGGATGTTGCCCTTTTCATCACAGCCTACGTTGATCAAACTTGCATTAAGCAAGTTATGATTGATGGGGGCCCCAGCATCAATATAATTTCCACCCATGCCTATGACCAATTAGCCCTCCCAAAGAATTGTATCTCTAAAACTGATGCAATTCTTTGATCTTTTAATGACACCACCGCCACTACCGTTGACACCGTCATCTTACATTTTCATGTTGGCCCATGAACAATCCTAGAGCTCTTCTACATCATGAAGGGAGATTTTCAATACATGTTATTAGGATGACCTTGGATCCATGCCATGGCCTGTGTCCCTTCTACATTACACCGTTGTGTCAAATTTAAACACAATGGTCAAGTCCATGTCATTCCCGTAGACCCCTCCCCTTTCAAGACATGCAACACAACTTATCAATCCAATGATGTTCTCACTCATTTAAAAACATCAACCCAAACACCACCTCCACCCACAAAAGCTTCAAAAAGTACGCAAATGGCAAATATACCTACACCACCTCCTCAAGTGACAACAAAACACCCTATGGAAGATACCTTCCAACATCTTTCACTTGGGGAGTATCATTTACTCACCTTGGACATGTTCCAGACTCCTCAAGAGTATGGACAACTTCATCACAAGCCTAGCTATGACCATCATATCAGAATGGTCATCCCTTATGGTCCTCCCAATCTTCAGACAAATCTCATCTATGGAGGGTTAGATCGAGCTCCCATTGATGGGAATCCTCTTTCATCACCCCAACTATTTACGTCTAACTTCTATTTTCTTGGCAACCCAAAATTTACTCATACCTATCTTTATAGGTGTGCATGGAAGGGCTTTGGCTTTGGGCACTACAAACAAGGCTCCCACCAGCCCGTCGAACCACCAAATGACGAGACCATAAAGAATGCCAAGAAGCAACATGGCCTGGGTTTTGAAGAACCTACTAAAGCTTCTAAAAACCCTCGCCCTAAACCTATCATAGAATAATCACCTCCAAACTCGCCTATTCCCCCATTTTCACCTATGGAGTCGGTGGTTTCCATCCCTCCTAGTTTTTTTTGTATAAATGCCATTCGCTTGGAACCCCTAACCTATCAACTAGGTGGGGTATCCAGGTCTCTCCCTCTTATTTATCCAAACATGATAGATGATGAATCTGCTACCCTCAACACTATCTAATGCATAGACAATGATGCCATTCTCACCTACATGGGTGTAGATGACTCTTTCATCTAATAATCACTTCCTTTAAAAATGCAGGTTATGTTAAATAAATCAACCATTGACATTAACCTACCATCTTCTGACATTCCTCATATCTTAAAGATTGGTCAATCATTGGATACCCAAGAACAAATTGACTATACCAAATTCCTTTCAGACCATAGTAAAGCCTTTGCTTAGACCTACAGTGATATGCCTGGCATTGACCCTAACATTGTCATCCATAACATCATCACAAACCCAGAGGCTAAGCTTGTCAGGCCAAAACTTCATAAGATGCATCTTCGCATTGCACTCCTTGTCAAAGAGGAGCTTCAACATCTTCTCTCTGTCTCCTTTATCTGACCCATTGATTATCCACAATGGGTGTCAAATATTGTCCCTATCACCAAATCAATTTGGGGGATCTGAATCTGTACTGGCTATCATGACCTTAACCTGGCTTGCCCAAAAGATGATTTTCCTCTACCCAACATCGACCAACTTGTTGAACTTACGGACAGTCATGAGATGCTATCACTCATGGATGGGTTTTAGGATATAACCAAATCTTGATTACACTAGAAGATTAGCACAAAACTACCTTCATCACCCCATGGGGGACTTTTTGCTATAGGGTCATGCCTTTTGGCCTAAAAAATGTAGGTGCCACATATCAACGTGCCATGACCTACATCTTTCGTGATCTCCTCCACAAAATCATGGAGGACTATGTGGATGACCTACTAGGCAAATCTAAACTCTACCGTGACCATTTGACTATTCTCAAAATCATCTTCACTCACCTCCTCTAATACAACATTTGACTCAACCCCAAGAAATGAGTCTTTTGGGTTCTCTCTAAGAAGATTTTAGGCTTCATCATTTCCCTTCATGGCATTGAGATTGATCACGCTAAGATAAGAGCTATACTTGAGATGCTGCCACCTACCAATCTAAAGCAACTTCACAACCTAGAAGGGAAGCTTCAATCTATTCGTCACTTCATCTCACAGCTTTCTGACCAATGTCTACCCTTTCATCAGCTTTTGAGTCTCTTAAACGTTATCTTGTCTCTCCACCAGTCCTTATTCCACCTAAAAAAGATCAACCCTTCTATATTTACATCTCAATAACAAATCATTCTTTAGGTGCCATGATCGCACATCGAGATGAACAACATCATGAGCAAGTGATTTATTATATAAGTCAAATGCTCATTGACTATGAAACTTGGTATACTCATACCAAAAAACTCTATTTGGCATTAGTCTTTGCTGCTACCAAACTCCATCATTATATTCTCAATCACAAAACTTATGTCGTCACCCATACCAACCCTCTAAAATACATGCATTTCAAACCATACCAAAATCAACGTATGGTTCGTTGGCTCATGCTTCTTGGTGAGTTTGACTTGGAATTCATCCAACAAAAATCTATTAAGGGGCAAACAATCATTGACCAATTAGTGGATGCCCCTCTACCTGACAACCAACCTTCCCATTGTGAATTCTCTGATGAATCCATCACCACGTTATCCACTGATGACATTTTCTATCAAATGACAATGTTCTTTGACGGGTCTAAATGTCAACATAGTGGGGGTGCGGTGGTCATTCTCATCCCTCACAAGGGTGAGCCCTTGCCCCTATCTTTCAAACTTGACTTTAAATGTACCAACAACATGGCTAAATATGAAGCCTTAATTTTGGGACTTTAGACCACCCTTTTCCTAGGCGTCAAGACCATCAACATCTTTGGCGACTCACAACTAGTCATCAATAAAATCAATGGTTCATATCTTTGTAAAAATGAAGTTTTGCAAAGGTACAAACACCGTGTCGACACATTGCTAAAATCTTTTGACTATTACCTCTTGCAAACTATTCCTTGATCTACGAATAAGTTTGTTGATACTATGGCTTCTCTCACCTCATGCATCCCATCCTCATCATCTTCCTCGAGAATTTATGTTATGATACATCATTTGGCATTACCTTCATATATCTCCACTAACATCAACCTCATCAGCACCATTGACTCTAGTCCATAGGATGTTTGGTATAAACAACTTGTAGACTACTTAACTTATTCTATTGTCCCCCCTGATCTCTCTAGCAATGCCCGATGGGCTTTTATCAAAATCACAGCTTGATATACTATGTTAGGGGGTCTTCTCTATAAAAAAGGTTTCAATGGCCTCCTTCTTTAATGTCAAACCTCCACTGAAACATCTCACGCTATCAAACAAGTCCATGATGGGATTTGTGGAGGGCATTTTAGTGGTAACTCGGTTACAAAGCGCATCCTTCACCTGGGCTATTATTGGCCCACTCTTCACCAAGACTGTAGTGACTATGTTCAGTGTTGTATCAAATGCCAACAATACACTAACTTACTTCATGTCCCTAGCCACTCTTTACAAGTCGCTAAGGATTTATGGCCTTTTTCACAATGGGGTTTAGTTCTAATCGGTGAGATTAACCCTCATTCATCTCTTTGACATTATTCCATTATCACCACAGCTAAATACTTCACTAAATGGGTGGAAGCTATTCCTCTCATCTCCACTAAAGCCAACAAAATCATCAACTTCATCAACACCCATATCATCTATCATTTTGGTGTACCCCACAAGATCATCACCGATAATGGCAAATCATTCAAAAACAAAACTGTCTAGAAAATTTGTGACTCATTTGGCATCAAGCTCAGCTTCCCCTCACCTTACTACCCACAAGCAAATGGGCAGGCCAAGGCTTCCAACAAAATCTTAACCAAAATTCTAATGAAGGTGGTCAATGATATAGGAAGGGATTGGCAAATTCACATTCCCTTCACTTTGTGGGCCTACCGCACTAGAATCCAAACCCCTACGGGTGCCACACCTTTCTCTTTAGTCTATAGAAAAGAGGCTATCCTACCTCTTGAAATCTAGATACCTTCTCTATGCATCTCTTTGCATGACATACTTTCTAATGATGACTTTTGTCAAGATCGGTTGGCTCAACTTGAGTTACTTGATGAATGTCACCTTGCTGCCCTCAACCATCTCCATATCTACCAAAATTGCCTCCAACATGCCTATAAAAAAAGTTTGAGAGAATGAGATTTCAAAATCAGAGATCTTGTCCTCAAAGAAAACCAACACGTGACCAATATGGAAAGAAGTAAACGAGGCAAGTTTTCTCCTAATTGGCTCGAACCTTATATCATAACACACAAGTATGGATTAGGGACTTATCATCCATCTTCTCTTGAAAGCCAGCCAAAACCTGAGCCCCTTAATGCCTTGCATCTATGACCATTCTACTCTTAATCAAGTAATCATTCACTTGATGTTTAACTTGAGCTCGTCCCTTGAGCAACCCTCATCATCGTCATTCCCATTCCTTTCAACCCTTTTTCCCTACAAACATTAGTCAACCCTTTGGTAAAGCATGAATGCTTTGTCCTTATAAAAAGGAAACCCCCAAACCTCTATAGTCAAGTCCATGACCAAAAGTCTAGTAAAAAAAAAAACATAAAATTGGGATGCCTATACAAAGGTCATAAACTATAAATGTAGACTGCTCCCTTGAAGGACAGCTACATCATTGTTGTAATTAATAGACTACTCCCTTAAAGAATAGCTATTTAAAGACATCAACATACAGAGCAAAATATAGACCACTCCCTCGAAGGATGGCTATACACAAATTTTGTTCCAAACAACACTCTCTCAGAAGCTTCTTGCATCGATCAACTTCACATATGACCACAAAACAAAATAACATCCCCAAGTCGACTTCCCACATCGATCAATCTACCAAAAAAAGAAAACAAAATTAAGTCATGGACTTGCCTATAGTTGT
Organism: Torreya grandis; assembly: GCA_037957365.1. Lineage (NCBI taxonomy): Eukaryota > Viridiplantae > Streptophyta > Pinopsida > Cupressales > Taxaceae > Torreya > Torreya grandis. Next base: position 1,680,147 of record JARHVA010000334.1, read on the forward strand.
TCTCAAGGTCACCTAGAAAAGGGGCAAAGTTATCCTTGCTAGATAGGGTTATGCTATCCTCATACCTCACATAATCCAACCTATTACCCCAACATACCCAAGGGATTTTGAGCTCACTTAACATCAAGTGATTTGAATACTTCTCTAACACAAACAATGATCAATGATGTAATGCATGAATGGGGTTTTTATTTGCAATAACCCTATCTATGCTATCATTATGGTCCTTGTCAATGAAAGAATAATGCACCTTTCACTTCTTACACACTTTGGTCACATACAACCAATTCAAATCCAACCAAATCATTTTCTAAACCAAACCAAACCAGCCAAAACTTTTTCAAACCACTAACATTATCATAACCTATTCACACTAGTTTCTATGGAAACTAATACACATGGAAACTATCGACCACACAAATTATGTCAAGCATAAACCATTACTTTCTGAAGCATAAGCATACTCATTTCATTTTTAGCATACATCCATCACTAATATGGAAACTTGCTAGGGATGGAAAACCCTATCACCAATGTTACAGAATACACCATCACATAATATGGAAAAGGCTGTAACATCATCACACACTCATCATTTCAAAACATGACCAAACCAATCATCAACCATTTTGACTCTTCTTCTGAACTACATTGGATTGAGGCCCTTATAATTAGGGCTATGTAGGCAGCACTTAGTTGACATGGACTCTTCTTGGGTTAGCTCGGCCATTTGCCCATTCATCTCCCTAATGACGTCGGCCATTCATTTATTTGTCTACCTGATGGACAAACCATTTCACCTTTAACCATGACTTAACCTAATCTATCCCACATCCATAACTAACCCTCTTCCTCCCTTTTAGGGAGAACTACATTGGCATGAGGCCCTTCAAATAGGGGCTATGTAGGCAGCACTCATTTGACATGGGGTCTTCTGAGGTTAGCTCAGCCATTCCTTCATCCATCCATCTAATGGACCAATTATCTATACCAACCCAAAATCATGACCAAACAACTAGCCTTGACATTGAATGAGTTACCTAGACTTCTCATGGGGCACGTTGGAGATCACATACATCTCTCCATCCACAACAAACTACACTTGAGATGACTTATATCTCAGCCTAACTTGACCAATGACCTTGGAGATCATGACTATCTCCTCAGACCATGACCACTTTTGAGACAACTATGCCTTGGTTATTTTGATGGCATATATGCTACCTCATGAATAATTAGCAAAATTGTGCGCAACTCACATCATGACCCTCACAAGTATTGGATCACACCCAAGTTGATCCCCACTTTTGTGACATTTTCATGTTTTCTTAGAGCACTTCCTGAGCTTGGGATACTTGGAACACGACGACCATTAGAGCTACAGCTTGGATCGTTTAACCCAATCAGCTATGACTAAATGTTGGGGCCAGGTTATTTTGATTTTAGTGCTCTTTGACCTTTGAATACGATAATTTGACCTACCTATCACGTGAAGTGGTATGCATGCAATCTCAACTTTTGCAGCGTTCACACTCAACCTTCACCATACCCATCCACTATCTATCAAATCGGCACCCGATATCAGGTTACCTTCCCTTAACTCCTGCTTTGAGGGGGAATACCTCATCCCTTGGATCAATCTACACCTCATCCCACATCTGGGGCAACTTACTCTTATTTTTCTCTTATAGTTCATCAAAACAACCATCAGGACAAAAATGACCTTATCCCATACCTGGGGCAACCTACTCTTATTTTTGTCTTGCAATTCATCAAGAACAACTAACAAGACAAAAAGGGGCAAATGTAGACACCAAAATAGTGTCAAACCCCCCCTTGGTCCCTTTCTAACTTCAACATGCCTAACCTATACTTTATTAATTTAAAATACTTATTTTGAATTAATCATCCCCTTAGACACCTCACCTTGGATTCCTAGCTCTTAGGCCATTTATCACCCTATGACTAATCATAATTACCTAAGACCTAATTTTAACTCTCCCACTAATTCTCGTGCTTATTAAACCTGCCATTTGGATCGTTTAACAATGACAACTGAACCTGGTAGATGGAAGAACAGGCAAAAGGCTAAAAATAGCCCTTTTTCCCATTCTCTAGCATCAACATCGGTTAATAGTCGACCGACATCGGTGGTATCACTAACGTCGGTTGCTTAAAACTAAATTTTGACCTTGACTGCAGCCTGAATGCAAATTCTCTTGCTCTCAAGATCTAAATTCTCTTTCTCCTCAACCCTTTGTAGGCATCAACATTCTATCATCACTCTCTAGGCTAAGAAACTCTATAAAATTCACTCCACATTGGATTAGAAGATTGCACAAAGTCTCCTACATCAACCATAATGGAAATAAGTCTTCTACACTTCTGGTTCTCCACCAAGAGGTAAGTATTCTTCTAGTTTATATTTTAGTATTTTTAAAATGCATTGGTGATTAGTCCATTGAATATTCTTGAGTACTATTGATAGACAACCTGACTTTCTTCTTGAGGCCTTCCTCTCATTCTTATTCTCTTTCCACCCCTGTCCTCTACCTTAACCCTTTCCCAGACCATATTCACTATCCTACAATCCTCCACAAACTATTAAATAGACCCAAACTCCTTCTAGACCCCTCTGTTGACCATAAACTCATCTAAAACCCATCTAAGGCCATTACCCTGACCGACATCGACCATTGCCCCTACCGACATCGGTAAGCTAATCGACATCGACAACCTTGACCAACTAATGCCGATAGAACTACCAATGTCGGTGACTGTGATAGACTGATAGTATAATATAGGTACACATTATCTCTATTTCTTTTGTTTAGTCATTCACCATTTCTCTTTCTAGCAACACTCTTTTATCAACTAGTGGACTGTCATCCCTCAAGGAAGTCTTTGCACTTTTGGGACCGAGCTTTGCTTGGCAGTCCACCATATATCTACCTTGCATTTTCTTTGTTTAAGTCTTTCTTATCTACAGGTGTCATCCTCCACAACCAAAGAGGAGCTCCTTCAATCATCTGGATACAGTGTGCAACTTCATCCGGGTATCATCTAACCCTGACCGTTATCCTTTAGTTTCTTATTTCTTTTGAATGTAAAAAGTGAAAACGAGTAGAAACATAACACATAAATTGACCAAGGATGTGTGAAATTATGGGAAGTCATTCCATTATGAATTCATCTATGAAAATGGTGAATTCATTATCAATAATGGCAAAGTTGTCAAATGTTTTGAAAAATTATCACATGATTTAGTGATTTCACCATTTTTAGTGATTCCATCCATGAAAATATAAAAATCACTCTTTTGTGAAAGCACTCAGAGTGATCTACCTAATCAGTGAATTTGTCCTCTTAATTGGTGATATCATCCATCTGAATACTGAAAACATAGGAAAAACTAGGATATCCTAACAATGAAAAAGACTAGGAAAATGATAAAAATGACAAGAGAATAATGAAATTACCAAGACCATCTAACAATAAATTCATTTACAAAATGGTGAAATTGTCCTATCAAATGATGAATTTAATTTAGATAATACATAAATTTCCACAAGTGACCAATGAACTAGAAATTGAATGAGAAAAAATTAGACATGATGATTTTTTTAGACCAATAGACATGATTAAATAGTATAAATATAGAAATAATAGAGTGATTTGTAATAATTTGTAAGAGTGAGTGGGGGTCCTCATCACCCAAGAGTGTCTATCATGTATTCTTCTGATGCTTGGTTTATGGATGGGATTTCTACCTAGATTATTTGACACCATTAGACCTACCTACATCTCAAGAATGCTCATGATCAAGATGTATTAATCATTACTAATTTCTCTAGCTAAGCATTGGATATCAAATACATTTACCTTCTAGATACTAATAGGAGATATGACAATGACTCTAGAGTATATACATCACATACTTTGTGTTCCCATCTTAGATCTTCTATTATATTGGTTAACTCTAGGGGGAGACAAGTGGTTTTAGAGGATATGATAGGGCCATTAGACATTGAGATGGTATCTAGGGGTTATATTGATATCCATGAGATTAAGCTTATGATGGACCTTCCTCAAGTTGAGGTAATGGATAAAGATGTTTTTATACCAATATTATATGATCAATTTGTTCTTCCTCTTATGTCTATTATCAAGGACATTATACTACTTGACAAGAGCATATGGTTATTCTATATAGGGCTAGGTAGTATGGTCAAGGATATACTATCAAACACAATTGTTTTTGCATAGGGGATATCAATATTAGCCTATTTACATCATGATTTACATTGTGTGGTTCACCATGGGGGTCATATTATAGTCTTATAGACATTAGTATAGGTATAGTCATGGGATTATGTGGCTATTGAGTACCCTATTGGTATGTGATGGTTAAGGGATCTAAATGAGCCTATAGCTTATGGATGGGAATAGAGGGGACCAAGGTATAAGGGTCACTTAGGAGAGATTAGATACTATAGATGTACTATTGATGACCTGACTGATGCTAAAAACATATTGATGCCATACCCTGACATCCAATTTTAGAGGGCTAAGGATGTAGAGGTGATGTTATATATAACCACTTTGTGTTATATTGTTTGTCAAAAGTATTATACTATTGAGAAATATCAATCATATAAGGTACTATGATATTTTGGTATATGTCAAGATGTGCCACTAGGGCCACATAGATTTTCTCATGTAGTGAGGGATATAAAAGAGTGGGGACCAGTCCCAAATAGAGTGAAGTCCAAAGCTAGCTTTAGATTGATACCCTAGGTTGGCTAGGTATACACAAGTGGTCTAAATGATGTAGGAGTAATGGATGCATATGTTACATGGTGGGCCAAGTAGCACCTAGCTAGATTAACTCTTCCATAGGGTGGTTTAGAGGCACATACATTGAGAGATCTTAGAGTAAGAGCTATGTGGAGGAGAGTTATAGAGTATTTTGAGGAAGAGATTGAGGAGGAGAGAGAGAGAGGAGGAAGGAGAGTTTGATGATCTAGTAGGCATTGACATAGAGTAGGGTGATGACATGGATATTAAGTATGTGAAAGAGGAGATAAATATTAGAGTAGAAGAAGATTAGATGGATATAGATAAGACAAGGATGGATTAGAGAGCACAAGGGATGTAGATTCAAGATAGGCTAGCTTTTCCAGACCTCTCATATCAACAAAGATAAAGGCACTTATTCTATATATAAATAGGAGATTAGTGATCAAGAGATAGAGCTTGAAGGATTATGAGCTAGACTAGATTGATACTATCAATAGCTATATATGGCACATTGGTAGATCAAAGTGGATTAGGCAAAGATATCTAGACTAAGGGAAGAGATATTTAGGTTGTATCTATAATTAAGACAACTAATTATAAATAGGGATAATCTTATATCTAAGAGAGACATAGCCTAATTTGAACATGATTCCATAGTACAAGGTCATGCTTAGGTGGTAACCCAGAGAGATATAGCATAGACAGTGTGAGAAGTACTACAGGGTGACATAGATAGACTACAGACAATGGTGGATAGGTTATATATTTATACATATGATTCCATAGAGGTGGCCACTAAGATAAGAGTGATAGCCATTTTTGATAAGATCCTTTAGTCTAAAATACAAGGCTACATATTATAGGACACTATATGAGGTAGCAGTGCTTACGACCACTAGGAGGCTTAATTTTTCAAAGTATAGGGTTTAGTATCATTCATCTTATATATATTCTTCTTATTCCAATAAGTTTTCAACTTTATCCATGTCTATTGAATAGCCTACACCATGCTCATTCACTATGGGTCCTCTAACGCCACCACCACCCAATGGGGGAGGAGATAGTTCTTAGTAGGGAGAGCATAGAGATAGACCTACTAGAGATAGTCATAGTCAGAGTTAACTAGACTAGAGACATTGTACCCCATATTTTGATCTATGTACTTGATGTATTCAGTATGTACTTGACTTATCCAAGGTATACTTATATTCTCTATTTTTGATGTGCATGCCACATTTAATGTATATAGACATTGATCACTTATATATATGAGATTCTTGATATTTTATGTCATCTCATATGTTGCTCTATTTGATTTACTTGTATCTTGCTCATATATTAGATATGATTTTATATGATTTGGATATTAAACATTTATCCTACTTAGCACTTGATGTGATAGATAGATTTTATAATCATTATACTTAATATTTGTTGATTAGATTTGTTAGATAGAGATGTATTTGATTGTTAGCATTGACATGGTAACCATTATAAATCTTGATTTTATACTAGACATGATAGTATGCATCATAATATAGGAAGGATCATGATAACATTCATTGGTCAGAATGCATAACAAGTTGAATTCAACATACAAATGTATACAAGGTAAAACAAGATATCACCAATCAAGTTTTCAAATGTATAACATAATGCATTTAATTTAATCTAATTTAGAGATATGTATTCACCACTCAAAATCATTATCTAAATAATCAAGACTTAAATGATAAAAAAAATGTACTAAATTAAGGTGTAGACACCTAAAATATGCACACCATAATTCTAAATATTGAAGTATCCCTTGACCACCTTGGGACCCTCTCAAGACCAATCTAACCCTTTAAACCCTAACTAAGATAACCTTAAGTTAGTTCAACTCAATTGGATTAACCTTGCCTTTTATCCCTTTTTACCACTTGACACTTGACTACCAACAATCAGGGTAACCATCTATGATCACCTTAACCATCGATGGTCAGGGTCCACCTCCCTAACCAAAGGCATGCAAACCATCCACTTTGCTTTTTTAATTAGATCTTGTCTAAATCCTATTGCGAGTCTTTGCATGGATAATTTATAATTAGAAAACCTAGTTAAAACTTCACTTCCACCTCTTTCTTATGCCTATAAGAAGAGAAAATCTAAGAGATGAAGATCATCAGAAATTAGCATCAAGAGCTTGTGTATCTAAGAGTTTATTTCTTGTAGTTCAATCACCATCAATAATTCATCAATTGAATAATCGTATCAGAGAGTCAATTTTCCATGGCCTCTCCACCAAGATTTTAGGTACTATTACTCTATCAGAATCAAGATATATTCCACTAGTAAGCTAACCACCTCAACCATCCACTTAATCAAATTATGGTAACACAAGTACTTGATTCTTAGCATTCATTTACTTTATTCCATTTCATAATCGACCCAAACCTTATCCATCTCTCAAAATTCATCTTTTTAATCTCATCAATTAGCAATTTATCAACCCATATCCTCACACAGTAACCACCAATGGTTATGTCAACCACCGATGGTCTTCCCAACCATTGTTGGTCACCTTAACCTTTGATAGTCATCCCAACCACCGATAGTCATTATGGCACCAAAAACTAGAAAGTTAATTTCACCTACCTATACCCAATCAAACCTAATTTTCTATGTTCATGATTGTTCACATAACCCTTTATAATTTTTTGAAGCATATGCCAACCCTCTGGCACTAGTATTGATTAGTTTATCATTAATTTAATCATTTCTAGTCTATTTTCTTAATAAGCACTCTTATATTGAATTTTAGTATCTTTTGATTTATTAATGTAAGTACTTTTATTTTCTATTTATAAACTTAATTATTTAAAACATGTGGATTGACAACCCCTAAGGAATATCTCACTTGCAGGATCTATCTATTGATAGGCAATCCACCCAACTATTTTCCTAACAAACAAGTTTGCTTTAGTGTTTTTCTATCCATAGGTTATCTTCCCAAGCCAAAGATGAGCTCTTCACAATATTCTGACTTAACATGTGCACTATCAATTAGGTTTTTTAACCATACCCATACTTATTTTTTACTATTCTTCCTTTCCATAATAATCAAGAAATTCATTGAAACATTCTAGGATGCTCGGTGGAACCCTTATGTCTCTACTTAGGTTCTTATTTGCTTACATTCTCTCTCTATTGTTTGCTCATTAATGAAACAAAAAGTTTATTTTGGGATTAAAACTAAGTGCATACATTGATTTCTTGAAATTTTAGTTCACATATCTAACTTAAAGTCAAATTAATCTATCATAACTTCACTCTTTATCGCACACACCTAAACTAAACCACTTTCACTAGTTAAACATCAAACAAACTTGAGACAAGGCCCGACTAGGATTTCATCATTTGTTGGTAACCTCACCCTTTCTTGACAATCACACTTAGAGGTCATTACCAAGGGGAGTACCAACTCAACTCTCTAGTTGAGTATAATCTTTAGATATCAATATATTATGGCTAAGCACCCAACACCCTTATCACTACAGTGTGTGAAGTGAGGGGGTAGGCCCTAATACCAAGCCACATATTTATTCCAATATATATCTCTTTTGAATGCCTAAACATAACCTAAAACTAACCTTATATTTCCACTTTAGTACCCACTCTACAAACCAATTTTAGTCACATACCTTCTTAAGGCATAAGCCAAAAGTGAGATTAGTTAAAACTCTAGGGCTTAACGTATATTTTATAGTGTGATATATTTTATTTGATATTTTCTTGTCCTCTATTTGTTTGATAAGTAAGGATGTTTGTGCTTTCTATCTCCCTCATCTCACATGGTTCTCACTCGCTAGTAGCAAAAAGACCTTGTGGAGCAAAACCCATCACCATGTTAACCTACCTCTTCATCCATGGATTATACTTCTAAACTAGTAAACTCTCCTCATCCTCTGGGAATTCCTACCTTCCCTTGAGAGGTCCCTTAAAGAGATGAATTTTTTTCCACTTTCCTAGATAATAATCTTGTATCCTTATAACATTACCTTAAAACCACATATTACCATATTTTGGCTCTGGCCCTATCTATAGATCCACCTTAGGGCATGCCCCCCATCTCATGGGTAATAACTCCATTGCCATAATTGATACACAACTATTGACTACCCAAGCTTCCTCACCAACCAATAACCCCTTTGAGACTACCATTGAAAACCAACTAACCCAAACTACCACTACCCTTATACCTTCTACTCCAAATAACCACACCTCTACTATAGGAGTGCCTACCTCTAGCACTACCAACTTTCCTTTAGCTACCTTCAACCTATCAACTACCACTCCACTTTAAATCATTATGGTGTCTATACCCTCTACCTTACCACCAATTAGTATGAGGGTTATCACCCATCCATCGATCACCAACCCTACTATCATTCCTATCTAAAAAGCACCCCTTAGACCAACCTTTGATTAAATCCCTAATCTACAAGGGCATATACCCACTACCTAACTACCTACCTCTATATACCCTTATATGTCTTCCACCCAACCATTGACATCCACTTACTCACATGTGTCAGCCTCCCAATCTTCTACCCACTACTCATATGTCTCTCAACCACCACATCAATATGCATCTTATAACCCTTTGGGTACACAACCCTAAGACAACTTAATGAATATGCTTACAAAATCTTATCATATGGCCAAATCTGTAATGAGCCTATCCATCCATCCATACCTATTAAGCCATATCCTCCCCAATGTAAACTTCCCAAATTCTCTCAATTTTAAAGTAAGGATGATTCCCAATAACACCTTAGGTAATTCAATCATGCTTACTATCTCATCACTTATGATGATGCCCTTTTCCTATGCACCTTCCCCATGTCTCTATCGAGTCTATCCCTAGATTGGTATAGTTCCTTACCCAAACATTCCATCTTCTCTTTCACCGAAATAGCCCAAACCTTCTTAGATCACTTTTTGATCGATATCTCCAAGAAATTATCCATCACCAACCTCTATTCTATCTAAAATTTTTAGGATGAATCCATTACTAATTTTATGGCTCATTATAGGACCCTCATCAACTATCTATCCTTCTCCCTACCTCAACCTAAACTCACAGAGTTCTTTTTTTGAGTGTGTGCCAAGAATATCTCCTCTACACTATCTGTCCAAATATTTTAACCCTTCTTTGAATATTTTACCATAGCACGTAAGTTGGAAAACTGAGCCATTGATGAAGGAAATCTTAAGCTCTAGAATAAGAACTCAACCTATAAAACTAGTAATGCTTCTTCCTCTAAGTCAAGCCACTATCCCAATACCAAAACCAAGATGTTGGAAATATTGTCATTGATGTCAAAGGTCTAGCATTGGTGATAAAGGCCCCATAGTATTTATTATCTAAATGTGTTTTTAATGTTCATATTTTGGTTAAAATGTGTTTATATTTATTTAATATTAATGAATATATTTTTGGTTGCATAAAATTCAAAAGAGGGCCCATGGAGAAGTCAAAGAGTCATGGGTAAAGACAAAAGAGGAATGGGACACATTTTCCCATGAAGAGTCATCTTGAAGAATTCCAAGACTCACCAAGTGAAGATAAAAGAAGAAGGGTGCAGTTTATCATGAAGGGACACTTTGAAGAATATGAAAAGTCACCAAGATATACACAAAAGGGGAAAGGATGCATTTGCTTATGAAGGGTCACCTTGTGACTTTTCAAATGAAAGGAGTCAAAGGGTCATGTAATTTTGGTGCCATTTTTCATGAGGAGTGAAGGATTGGGGAATGCCAAAGTTCATTTGGAAAGCTATAAATAAATGCTTGAGAATCCATTTGTAATATGCAAGAGAGTGCATGGTTTGTAATTATTTTATATAAGAAAAGAGGACAGAAGAGAAAGAGATTTTGTATAGTTATATCATTTGTTGAGAAAGTAAAATTGAGAGATAGTTGTGTTTTATACACAAGAGAGGTTGGTGCCCACAAATCTTTGAAAGGGGTTGGTGCTCTTATGGGTTGGTGCTCACAAATAGTTACTTTGTTGGTGCTTGACAAAGGGGTTGGTGCTCCTAAAAGTTGGTGCTTGTGAACTTTGGAATTTGAGTTGGTGCTCATTCTTATACTTGAGATTTTTCTCCATGATTTATATCCCACATTGGGTTTACATGTAAAAATTTGGTCTCTCTATCTCTCTCTTGAGTGGTGCATCTTATTATTTTAGTTTTATTGCATATCTTGCATGTATGGTTAAGTGGATCAGGTGTAGGTTTGATAAGTAGTTGGTGGGGAGGCACTAGGTGGTGACATAAGGTAACTAGGCATGTGAAATGCCAATGGGTGAAAGGAAAATAATCATGGTATTCAAGACTATGCAAAGACTAAAGTTACCAATGTTGGTAAAAATAAGGTCAGTCCTAGAAAGACATGTGATAGGTATAACCAATCCAAAACATTGGTCATAGCCGATCGAGTTAGGCACATCAAGTCATCTAGACAGGCTTGATGTTGGTCACAAGTATCTAGGGTATGAAGTGTTCCTAAAAAACAACACAATTAGTCAAGTCATCATGAGGTGGTGTAAATGTTCAGAATTTCAACATGGCAAGGTTGGTCATTATGTTTAAAATTTATTTCAAAACATGCCAATGTTCTAGGTCAAAAGCAACCAACATCAAGGTGGACATGGTGAAAGCATAGGTGGATTGGGTTTGGGTTGGAAGGGAATGACCAAGATGACTCCAAATGCACTTGACAATTGGATTATTCCTACATAGTTCTATGGATAGGAATCCAAAAAGAATGTTAGGCCAAATGTATATATTTTGAGGTGAAGAGTGTTGGTTAACCTAGTTGCCATAATTTGATATCATGTAGTTAGGTTCAATTGAAGGACATTAGAGAAAGGGAAGCTCCAAAAGAGTGGAAAATATGTGTAGCAAATAGTTTTCTGATTGGTTTCATATAAATATTGGATGAGATTACCTAGGATGCAATTAGATGATTATGTCAACTATGCAAAAAGGAATCTACAGCCAAGGATAAGAAAGTTCAAGCATGAAATTTCTATCACCATTTAAAAAAGGAGAAATATACTTTACTAGGATTTAGATAATTTGGCACTACTCAAATTACCATGGTGATCCAATGGGTTGTTCCATCACCTTCTAAATAATCTGACATTATGCACACTTCACAATAATATCATTAATAGGCTATGGAGGGGTATGATTTAACAATTTGGGGAAGCAAAATAGCATAGTGGGTAAATGAGAAGTGGTGAAGATTCAAACCCTTGACCCTTTAGTCAGTGAGGCCCCAAAATAAGTAAGCACTAAGTTTTGAGAGAAAGACATTGAGGGGCATTGTAATATAGAGTGAGGCAAATAATAATAATATTAATTAAATGAGGGAGTAGGTTGAAGGAGGAATGTGATTAAAGAGCAGGGCTATTTTAAGGCATAAGTAGATGTAGTCTGGGAAGGGAGAATCAAGGGAAATTATTGTTTTAAAGGTAGAGTGCATGAGAGGGTGTAGCTATCATCCCCACATAGGTATCTAAAATCTTCCATTTTAAGGTGATTTTAGTTTTTATTCTAACATCTTCAAAGGTCAGAGTAAAAGGGGTTTAAAAGAGGCAAGACGAGAGGGGGTGGGGAAAGAATCTTCCTCCCAATGGCTTAGCAATGCTTAGGCTTTTTGGTTGGTCATATTAGCCCACAATCCTAGCCAATTATGTCATAAATCCATAGGATTGGTATATATCTCATAGTAAGCCAAAATCGAATGGAATATTTTTGAGGTCGTAGCATGCTCAAAATGGGTAGAGGGTTTAAAAGGGAGAAAGATGATAGGTAGGGTGAATGGAGTAGCTAGAGAGGTAAAAGAAATAATGTTTGAGTGTAACACATAAAGTCATTAAAGGAAGAAAGGGATGTACCTAAAGTAATGAACTTGACTATATTTTATGCATTAAGGCAAGGGCATGGAGGACATGAGGAAGCAGATAAGGAGATGTATGTAGAAGTAGTACAACTAGTGACTACACTCTAATGAGTGAGAAGGTGGAGTGCCAATGGGAGAGAATAAAGGAGTTTTAACAAGGGATGAGGTGAAGGTAGACTACAATATGGATGAATAAATAGGTCAAGAAAATAACAAGGTCGTAGATAAAGATGAAGGTGGAGAAGGATGGAAGGAGCTGAGCATGGTCATATATGAGGAAAAATAACGTTGGGAAGAATGAGGAATGTCTTCAAGGTAGACAAAAAATATGAAATGAAATGGAGATAAGAGAATAAAAATAAAAGGTAGAGGATTGGGGTTGAGGGATGCACTAAATAATGACAAATTGGAGAATTGAAAAAGATGGGGAAAGAAGTGTAACAATTGTGAAGGGTAAGGGGAGGTTGAGAAATATGGGAGGCCACAAAGGGTTTGAATATAAGTCTAAAAATAGACCAAGGAGAAAACATTTTAGTGATGAAAAATAAAAATAAGGAAATAAATGTAATAAATAAAATAAGAGGAAAAGGGAATGAAATAAGGACACAAAAGGGATGATACGAGAGTAAATAAGTAGGTGATATCCTAGCCAAGGAAGCATGGAGGATGATAGGTAAGGAGAGGAACAATGAAGCAAAGTAGATGGTCATTTTGGATATGAAAATGGGATGGAAAATGGAAAAGGGGCTAAGAAAAATAAGGGGAAGCAAAGGATGGGTGGGTAAGAAGGTGAAGAGAGAAGGTAGGCATAACTCAACTTGTTAGAAGATATTGAAAATTTGAAGGGGTGATTAGAAGATATTGTCAAGCCAAAAAGTGGTGAGGTGGTGAAGAAATAGAGGAAGACAATGAAAGGGTGTGAGATGAAACTAAGGGATGAAGATTAAGGATGATAAGAACAAAAAGGAAGAATTGAAATAGGGATACAAAGCACAAATACTCATATAGATGAAAATGATAAGTGAGTACCAAAATGGAAAGAGGAAAAGGGGAATGCAAAGGGCAAAAGCCAAGAAGAGATAAGAAGAAAAGGGTAATTATGGAAGGCTTATCAAAAGATAAACACCCAGTTAGAATATAGTTGTGGAGGAAAAAAAGAAGACAAAAAGGATGAAAGGATGGAAGAAAAGTAAACAATAAGAATGGAAAATGGGTACAATGGGAAGAGTGGATAAATGGTAGAGAATGGTGGTACATGTAAAGAAAAAGTATAACAATAGAAGAAATAGAAAGCTTGTAAGATGCATAGTCTGATGGGGAATTGGTGAGAAAAATATAGTGATAAATAAGGTATGAAAAATATCCAAGGGTGAGGGGAAAAGATGAGGATGGTGAAAGAAGCTGAAGGTGATAAAGGACAAGGTTGGTAATAAGTGGAGAGAGAGACCAAAAACATGAAAAGTGGGTGAGGGAGTGACCTATGAAGTATGTGCAAGGAAAGGTGATGAGGAGACTATCGAGGTAGAGTATATCGAGGTAGAGTAGGTGATGGTTTTATGGGAGATAAGAGGGGCCAATGAGGAATGCTATCAACCCTTGCATGAAAAGAGATTGACAAGCTGAAGGGAGGGAGGTGGTAAGGATATAGGTTGAGAAGTGGATAAATAGATTTTAGGTGATAAGGGAAAATAAAATAAAGGATGTGGCTGAGCTAACCTTAGTAACTAAGCACTACTTACATAGTCCAAAAAGACCTCAAGCCAATGTAGTTATCCCAGCAATTGGGGAAAAACTTAAGAGGAAGTATTAGATAGTGTTAAAACATAAGGATGTTTAAGAAAAAATTCAAAGCTTCCTTGATGTATGACACCCTAAGTAAGAAGGCATTGTTAGTGATGGAAATGAGTGAGAAGAAAAAGGGGATGGAAATCAATTGTTAGTGGTCAAGCTGCCCGTAGAAGTGAAGCAGTGCCTACATAGTCTGTGGACATCAAGCCAATGTATTTCGACATGTTTTGGGTGAGTGGTGTTCAAATCAGCTACCCTAATTTGATGTACCATAGGGATGGTTTGGGCTGATGGAGAAGGTTTTGTAAAATAGTAGTTTTGGGGTTTGGTGAAGGTAATGGTAAAAGTGTATGGTGTATATTGGTGAATAATTACCATAATGATCCCACATTTAGTAGGATGAGAGATAAGGATGGGTAAGGTAGGATAAATAAGAAGGGAAAACAATTCTAAGCACCACAAATGACCTTCAATGGATCTAATCTAAAGGAAAGGTGTCATTTTAAGGAAGTTACACCTTCTCAAAATGTGTGAGGGTATAATTATAGTGATAGCCACTATCACTACAAGTCAAGTTT
The DNA here is from genome assembly GCA_037957365.1 of Torreya grandis. Classification (NCBI taxonomy): domain Eukaryota; kingdom Viridiplantae; phylum Streptophyta; class Pinopsida; order Cupressales; family Taxaceae; genus Torreya; species Torreya grandis. Next base: position 1,695,269 of record JARHVA010000334.1, read on the forward strand.
TAGGAGGTGGGTATCTGTTAGGATCTACATAGTCATGTTGGCAAAAGGTCATCATCATTATGAGCCATTTTTTAAGGTCAATAGCAAAGTGATGACCTACAAAGAATTTATTTGATGGCTAAATAGATTCTACAATTTAGACAATGGGTAACATGGTGAGTGATAGAGGATAGACTGTGCCTAACCTAAGAGCTACATGGGTAGGCTAGATAAAAGGTGTCCATGTCTATATCTTGTATCTTAGCTCCATGGAACTAATGAATTATTGGTTCTTTTAGGTCATGCCTAACTAACAAGAAGCTACATGGCCAGGAGAAGACGGTGGTTCCCTTGCCACAGATGAACATTTATCTGGCACAAAAGAAAAGATTTCCATGTTAGAGTTGGTACTATGAATGGTTGGGGTTTGATATTTAGAGCTTATGGTAATGGGATGATAGTAAGAAGATGGTAGAGGGGATAAGAAGGTGATTGTATTATTGTTAATTCATGGTGGCTTGCCTCTGATGGAAGAGTTTCTATAGTGGCAAGGATTTGGGAGTTACCACTACCAAAAATAGTGGTAGTTTCAAAGGTGTGATCATTATAGTGACCCATGGTTGGAAGACAATTTACGTTAACTAAGATAAAGGTGAAAATGACACAAATGACCACTAGGCCTACAAGGGTCACAAGATGACAAAGCAAGGAAAGACATTGGATGTGAATCAAATGATAAGAGCAACAAAAACATATCATGATGGTGCATAATGGCTTTCTCAAGATGACCAATCATATTGAGGGTGATGTCTCTATATGAAAAGGTAGGTAATCATGACCATTTAAGGTGGGAGGATTGTTCAATGGAATCAGTGACATCATATGAGCTTCCTGGTTAACATAATGGAGAACTAGGTCAACGAGGAAGAATGAAAAGGTATTCTATCTAAAGAATCATGATAAGGACCAGTAATGAGATAAAATCATGTCCTTAATGTGATAACATCTATCTTCACACAATATTCATTCAAATTTCCATTATAAATGATGGTGTATGTCTCTCCATGCACTAATACTACCATTTAGCTCATGACGCAAACTTTCCTAAATAAATGATGCCTTCTTCATAAGGTATGTCGATGTAATTCCTAGTAGTAATCAAGTAGAAGGATGGATGAACACAAATATAGAATCACTAAATAATTAGTTTAATGCTTGGGTAGGAAAATAAAGTATGTATGTGATCTAGGCAATGTGTAATCTAATGATTATGTATGTGTTGTACAATTCCTCATACCCTAAATTAAATATTGCACAGTTATGTACAAAATGTATTAGATGTCACTAGTCAAATGGTATCATGATTAAGGTTGTGTCGATATTTATGAATGTTATGGTTAAGGTTATGATTGGTATGGTTTTGGTTGTTATAATCTTGTTGAATGTAAATTGGATGGTAAAATTTGTGAGCAAAACACCAACTGAGCCCATTAAGAATAGACACCAATAATGCTTCATTTTTGATAAGGACTAAAAATAGACCCAAAGTGGGATTAGATTAATGAATATAAGCCCATAAAATGATGTGCATGAGCAGTCATTAGTCAATTAAAAAGGTTTCTTGATCATAGGGTGTTAAGTAAGCTCTAAATTCCTTGATTTATAGATAGTCTAAAGGGAAGATAGGTTATGGGTGGTGTGAAGGGTAATGGGTGATATGTATGATAAGCACATATGAATTAGTTTTACCCTTTCTATAGGTGGCCTAAGTATGGTAATATGAAAGTCCATGTCATATGTGATATGCAGACTGATTAGTAGAAAAGTCTACATGGGAAAGTTGATTGTGTCTTCTAGCTTATTATGTTGTTTGAGAGTCAGTTGTGGCTTTAGAATTTATTGTGATAGTAGGTATTTTTCTTTATTGTTGTATATGGGAAGTTGTTTGATGCAAGAAGCTTCCAAGAAATTTCTCTACTTTTGACAAAGTTAACTTAGCCATCCTTTAAGGGAGTGGTCTAAGCTTATTAGGTTTGTTTAATTTTCTTGATAGTTTTCCTTCACAGGAGTAGTCTACCTTACATTTGGCAATTTTTATTTTGTTTTTGGGTAGTTGTCCTTCAATGGAGTAGTCTGCAATGCTTAAGATATATACCCAAGTAATGTTTTGGTATCCAATTTGTTTTGGGATGCAATGTGTTTAGACATGGACAAGTCTAATTAGGTTCATGGGTTTTCCTTTATGAGGTCAAAATTTTAACACAAGAAGGTCAATGATATGTGAAAGGATGTGGTTTTGAGAGACAATTACCATGGGATTCCATCTTGTTAGAGATTAAAAGTATCCATGAGAACCATGCTATGGGTAGAGCCGTGGTACCCATATATAGGATTAGGCTATGAATATGGTGGTTATTCACATGGTTCTATGTTGTAATCAATTATCCTTAAAGGGGGAGGAAGAAGGTGGGTGAAGGTTAAAATATTATAATCAAGGGATAAGATTAAGTTAGATAAATAGGTGAGCTTAATCCTTATTTAATATAAAAATGGATGAAGATGCAAAGAGTTGAGAGGCTCAAGTTCTGGTTTGTCTTTAAGAGAAGACAAACAATAAGCTCTTGATCAATATTTATGGGTAATGATGTAAGGTCCAATCCAATTAAAATAAAACTTTCCTCATTTACTCTTCTCCATGTTGGTCATGTGTTGGTTTTCTTTTAGGATGAGATCTCTGATATTGAATTCCCATTGTTTGAGGTGCTTGTTATAAGCATGGGTAATATGCTCTTGATAGATGTGAAGATGGTTAAGGGTAGCAAGGTGATGCTCATAAATTAAGTCAAGGTGTGTGAGGTGTTCTTAAAAATAATCCTCTTTAGAAATGATTTTGTGTAAGGAAATATGAAAAGAGGGAGTCTGGACATCAAGAGGTAGAATAACCTCTATGCCAAAGACTAGGGAAAAAGGTGTAGCACCTATTGTGGTTCAGATACTAGTGTGATAGGCCCATAAAACAAATGAGATGTGTATGTGTTAATCTTGGCCTATAGCACTAACAAATTTGGTTAGCATTTTGATGAGATTTTTGTTGGAGGCTTCTGCCTATCCATTTTCCTATGAATGGTAAGGTGAGGAATGGCTGAGTTTGATGCTAAAAGCATCGTAGAGGGCTTGAATTTTTTTATATTTTTGAATGATTTTACATTATCTATTATGATTTTTAGAGGGACCCTAAAATGACAGTTAATGTGATAAGTGATAAAATCTATAATTTTTTTAACTTTGGTGGAGATAAGGGGGATGGCCTCCACCCATTTAGTGAAATATTTTCTAGTAGTTATGATATATTGGTGTCCTTGAAAAGAGTGAGGATTGATTTCTTCAATGATATCTAGCACCCACTATGATATGGGCCAATAATCCATCGATACCTAAAGGCCATGAGTAGGCATGTGATTTAAGTTAACATGTTTTTGGTATTTAACACACTTATTTATATAGTCACAAAAGTCCTTATTGAGGGTAGGCTAATAGTAACCTAGGCATATGATTCTTTTGGTGATAGCAAGTCCACTAAAATATCCCCCAAAAACTCCATCATGGGTTTCTTTGATGGCATCAAAAATATCATGAATACATAAAAAATGGAGGAGAATACCATCAAAGCCATGTTTATATAGGATTCCCCCTAGTATGGTATAACGAGAGGTGCCATGCACAAAGGCTTTTCTGGCATTCTTTGAAAGGTCGGGCGGAATGATGCTCAAGTTAAGGTAGCTAAAGGTTTGGTCATAATAACCATTGGAAGGAGAGGCCTCCACACTATAGATGGTTGGAATTTATAAACTAATATATGAGGGCCTAATGAAATGTTGGATGGTGACAAATAATTTAGATTTTGTAGGTTGAGAGGGTATTTGAGATGCAAGAGAGGCCATTGTGTTTACAATTTTTTTAGTAGATCAAGGCACTAATTGGATTTGATAATAGTAAAAATATGTTAAGAGCTCATCAATAAAGAGATTATACTTTTGTAAAATGTCATTTTTACACTGATAGGACCCATTGACCTAGTTAATCATGAGTTGAGAATCACCAAAGATAGAAATGGTTTTGATTGTTAAGGTGAGAGTAGTCTATAGACCGATGACCAAAGCTTCATATTTTGCCATATTATTAGTACATTCAAAATCAAATTTAAAGGATAGTGGAAAAGGTTAACCATGAAGGGGTATGAGAATTATTCCTACACCCCCACCATGTTGGCATTTAGATCCATTAAAAAACATGGTCATTTGGTAAGAGGGTTCTCCTTGAGAAAGAGTTACAATAGAATCATCAAGAAATGTTAATGGAATGGGTTGGTTATCTAGGAGAAGGGCTTCAACTAATTGTTCAATAATGACATGCCCTTTAATGGATTTTTGGTGAAGAAAATCAAGATCAACTGTGGCCAAAAAAATGATCCACTTAGCCATATGTTGATTTTGGTGTGGTTTGGAGTGCATATACTTGAGTGGGTCAATGTTAGTGATAACATATGTTTTATGATTAAGAAGGTAGTGATGAAGCTTAGAGGCAACAAAAATGAAAGTGAGACAAAGCTTTTAAAGATGGGTATATCATGTCTCTTACTATAGAAGCACGCAACTAATATAATAAATGGCTTGCTCCTTGTTTTTTTCATCTTGATGAACTAGCATGGCACCTAAAGAGTGATCAATGGTAGATACATAAAGGTCGAAAGGTTGATCATCCCTAGGTGGGATAAGAATAGGTGAAGAAATCAAGTACTCTTTAAGAGAATTAAAGGATTGTTGATAATCTTTGGTCTATCTAAAGGAGGTGTCTTTCTTTGAGAGGTGGTGAAAAGTTTGGCATCTATCTAATAATTAAGAGATGAAGTGACAGATAAATTGGAGTTTTCCCTGTAGAGTGTAAAGTTGCTTAAGGTTTGTTGGAGGAGGTATTTTTAAGATGACCTTGAATTTAGCATGGTCAATCTCAATTCCACAAAGGGAGATGATAACTCTAAGAAGATTTTTAGACAAAACCCCAAAAATGTATTTTTTGGGATTAAGTTGAACATGGAATTGGATTAGTAGATCAAAAATGATAGTAAGAATAAGTAAATGGTCCTTGAAGAGTTTATATTTCTTGTGTAGATCATCCACATAATCCTCCATAATTTTATGAATAATGTTATGGAAGACATAGGTCATGGCCAGTTGATAAGTTGCTCTTACATTTTTTAATCTAAAAGGTATGACCCAATAGCATAAAGTTCCCCAAGGAGTAATGAAGGTAGTTTTATGTTGGTTTTAGGAGGTGATAAGGATCTGATTGTATCCTAAAAATATATAAATGAGGGATAACATCTCATAACCTACAGAAAGGTCAACTAGTTGTTTGATGTTGGGTAAAGAAAAGTAATATTTGGGGTATGCAAGGTTAAGGTCTCATAAATCCACACAAAGGCAGAGTCCCCCAATGGGCTTGGCAATGGGAATAATATTAAAGACCCATTATGGGTGGTCAATAGGCGTTAACAGATAAAAGATGTTGAAGTTCTTCCTTGATGAGAAGGGCTATACGAGGGTGCATTTTGTGAAGCTTTTTTCATACCAGTTTAGCCTCTGAATGGGTAATGATGTTATGAAGGGTGATGGAGAGGTCAATCCTGAGCATATCCTAAAAATACCAAGCAAATGTGATGCTATAATCCTAAAGGAAGGTGGGATAATCACATTGCTCATTTGAGTCCAAGGATTGGCCTAGTCTAATGATATGAGGATTCTATGGGGTTCCTAAGTTAATGTCAATAGTTGATTTGTTGAGCGTCATCTAGTTTTTTTGAGGGAAAGATTTATGGATGGGAGAGTCTCTTGCATCAAGGTAGGTGAGGATAGAATTGTTATCTTGGCACTGATGGTGTAGATGGTGGGTGAATCATAGTCGACTATTTTGGGGTGGATGAGAGGAAAGGTTTTAGTTTAGCCACCATTATAATAGGTCAATGGGCCTAAACTAATAGTAATGATCAAAAAAATGTGGATGGGATGATCTCAGAGCCTTTAGATTGAGAAGATGGATTGGGATAAGATGGAATCTCCTCCATGGGGATATCTATAGGTTTCAGTGAGGTGGGTTCTTTTGGTGGCTCAAACCTAAGCCCAAAGAACTCACAAGGTTTCTGAGTCTTGATAATAGGTAATTCATGAGGTCCTTATTTGTATATGCCCACACCAAATCCTTTCCAAGCATAGAAGTGAAGATAGGTTCTTTTAGAGGCTAGGTTACTCAAATAGGAGAAATTAAAAGTGAAAGGTTGAATATATGGAGTGGTGATAGGAGCGAGGAGTGGTTGATCAAGTCCCCCATAGACAAAGTATGTTCAATTGTTGGAAATTATAAATGGGATGATGGTACCTATGTTGGGGTCATAATAAGGGTCATTTTGAAGGTTCTTATATTCCTAAGGAGTGGGAAAGGCATCTAAGGCTAAAAGTCAGTACTCCCCAAGAGAAAGGTGTTGGAAATTTTGTGTCAAAGAGTCCTCAACAGGAATCTAGGAAGAAAGGATAGATGTACTAGTTGAGGCTCCATCATTATTAAGGGTAGAAGCACTATGGGAAGTGGTTGATGGTGTAGTTGTGTTAATGAGATTAGTTGACTATGAGGGAGATGAAGGTGGAAGAAGGACATCATTAGGCCTATAGGTCATGTTGCAATATGTAAAAGGACTAACATCATCCTTGATGGTTATGACTTGCCCTTCATGTTCAAATTTAACCCTTTAGGAGATGCAACTCATAGCCAAGATTTAAGAGCATCTGAGTAGAATGTTATATTAGAAATCACCCTCTACAACATAAAATATCTAAGGGATTATGTGAGGTCCCAAACGTATTTGAAGAATAATGGTCCCTAAGGTAGTAGCCATGGTGTCATTTAAGGAGAAAAGAGTCATTGTGATTTTAGCCATGATATTATTTGGTAAATATGGTTATCAAAATCATAAGAGGAGATTATGTTGATGTTGGCTTCTCCATCAATCATCACCCTTTTAACATGGATGTGATTGATATATATGGTGACAAATAGAGGTGGGTCAGATTCCTCAGAGTGTCCTAGAGGTATCTTAGAATCTTGGAAGGTGACAATGGTATAATGTTAGAGGGTCATAAAAAATGAGGCAAGGGGTTGAGGGTCATCTAGCTAAAACTCAATGGATTTTAGGGCATCTATTAATGCCTGATGATGATGTGGTGAGGTGTCAATCAAGTTGTAAAGGCTCATATTCACTAGTTATTAACAAAGTTGTTTCAACATAGTTTGTTGAATGGATACAAAGGAATTGGTGGGAGGTACACCTAGGATGGATACTATGGGTCTAGGTGATGGTCTAAGTGGTGGCATTGGTGTTTGGTCCTAGTTAGGAGGCTGAGAATCCAAAGGATATGTCTATGGAATGGACACATTGGCTCTTCCTTTGTCTCTTTGTTGTGTTTGAGATCAAGTAATCATGTGGATGGTATGGACAATGGGCTCAATTACACTAGGTAATTACTTCAGCTCGTCACCCTTGCCTATAGATGAGAGTGAGGAAGTCAGTATAGGTTGGGATAGTGGTTGGATTGGTTGGGTTGGCAGTTGGGTTAGTAAGGTAGGTGAAAGTGGTTCATCTAATGACAGATCATCATCCTCATATAAGTAATGAAAAAATTATTGGAGAGCTTTACAACTCTTTGTGTTATGTCCTAGTATCTTATGGTATGCATAGATTTGAGTATCATTGAACCAAGAGGGTTTGGTGTTAGAAGGAGTGAATGTTTTAATATGTGACATTTCAATGGAGGAGGTTTACAACAACCTCTATAAAATAATAGATTAAGATTCCTTCAGAGGTGTTGAAGGTGTTAAAATGCTCACTAGGGAAATAAGAATTCTATTAGGCATGGTCTTGACCTTAGAGAGGGTTGGTGGTTGGGAAATTTTGGTAGATGGTTTAAGTTTGATTGGCTTAGCTATCATTGGGTTAATGGTAGATGGTTTTGAACTAGAGGATGGAGGGTTGATAATAGGTTTAAAAGTAGAGGAGGATAAATTATCTAATAATGATGAAGAAGTCAATGGCATAGGAGGAAGAGGGGTAGGAATAGAAAATGGTGTTGGTTTAATTGAAGCAAAATAAGTGACTGGGATGGTAGAAGGGTGGGGTCCTAAAATAGATGTAAAATGAGAAAAAGGTGTCATAGGTCTAAATTTAGGATGAAGTTTAAGTAAATGTACCCTTTGGTCCATCTTGGTTGGTGGTTTTTTAGGCATCATAGAGTGGGTTAGGCCTAATTTGATGGGGGGATGGGTGATTATAGGTGTGGGAAGGATACCCAAATTCTTGGCTGGTTTAGATAGAAGATTATGAGATGATCTAGGTGGAGGTGGGTGATATGGTTCCCTCACATTGTGGGAGAAAGAAATGTTTGACGATGGGGTGGTAATAGGTTGGAAAGTGGATGCTAATGAAGTTGAGGGTTTGGATTTGTTTTGGTATGGGATCCCCAAATGATGCCAAAAAAGGTTCTATCTAGGTTAGGTTGTGAGATAAATTCCAAACTATGCACTAATCAAGAAAAGGGCTTATAAATAGGTTTTGTTCCTTTATATTTTGTTTCAAATGTCAAGCCTTTGGGTAAAGAAGATGAGATGGTTCCTTCATATTTACTTGAGCTATAAATTTCTAAAATAATGGTTTATTATGGGGTGATTAAGAGAGGGGATGTTTGTTTGATTGAGGGTGTAGGTATGGTCCTATCTCCTTCCTATGATAGGGTATCTAACAGAGAAGAAGGGAGCTCTATCATTTCATTTGGTGGGGTAGAGTAAGGGTTAGTAAAATCAATGGTTGGTTATGTGAAATGAGATGTGGGCATGGATATGGTTTGATTAAGCAGAGAAGTGGGGGCTATGTATCCTTCTAGTTGGGTCTTTAAAGGTATAAGAGGTGAATTTGCTTATTCCATAAGTGAGGTTGGTGAAGAGGAAATGGGAATATTAGGCTCATCCTCCATGGGCTCATTTATGATGATGTTGATTGTGTGTGCCTCATGAGATAAAGATGGTTCAAATTGATTGTCATGGGTTTGGGTAGGTGGAGGATGGTTAGGGAATGGTTTGCAAAAAATATTGAGAGAATGGTTGCGGGGTGAATTAGGGTTGTCAAATGTCAATTCACCATTGTCAGTTAGGTTTTGGACAAGACTTTTAAAAGTGTTACACTAGTTTATGTCATGTCTGATAACCTGATGGAAAGCACAATGGTCATTTTCATTGTACCACCCAGGCATAGAGTGAGAAAGGTCAAATTGTTAAGGTGGATTAAATAGTGGGAGTTGAATAACATTATATTTTAGTAATTTATCCAACATAGAGGCATAATATTCCCCTATAGGCATAAATTGTTTAGGGGGAACCCAACTTTGATTTTGGTTTGGTGGGTAAGAAGGATTGGAAGGTGTGTTTTGATGTGGTTGGTTAATGGATGGAGGTGGGGCAGTTTTCAAGACAACCACATTTTTAGATGTTTTGGCTTTAGATTTGGGTTGGTTAGTTATTTTTGAGGAAGAGGGGTCATTCAATTTTAAATTTGAATTCTTATTTTGTAATTTCAATTTACCCTCATCTACGGCTTAGTTCTCAAGTTTGCATGCCATTGTGAATGCTTCATCAAATGTTCTAAATGTTTACACCTGAAGGTTGGAAGTGATGTGTTTTGTGCATCCTCAATAGAAAATTTAAATTAGTTCCATTTGGGGTAGTGAAAATGATAATTTATTAATGAGGCCTCACCATTGTGCAATGAAGTTAGAAATTTGTTCATCATCAAACTACCTAATAGAATAGAGGTTAGTTATGGAGACCTTTGATATATTGATAGATAAATGTTATAAGAAAATTTGTGCAAGTGGGGAAAATGAGAAGATAAAATGTCTAAGAAGGGAACTATACCAATCTAAGGTGGTCCCTGATAAAGACATAGGGAAGGTTCAGAGAAGGAGGGCATCATCATAGGCAATCAAGTAACAAGAATGGTGAAACACCCTAAAATGTTTTTGAGGATCCTCCTTCCCATAGAACTTAGAGAATTTGAGAATATCCCATTGAGGAGGATAATCATGAATTAGGACAAAAGGGTTGATAAGTTCATTATAGATTTGATCATAGGATAAAATATTATAGGACCCAAAGATAGATGATTTGACTTGGGTCATTTTTATCTACAAGCATCTTGATCAGGTTGGGTTAGGGTTGGGCAACTTCATAATTTGATGGAAAGTTTCACTGAGGTTGGGTTGTAGATATGAATTGCTATGTGGTAAGAAGTATAGAAGTAGGAACATATTGGTATGTGGTAATTTGAGGTTGGTATAGTGTCCCTGCAGGACTGATAAGTATTAAGGGTTGGATGGAAGGTGCAATATATCCCAACAGGTTGGGGATATACTAATAGGAGGTTGTGGGGGCTTGTACAGGAACTAATAATGGTTGGTTTAGGATTACATTTGGGTTGGTTGATGGGGGCATGGTTCTAGTTGGTAATGTTAAAGTGTTTATGGGTTGTTGAGGGATAGTGATCCTATTGCTAATAGGGGGAAGTGTTTATGGTATGAAGTGTACCAAGTTCTGAAAGTGGGTTGAGGTTGGTATATTGGTTAAGCTAAAGGGAATGGTAGAAATGGGTGTGGAAGTCACTGCACTAGTGAAAGGGGTAGAAGTGACAAGGGGTAAAGTTGAGCCAATGTTAGAGGTATTGATTGGGCTAACAGGTGTTTGGGTGCTGGTGGTAGATTGGCCAATGGTAGAAGATAAAGCTTCGATAACCAAAGGGTGGGATGATGCAACACCAACCATGAGGTGGTGTGGCATACCATAGGGTAGATCCATAAGAAGAACTAAAGCTATCAAAGTACAATAGGCTAAGGTATTAAGATAGTGTTGTAAAGAAACCAAATTTTTTCCAAAAAGGTGTCAAAATATAAATTACCTTTATGGATTTTTGAAGGCACCATAGGTGGGGGATAATGGTGAGGTGAAGCATGGGGTGATCTATCAATGTCCAAGGTAAAATCCATGGATGAGGATGAAAAAAAGATGGTGGTGAGTTGTTTTGGTTTTTCACTTGTCTATTTAAGACCATATGAGAAATTTAGAAATGGATAATTAAATTCTCACCTCACATAATGAGAAAACAAATAAAAACCCAAAGCAGACAAAACACACACTAAAAGTATAATTAATCCTAGGATTTATTTTAAATCACTTTTGTCTTATGCGTTCAAGAGTGTGAAAGGGGAAATTCGGTTGTAAGTTAGGTACTAGAAAATACATCTAAGGATGGTTTCAAGTTGAATTTTGGTTCTCAAATAATCTTCACTAGATTAGGTACGTAGCTTAGTACTCAGGGCTTGCTCCCCTCACTTCATGATCCTATAACCAGTGCATGCACTTAGACAATATATACCATTTGTCTATAGTTTATACTCTATCATAGATGGAGTGGGTCCTCCCCGTGGTGATGAAATCCAAGTTGGATCATCGAGTAGGGTAAGGTGATCTAAAGGGTGATGATATCCTAATGGGCCTTGTCTTAAATAAGTTTTGATGTTTAATTTGTGTGTGTGGTTTGGTAGTGTAACATATGTGTGCTATGATTAATTCATAATTTGTTTAACTAATCTAGGTGAGCTAATCATTAAGTAGGAAATACAATGAATGCACTTAATTTTAATCCAAAATAAGAGTTTGATGTCATTTCATGCAAACAAGGAATAGCTAAAATGCACTTAAATGCAAGATGCAAAATGCAACCTATCCCTAAGATGAAAACTTTTTTATTTTTTTTTAGATTTTTGAAAAAGATAAAAGGAAAGAATTTTTTATTTTTTAGAATTTAGAAATATCAAAAATGCAAGAGCATTGAAATTTCTATAAATACAATTATATGCATAGAAAACTATGAAGCTATAAGGGGTCCCACTAGCATGCCAAAATGTTTCTCTCTATTTTTTCTAAGTGTGAAAAGAAGAAACTAGTTATGAAGGGTGTGGAAGAATACCTATTAAAGTGCATGCATTGGATCCAAGTGATTATGGAGAGCTCCTCTTTGACTTGGGAGGATGACCTGTAAATAATAAAACACTAAAATAGACTTCCTTTTTAGATAAATAGATGGGTGGATTGCCTAGTGTGAGTTAGATACTAGAAATGAAAGCTTTATAAGAGGTTGTTAATCCACCTACTTTAAATAATTAAGTTGAAATGATGAAATAAAAGGATGTTCCATAAAAATATAAAATTATTGATATTTAAAATAGAAAGTAACTAAATTTGAGACAATGAAGTTACATTCTTTGCTAAATTAATTAAAATGAAGCAACTAGTTTGATTATACTAATGTTAAAAATTGGTTAAGGCAAGGTTGTGGTTTTGGGTTTGGAAATGATTTGGTTTGTCTTGTGACAAGAGATAAATTTTTGGTTAAGGTTGGTAAATGGTCAAATTAGTACAGATAAATGGTGGTTAAAAATATAAAGGGGTAAATGGTCTAGAAAGCAAAGAAGCAAATGGTGGTTAAGTACGCAAGGTTATGGTTATGGTTCAAGATAATCAAAAGAAAGGAAAAGGTAAAGATGGTAAGGGGATAAATTAATTTGGAAAAATGGGTAAAAGGGTAAGAAAGAAATAAGATAGAAGGGATAAAAGGATAAGTTGTGAAGAAGTAAATGGGTGAAAGGGATAAGAAAGAAAGGAGGTAAAAAGGGGATAAAAGGATAAATGGTGAAGAGGTAGATGGGTAAATGGAATAAAGAGAAAGAAGAGGTTAAGGGTAAAGAGGAAAAGGGGTGAAAGAAAAATAAGAAGGCCAATGGGTCATGGTTTGGATATCAAGAAACAAGAGGCCAAAGGGGAATAAGGAGGAAGAAATTGAGATTACAAAACAATACAAATTACCTTTATGTTTGTTGAAGATGGCTTGAGGATGGCTCATTGAATATGCTTTGTTAAATATTTTTCTAGAGTTTCATTGTTTGATGTCTTCTCTCCAAGATGATGATATCCTTCAAGTGGATGAATTCCTTCAAAAACTTTCAACAAAATGTTAATAACAAAAAATACTGATTTGCTACTTTGCAACTTAACCCTGGGTGAATGAGAGGGGGTATTTATCACATATTTTATGAAGAGTCATGCCAAAAGAGAAATAATAGAGGTATGGTGCAATTTTATATGTGGTGGATGAATTATTCAAAATTAGGTGGGTGGGGATTCCCATTTGGGTTGGTGAGTGTCTCATTTAGGTTAAGAAGTCAGAAATGGGTGCCCTTTGTCTTAAAGAGGTAGGTATCTTATTTTGAAGGTTAATTTCATGTGTGAAGGTAAAATAAATGTTAACTAATGGTCCCTTGAGGGGAAATTTTACATATTTGAATAGGGGCCTTGTGATGCTTAAATGAGGTCATCAAGCACTTTGGGAAGGTTCTCAGGTGGGGTATGATGTCCCACATCAAGCCACCTCACTTCTAAGCCATGTCATTTGTCATATCACCTCCAAATCACCTTCCATGTCATTTGATATGTCATTTTCCAAGTCACATACCATGTCATTTTCCATATCACATGCCATGCTACTTACCATGTCATCATGAATAGTGATAGTGGGTCCCACAGTGAATAGTCATAGTGAATAGTACTTTTGAATAGTAATTTCAAATAGTATTTTTGAATAGTATTATGTGACTAGGAAAATAATGATTTAGTTAGGTTAGGATGGATTTTTTAAGTTTTAAGAAGGTTTAGGGGGTCTTTAAGGGGGTCCTGAGGCATTTAGTCATCAAAAACTATAAATGCGTAGTTTTCTATTATCTACAAGCCCATTGAGAAAAAGGGCATCCCTCAATAACTGGTTGTAAAGAATGAAAGCATGTAATTTACTTTTTCCAAGGCATTCATGGCATGTCTTGATATGATTATGGGCATATTTTAAAAATTTAGGATATTATTATTCCATTCTCAAAATTTTATGATCTATTACATTGCTTTATGGATGTCCAATGCCTATTCTCTAATGTAAGTTATTCAAGATGTCTATAGTTTCCTCCTTTTAGATACTCCTAAAATAGATGCCTTCATAATTATTTTAGTATAAAACCCATTTTTATCATGTAATAGGATGATTTGAGCCTAAGGGATCACTTTTGTTCTCTATTCAAATCATGGGGACATGTTATTGTGAGTAAGTAGTGGATGTTATGGGCATACAAATCACCACCAATAACTTACATCTCATTGATTTGATCAATATGAATGTGTGGATCTATCTCAATCATGATTTGGTTGATTCCCTCAAACAATCTTGGTTGGTTTGATTTTAAGATCAAATGCTTATAGTTTTGCTATCCACTTACCTCTTTTTTCAACCAATTCATTATGTCAAAGAATGATCTTGATGACTAGATCTGAAATAGTGGCATATGTATTGTTCTTGAGGATGTAGTGTCTGAACTTATTTATAGATTTGATTAGTACATAATCTACTTATCTATCATTAAATACTTTAACTCTACATATTTTAGATTAGTACTCATGAAATAAATTTGATTTTTATTATCATCAACCTTTTATATGAGTATTTTTGTTATAGTATGTTATAAATCAAACAAATATAGAAGGAAATCCTTAGTAAAGTCTAGGCTAATCAAAAATGGAGATTGAGAAATGTCATTTTTGATATCTTGAAAATCCTTTTTGGTTTTAGTTGTCCACTCTATTTTAGCATCTTATTTCAACATGGAAATCAGTGGCTTGACAACCTCTATAAATCCAAAAATGAATTTTCTCACAAAGTATATCTTGCCAGAGGACTTAATTATTTCTTATTATTAAGAGGCACTAATTTGAAAATGTCTTGGATTAGATTTGGGTCAATGAAAATCCCATCTTTGGTAATGATGTGGCCTAATAATTTTCCTTTAGTAACTCTGAAGATGCTTTTCTTTAGATTAAGTGACATTCCATACCTTCTACATATATCAAATACCTTTTGTAGATGATTTGCATGATCGAATCTATTATTTAAAAACATTATGAGGTCATCCATATATTAGTTATAGGTTCATAGGTTCAAAATCATTTTCATCTATTGTTTGAGATTAAAAGGCTCTATAACTATTCATAAATTTTATGGTCTTTTGATCATCATAAAATACTTGGAAGTTATCTATGTTATCTAAAATAGAAAGGAAAGGAACTATCTCTACATAAAAATTTGCATCCTAGATTCCTAGAGTGGTGTTAGGTTGGTAGCTGAAGCTACTAATGAGTCTGTCATTTAATTTTCTTCTCTTAGAAAACCTCTAATGTTGAATGATTCAATGGATTCAAATAGATCCCATGCTCTTTTTTCATACTTATTTAAATAAGCAATATTGTATTGATATTTATTTTTGATATGGTTAGCAACTAGCCCTGAATCACTGAATATCTACAACTACTTGATGTCATGCTTTAGTGCAAATTATAACCCTAGAATTAGAGCTTTATACTTAACCTGATTGTGGGTACAAGATAATTACAATATATAATTAGTAATATATTATTTCCCATCTAGGTAAAATAAGGCTATACCCATGCTAGAACCTTACTTTGATCTAAAACCATCAAAGTGTAGATTCCATAACAATTAAGGACCTTAATATTATTATTCATGAGGTTCATGTTTTATGGTTAATGTGTAAACACCTACATGTAAATATGTAAATTCAAACTTATTATTATTGAATTATATTAAATGATCAAATATGTCATATTTGGTTCTTGATATACTTAAATATGATAATCCATTCCTTTCTAAGGTAGCCGCATGTGTGAGAAGTTTTTTTTTCATATTTACATTTAATGTCTTCAACCAATCACGATTTAGCAATAAGCTATAGGCTTTAGGAATGCCAATGACTATAATGTGTATGTATTTTTTGTACATGTGGCTTAGAG
Source organism: Torreya grandis (assembly GCA_037957365.1). Classification (NCBI taxonomy): domain Eukaryota; kingdom Viridiplantae; phylum Streptophyta; class Pinopsida; order Cupressales; family Taxaceae; genus Torreya; species Torreya grandis. The sequence continues at coordinate 1,711,301 of JARHVA010000334.1, forward strand.
GCAATTTTAATATGTACCTTTATCAACTCCATAACACATGGCACATAAGACTTGTCCAGTTATAATACCACTCTTTTGGATTTATCTAGAATCAAACTCAGTTTCTTGCATATAACTATGGGTATCACATTGGTTGAGACACCTAAGTCAACCAAGAAATTATACACATTCAACCAAACATTTTGATCATTAATACAAAAGGTGGTACCTTAGGCTTGTTCTTATAAACAACCATATTTATGTGTGTAACTTTTGACTTATCAATGGATGATATCCTAGTCAAGTCTTTGAGTAGTAGTTATCTCTATTCGATAATCTAAGATAGCTCATGAATATTGATATTTAATTTGATATTATATATATCTTTAACTATGTTGTATCCCCCTTTGTTACATGGGTCTATATTTTATAGTTGATCATTTTCTTTTATAGGGGGCATGTTATTGTTTGCCTCAAGACTTGGAGGAGTAGTAGCATTGTTTTTTGGAGGCTTGAATTTGTATCAAGGTAATTATTCCTCAATTTATAGTTGTTCCTCTAAAATTATTTAAAGGCATGGATTTCATCTGTATTATCTTCAAGATCATTCTCATCTTCTACTAGAAATGAAAATTCATATGTTTCAAATACCATTATTGTGCTCGAAGGACCCAAAATAGTGGAATAAGATGGGTTTGTATTATTTAAAAAGATTTCTTGTCTATCCATTCCCTTATAAATATTTCAAAAGTGGTGCAAAACTCTATATAGTCTAGTTTACCATGTTGTGTTGTATTGTGGACTTTGCACCAATTAGGAAGTGTTGCTTCCAAGATGCTTATTTTAGAGATCTTTTTAGGTGGTTATTATATAGTGTTGTTTCCATATCTATTAAAAGGCATGTTGTATCTTTGATATGAAAAATTATGATTAGTGTTTTACCCCATGGAATTTTCCATTCACTACTTCATGCTCATAAACTCATTACTTATATTTTTCACCATTCATTGGATAACATCCAATTCTAATTTTATAGAATATTAAGTCATACCTTATGTAGTATCAATATTAACTAGTATCAAGACTCTAATTTTTATGATTAGATGTAGCCATAGGGTTATTTACAAAGTTAGGTGTTGGTTAAGTGGAGAATGTGCCAAAGGCAATAGGTTATATACTTGGTTATGGTTTTGAGCAAAAACATTTTGGTTAACATTTAGAATGGTGTTGAAGGCTAGTAAGCTAGGACCAATATTGGGTGGAGCCAAGTCTTTTAACTAGGGGTTAAACTATTGGTCAATGTTAATATCTTCAACATAGGGTAGTAGTAGCATGGTAATATTAGGTTCTCTATGGATAAATAAAAATATCATATAATCCAAGGTATTTTTGTACATTTCAAGGGTTAATGTCTCATTAGGTTTATAGTCAGTGTCAACTCAGCTATACATCTTAAACCTTGTGTTGAAGGATCTAATTGGTGCATTGGGATCTTTCCTCATACTTTAAAAGTGTTGGTATATGACACTTGGGCTAGTGACATGTTCAAATTATGCCAAGAAAGTATCTTGGCACTAGGCCCAATACATAATTGAATTCTCTAGGATTTTGAGTAACTCGTCATAAGTAACATCTTAAAGGGTAAAATGGAAAATTAGGCATGATATATCCTCATGGGTTATATTTAATATCACTAAATTAATTTTTAAATAATTTATATGTTCTTTGATAGTCTTGCCACCTGAGGGAGAAAATGTAGGAAGATATTTTCAAGATTTCTAGGTAAATCATGCACATCTCTAGGGATAATAATAGCAAAACATGATAAGTGAGTTAGGTCCATCGTGCATGGATGAGGGTAGGATATTATGTTTAAGGAATAGGATCAGGCTTGGGGTCCTCTTAAAATGCCTATATTTGACCTAACTTATCTATGGATCTTTAAGGGTGGGAATAACAGTCTAGTATCTGAGGTGGACCTTATCAGTCTTCTAGATAAATCTAGAGCAACTTAAGTGATCTTATAAAGAAAAAAAATCATACATCCTTCTAGCACCAATTTAATTCTGGTTGATGTGGATTTTGTGCACACTAAGTAACCTTATGAGGTAGATTTTAATATATTAGGATTGGAAAAAATATTCAATAGAAGGCACAAGTTTTGGGGTATTAGGTTTCATAAATGACCTAATGGTGGAACAACAATGAGCAAATTAATTATTTACCTCAAATGGTTTTAACATGAAATGAGTTTGGAATTACTTGATATGGATGGATAGATGGTGAATCTAACTTAAGGTGAGAAATATCAAAATAAAACTCAAAAATAAGGAAGGGTAAGGAAAATAAGAAGGTTTATGAGTCAGAGTGAGATGAAACCCTTCTAAACTAGATCTTGAACTATGGGTTAGACAAGTAGTCAGAAAATTAATGTTAACTGTAAGTTACTATTAACACACATAATAAAAATAATAGTTAAGACTCTACAAAAATTAAATATAGTAAACTTAATTGTACATAATCAAAGGTTGTTACATTTTTAAGATTGTAGTTACACCTCTGTAAAAGGATATTATGATTATAAAACACAAAACATTCAAATTATCTACTACACAATATGAATAATTGTATCAAAAGAACACTTATACAAAACCTAAATACTAAAATACCAGAATGATATAACTTCTTCAATGAATCATAGTATTAGAAAAGAATAGAATATTGCACACCAAGTCAAATTTTTATAATAACCTATAGGATTTATTATTTATTTTAATAACCAAAAATTCCCCTCCTTTTAGAATAGAGAGGATACAAGTATATAAGCTTGGAATGGGGGATGCCTCATCTCTCAAAAAAGCCTAAGTTTATATTATCTAATAATAGACTATGTTTTAAAAATCATGTATAATGTGAATGTATACATTAAAATCATGAACAATAGTTTTATGTCAAAATAAATCTTAGATACAAAAAATAGTCCTACTAAAAACAAACTTAAGTTATAACTTAGACATGCAACTTAAATTAAATGTCACCTATAGTGTTAATGTGGCACCACCTGGAGGTGGAGATTTCACATTATATTCATGATTTGTTATTGTTTTAGTTACAACTATGATAGACATTGTAGTAAAAATATGTGTGCCCACTTGGAGTTTAGCTATAATAAATAGTGTCACTAGTGGTATGCTAATTGTAACTAGAGATGTTGCATATGCTGAGGTGGCCACATAATTAATTAGATTAGTCCCTATTTTCACTACAGTAAAAGTAGGGAGTGGAACATAAGTGGGCCTAATATGATTTTGTATTAATGTGTATTTTGTGGGTTGAGGTTGAGTTCCTTAAGGAGGTATTAATGATGTTATTCTAATAGTATTCAATTACGTCAGTACCTCCATTTATAAGTATAATACATGATAATCTTATAATTCAATATTAATAGATTTTTAATCAATAAGAGGTATCATGAACATATTTAGAATCTTATCCATTAATTTTTTGTGTATAACCATTACACATTTGATTTATACATATAGAGTGTCACTTTCCTTGACCTTCCCCTTAGAAAAATATATCAATTTCATGATCTCTTCATTAGTCTAGTAGACTATACCTCAATTTTATCTCAAAATATGTTAGACACAACTCTAATAATACATTCAAAAAAGGTACTAATAACCAAATATTATATTACATATTCAAGGTCTTACCAGGGGTCTAGGTGTTCACTGTTTTGACATAGTCCTCTTGTAGTTAGTGGGCAGGCTTAGCAGAGACTAATAAGCTTTTAAGAGGATTGAGATAGTGAAAGAAGTTTTGAGATCCTTAGGAAGGTTATAAAGTTATTATAATTAACTTTAAAAATATCATGATGATGATAAGCTCATATTATCAAAGGAAACTCATAAAAACTCCATTCAAACAAATTGGCAAGCAGTTATCCCCACAAGCAATCCTAAGAGGCATTAAGGAAAATGGAGTATTGGATGAGCAAAAGGAGGTCACATGGGGTTAAATTATATTTTAAAAAAATATTTTTTCATCCCCCATATCATCCTATAGGTCATATAAACCTCCAAACTCATATTTGGCCAAATTAGGCCTAAAGCTAGTTTTAGGCCTATAAGCCCTTTATCACCTAAAGACACTTGTAACCCTACCAAGAAGAAATGAAAAAAATATAAGGTATAATGATATTTTATATATCTTATAAAATTTATTTCAAGTATATAAATATAGGAGTTAATTCCAAAATCATCCTTAAGAACAAATTTAAATTCCATAGTCAAGACATTCATTTGAGCTACCTGATCAAGTGCTCATATCTTTCACTACATGAAGAGTTTGTAAAAGTGATATTATATTGTTTTGAGGACCAATATTAAATTATAATTAATAAAAAAATTATGTTGGTTTATGGGTTTTACTTTATGAACAATTTCTAAGAGCATAATCATGCCCAGAATTCAAGCAAATCCCTATAAGCCAACTTATTTGCATATGTATCTTTTCATACCTTTTGCATGGGAACCCAATACTCTCAAAAAATTTGAGGGGGTATATAGAATAAATATTAATGTTAATAGTTTTATTTTTTGAGTATTTTACTTTATGAACCATCTTTAATAAGGTTCACCTCCAAAACCTTCCCAAACCCTCATAGGGACTAGTTTTGAGAAAAGTCAAATTTATTATAATAAAAACATCATGAATCATCCTAAAACCTATTGAAAAATAAATTAAAATTATATATGGTCCTATAAATTGTAATTTATTTTAATTAATTTTATGGATCATGGTATAAAACAAAGCTTTTTGAAGAAAAAGTGTTGAAAAGAGAGGTACAATGCAGTTTAATGAATTCAAATCCATGGAGAGTGAATTTTGGAACTTTTTATTACTCATAAATAAATTATATGGTAAAAAATAGGATTTTAAATGCCCTTTTGAGCTCCTCAAAAATAGACAGTCTATTGAAATTTAAGGCACTTTGACCTAGTCAACTAGTTTGACTAAGTTGTAGGTGTTTATTCATCAAAAGGACCCATCTCATGATATGAGGATTTGTCCCAAGCCTTAATATCATTATTTTTTTAGGTTTAAAATTTTTCATGAAGGTTTTAATGGTCATTAATTTCAATAAGCTAGGCTACTAGTCTTATTTGGCCTAGTAGACCTATTTGAGCAATCAAACAAAGAGGAAATTGACATTGGAAGGCAACCAAATGAGTTAATTTTGAGTTGCCATGCTTCATAAATGGCCTTCAAGTGTATTTTCCATGAAATTTTAGTCTTCCAGTGATAATTCATGCAAATTAGGGCTTAAGAAGGAGTTATCTTGTCTTAAGTGCCAATCACTCTAGATGACTGATCCTTGACAAATCATCAAGCATATTCCATGGTTTTCATGCAAGAGAAAACATTAACTTATCTTGGTCTCATTTTAAGTGGATATTAACTAACCAATAAATGTCATGGCATGTTGGAGGAGGATCTTGGACAAGTCAAATGGGCCCACCACATTTTTTCAATGCCTAAAAGAGCTCATGCAAGAACATTCAACATAAAGAGAAGTCTTAAGGACTATTATTGAACTATTGTAACTAAAATTAGACCTGAGTTGGATGTTTAGTTGACCTCCTCTTCTCTCTTCTATGCCAATATCTCAGCCAATTCTTTTCTCACTTCTATATATTTAGGCTTTCAATCCTATTTTGAAGATCCCTCTCTTATGCATGTTTAAACTCTACTAAGATTGATCTTTGTAAACATCTTGAGTGAATAAAATGACTATTTTCATAATCTTATATACTATTATAGTGTGTTATATTGGTCTAATTTGAACATGTGGTAGTATTTTATCCCTTACAAATCCTAATTTCACCTAGTTACTAGTATGCTAACTTATACATGACATATACAGTGTTTGATGTTGATTGATTGAGCTAACAGTGGATATATTGACTATTTAATTCCTTGAATAAGGCCTACCATCATTTCCCTCATGATTTGATTAATTTATGAAACTTGTATATGAAATATTGTTGCACAAGAATATTTTGGAGTTGTAAGATTTAGTGATTTTTTTTCCTTAGTATCAGCTCAATTTGAGTGGATAAACAAGCAATACATATGTATCACCATTAGTAGAATAAATTTCCATTTTAGTTATCCATTTAATGCTTTTCATCCCAAAAAGTACTATATGTTTTACTAAACAATGAAAAGAATTATATATAGGATCTATCCTCATAAATCTAGAGGTTTGGTCTAAGATACAAGTGTCTCACCCTTAGACCATTCCAATGTTAGTCCAAGTGTCAAGGAGATCAAAGTAATCTACCTTATGTAGGGTGTGACCTAGGTTGATAATAGTTTTAGCACACCTAGTGGGACATATATTTATCCATTTGAGTACAAATTTCCAACATCTTGGCCTTTAGAATAAATTTCAAGTACTCATATATTCCTTATCTCAGAGGTAAAATGCAAATTTTGTTCAAAATTTAGTTATTTTGCATGTGTTTTCTAGGCTATAATAGCCTATGGAGAAACTTTTTGTCATTCATATCCTTATCAAAAGTTTTAGTATGATCTATATACATCCTATCATGATTCATATCAGCCTTATGATGAGCCTCACCAACCATATACAGATCCTTATCATTAGTATGTTGACTCATACAAGTCTTATGATAACCCTCATGAAGCTTGTTATCCTCCTAATCAGCTTAATCAAGTTCTAAGATAATCCATTTCTAGCTTCAAAAAGATGGTAAGGAGAGAAGAGGTATGTGTATCTTTCATAAGGTAAGGCCATTCAAAGTTTAGTGTTCATATCCTAGACATAGGTGGTCTAATTTTAGGCATTAAATAGAGGTTGGAAATCCATGAGAAACACCAGGGTCACCACAATTAGTATCATGTTCCCATTGAGCTTCCATTTTCCCTTCATGAATGTCAAACAAATATATATCAAATCCCTTAGGATTCTTTTCAAGCCTTGCCAAGCTTTCTTACTTGGAAGTCTACCTAAGAGAGATCTCAAAATGTTGAAGTGTGATTTTAGGAGGATAATTTTCATGTTTCATAAGATATCATATAGGAACCTTCATCTTCAATTTTGTAGTTAGAAATCTCTAGTGAGTTGGTTCATGATTTTGAGGCTCACCTAGCCAAGCAAGTTGAGCTTGCAAACCAACATATTCAACAATCAATAGTAGATATAAAGGTAACATAATATCATAAGAAAGTTCCTTATTTCATACTCATGACTGCAATAAGTACAAAAGAAAAATCCCCTAAACCCAAGTTCATGACTTGGAAATAGATGCATCAGTTAAGGGAGAAAGAAGAACATTCAAGCATAAATCAAGATCTTGAAGTTAAAAGCAAGCCTAAAGTCATTTGGTCTCCACTCTTTTCTCCTTAAAATACAAATGCCTTTCCTTCATGGAAATATATTAAATAAAACTTACAGTAAAAAGAGGAAGAGAAGGTGATTCAAATTGAGCACCCACATGAGTAGAATCAATCATCAATGGTAAAATCTTTAGACCTTTCTCATATTCTTGAGTATTTTTAGGGATCCACCATGTCTATTCTTGAGAAGGATCCTCTCCTTTTTGAAGTGAATAAAGAAAGTGAAATTGAGATGAATGAAGATGATAGAGTATTAAATGGGAAAAAGGAGAACATCACCATTAGCATACTACCTATCAAGGAAGAATATGATCCAATCTCTCAAGATGCAAAAGAAGATGCATTGCAAGAGGAAGTTGAGATAGATGATGACGTACAAGTAAAAGAAAAATTATGAGAGGAAGATGTTGATTATATCCAAGAGGAAGACACTCTAGTTGAGAAAAAATAAGATGATTTCCATGAGTTGTTTGATCACATAGTAGTTTCCATTAATCATGATAATTCACAAGATCTTGCATAAGTGGTAAAAAATAAGTATTAATCAGCCAGCGAAAAAGCTCCAATTATACTTTAGATTGATGATAATAAATCACTAGACTTATTTGACATCATTTATTCATGTTATTCTTTACTTGAATATGGATCATTATAGGTTGAGAGAAGTACTTTCATCAAGCATGAAGCAATCATCCCTCCAAACAATTTAATCTAGGAGGTTATTTTTTTAGGAGATGACTTATTTGAGTTTTTTAGGCAAAGTCATCAACTTCTCACTTCATATTTAGATGTTTATCTACTTTTAGAAGCTGAATATAAAATCAAATGGCCTCAATAAGTCATAAAATCATATCCTTCTCTCTTAGAGGTTAGCCTTGCAATCATGAAAAAAGAGCCACTTCAATTTGTCCAACATGATCATAATCATCAGCTCATGACTCAAGAAGAATTGGGATTATTCTTTTAAATTATATTTATTTAGTAGGAGTATGACTAGGTCTTGGATTCATATCTATAATTCATGCACCTAAAATTGGTGGTAGAAGAACTAGTTGCTTCCCCAAGAGATTATGAGTGTGTTAAATCCTTCCATCTACAAGAAGAGGCTATCAAGGTATGGAGTTCATACTTCAAGGTCCCATGGTGAACAATATAACTTTCCATTTGACCCTAGAGGATATTAGAATAATTAAACATTTATATGTTTTGTTATATTATTATAACTAGTATTGTTTTATTATTACATGGGTTTTCTATTTTTTTATTCCCATCATCTCTTTGTTTCACCTACCTCTATATTTTTAGGTGATTATTTCTTTCTTATATATTATGTTATCTATGTATTTAATATGATCATGTATTCTTTTACATTTATCTATTTAATCTTTTATGGTAATTAGAGCTAATGGTTAGTGAACCTAGGAGGAGGATTTCTTTGTGAAAACATCTTGTCATGGAGGGAGAATACCTAGTGGATATTGTTTGAGAATTAACCTCAATTGGACAAAGAGATCTTGTTAGGGTGGAATGTGAAGAGCCCGATGGAGAGACATGAGAGAGAGAAAATAAAATTTTCTCTCACTATGACCAGATAAAAAGCTAAAAACCTAGACAGCATGCTAGAGAAAGTCTCTAGAGGTAGATGAAGGAGAAATAAAAAGAAAGAAAGGAGGCTCAACATCTATTTTTTTCTATTTCTTCCTCTCACATAGGTCGTACAGTGTTGTACGGTGCCCAAGAGGTGAAAATTTTAATTTTTAATTATTTTTTTGTTTCTTGGATCTAGTGGTTTTTGACAGACAAGAGAGGAAGACATGAACTAATGGAAATGAATTTGATTTAGAATTCATATGGTAATTAGTCTCTAAAATTTTCTTGATAGGCCATTTTCTCTACAAATGTATAGGTTCATGATTATTGGCTTATTTATTTATGCAAAATTTTAGCCAATGTTTTTAAATATATAATTAGATTTTAAGGAGGAAATATGATTTAAAACATAATTATAAAATCAATTCCTTTCAAAACCTTTAAAAACTCCATTTTTTACCTCAACTTATCTAAAAAATAGTATAGTTAATGCTATAAGGAGAGAACCATAGGCTCGAATCTTCTAAAATTTTGCCATGATTTAAAAACTTCCTTCCTCATCTTAATGAAAAAGGAATTTTTGAAATAGGAGTTGTATATCTCCTAATTTAATTGTTTTTGTCCATTTTTTTGTTTTTTTTAAGATGGAAAGTTTAAAATTTCCCAAACTATGTAGAGTTTTTTGCTTAAAACTAGAGGTTTTGACTAGTTTGTGATTTGAGTCAGTGGGTAGGAGGAAATGTATGTAAATCCTTTATAATTTTTTGGTATTTGCATTTTTTTGGAAAAATTAGGTCAAAATGGCTAGTTTACAACACCTCTTATTACTAGATTCACAAAAATTGATAGGCAAGAATTTCATTTTATGGAAACATAAGGTCTTGATGATATGTGAATATCATAATCTTGATCAAATAGTGATTGGTAAAGAGCAAAGGTTTGCCACTGATACTGATGACTATGATAAACATCATCATGAGGATCTTTTATTGTTAAAAGTGCTAGTAGTAGGTAATCTAACCTCGAAGGTTAGAAATATGACCAATGCATCATTTTTGTGGACTCGTCTTACTTCTAAATATCAAGTTTCTAAATCTAGTAGGATATTGTATTTGAAGAATTTATTGTTTTTCACTAACATGTTACAAGGTGGATCCATTTCTAAATTTTTATTATAGATAAAGGATATAAATGACTGATTGAAGGTTGTGCAGAAGCCTATTGATGAGCAGGATTTTATTACTCTAGTTATACAGAACCTTCCACATATATTTGAGTCATTTGTGGAGTCCTTACCCATGATTTTTGATATGGCATATTGTTGACCATTTTTTTCCCAATAGGCCAAAAATCGGTCCCCTTCTCCCCCTGTTGTTCTAGGCCAATTCATTTTTTGATTTTTTGATTTTGCACAAGTCCAAGACTTTCTATGGACTCTACAGGTCTATTTCTATGGACTCTGTAGGTCCATTTCTATAGACTCTACAGATCTTGGATTTCTACAGACTCTGCAAGTTTTCTACAGACTTCACAGGGACTTCTATGAACTCTGCAGGGTTAGTCTTTTGGTGCATGAAGAATCAGTTCAGAGAGTGTTGGGTTTTTAGCAAGGCTTTTTCAGGCTCTTATCTAAAGAAAATCACAAGGAAGGTTGGCATCATTAAACCCTTGAACCATTGAACTAGTTCAATGCCTTGGTTCAATCGATAGGTTCATTGCTCAAGTTCAATGTCTTGGTTTAATCAGCCTTGGTTCAACGCTCAATTCAATCAGCCTTGGTTTAACGCTCAGTTCAATCGGCCTTGGTTCAACACAAATTTCATTAGGATTGGTTCAATTCAGTTGGTTCAATGCTTTAGCATGGTTCAATGCAATAGTTTAACACTTTGGTTCAATCACTTTAGTTCAATCGGATGGTTCAATCACTCAATTCATCAGACAGTTTAATGAGCTTGGTTCAATGCTCAGCTCAACAAATGTTTGAACTATTAAACTGGTTCAATGGATTGGTTTAATGGTTGGTTCAAGTGAATGGTTCAAAGGCTTAGTTTAATAAGAAAGTGGTACGTAGTGTTGAGCTGTTGAACCATTTTTGGTTCAATCAGTCGATTCAATGGCTTGGTTTAAGGGAGCATCCTAGAGCCAAAAGACAAGTGCCCTTGCAGAGGGTAGGTTTGAGTCCAAAAGCCCTTACAGAGGGAAGGGAGCACTTCAAAGGCAGCCAAAGGATTTCTAAGGACACAAAAAAGACTTAAGGCTTTGAATTCCTTTAGACTTTTGTCTGAAGGAATTCCTTTGGACAAAAAGTCCAAAGGAATTTGGAGGAAAGCTGTAGCCAAAGAACCTGAAGACAAAAAGACAAAAGAATGAGACAATTCTTGTGGACTTTTTTCTGCAGGAAAATTGTCCACAAAAAAAGTTCGTAGGAAGAAATCCACAAAAAAGGCCCACAAAATTTGCCAAGGATGGTGATGTCCTGGAAACTATCAATTTTAAGGAGATAGATTAGCCATTGGTTTTCAAACTATGATGGGCTTGAGAACATCAAATTTTACACTAGGAAAGCCAGAGTGTGGAAGGCACCAAGTGGTAACTGTGGAGGACTTTAAAATGCTTTTCTAAGAGTAGCAAAACATGCCATGTGCTCCTTGCAAGGCTCGGTAGAAGCCAACAAGTGTCAAATGTTTGCGGTCCCTCTCTTGTCTTGTGGAGAAAGGTGGTAGGCCCCGATGAACTATTAAAGAGAGTGGAATCTACCATGCATTGGCATCCATGTTTCAAAGTGCCTTATGAGTTTCAAGGTGATGAGCACACAAATGTCAAACTTTGCAGAAATGAATAACCATTGGTTTTCAAACAAATGGCATGAACCCAAAGGAATTCAAAGACTAAGTCTAGAAAGCCAAAGAACTAGTAGAGGTAACTTGAGAGATGAAGGGGCAAAAATTGAGAAGGCAGCCTAGATGGCAAAAATGATGTGAGTTATATCTATAGTTGAAACAGTGTTTGCTAATTGATTACCTAGAGGCACGAACAGGCGATGAACGATGCAACTCATCTTCCCCATTCTACATTAATGAGTAGGTAAGCTATGAAATGCCTTAAAGGAGTAGTCTTTGGTATACAAATGACGTGGCCCATAATTTCACCTTGAAGCAAGGGGCTGACATATCATTACCTTTGAGTGGCTTTCCTCTTCCCAATGCCTAGAGTGCACATGGGTCATTTGTAAAAAGGGCACCAAAAGGCCTCTTTTCTTCCTTTATATATTGTAGATTTGTCATTTGGAAAAGGATCTATCACATTTTTAAGGTGAAGCCTTGGCAAATTTTCACCTAAAATCAAATAAATGCATTTTTACCTCTATTCTGGTTAGATATCTCTGTGTGTGTTTGAGTGTCAATTTTGTGTTTAGTCATTGCTTTCTAATGCTTTCATAGGGTTAACACCAATGCACCTAGTGTCTATAAGGTGTCATTCCTGTGAGTAACAAGGAGAGATATGCCTGGAAGGATAGAGATAGAAGAAGCCACTATACAGTGTGCCCTTTCCACAATACCTATGGTGAGTCCCTATTTTCTATGCATTCTATTGAAACCTCCCTATTAATTTCTTGCAGCTTGGTCCTTTTACCAGTTTAAAGTGTACATATGTGTTTGTATGGTTTTCAAGTGTGAGTTTGAGTAGGTCAAATCATTTGGTGCATCACCTCTTTTAGAGTAGTTCTATTTTCCTACAATCTTTCTCCCTTTTCAATCCCCCCATTATATATCTATATACCTCTATTAGCACTTATTGGAACAACTTAGATGCATCAAAGGGAGCTAGCCCTTACCTAGAGACTCTCCCCTCCAACTTTTCTAGTCCCACAGGTGAGAGGGGAGTTTCCATTTTGATGTGTGGAAGGCAGGAGCTCAGCCTCCTGCCCTGCATGCAAACCACTGCGTCAACACATACTTTGGACTTTGAAACATTGTCCACATTGCTATTGTAGAAGGAGAGATGATAGGAGTAGGTAGTTATGTCTACATCTACTTCTATAGAAAGTGATTTTGTAGTCAAGACAAAAGAGAAATAGAAATGGTCAGCACATAGATATTATTTAAAAAATAATGTAAGTGATTCTAAGAAAACCAAGTGGAAATGCTTTTATTGCAAATAACTAGGTCATTTTAATAAAGATTGTAGAAAAATAAAAGATGACTTGGCTAATTCAAACAAGAAATCTAGACATGCTAACATTTTCAAAGAAGCAGAAGAAGAGGTATCTACTAAATTTTCTTTTTCATCAACACATAACCAATCAAGTGAGTCACAAATTTGGTATTTCCACTTAGGATCTTTATAACACTACACATGTCACCATGATTTGTATGTAACATTCATTAAGGATAATAGTAGTAATGAAATTATTTCCTTAGGTGATGGATGGACACATGACATTAAGGGTTGTGGAGATGTACAAATAATTTTAAATAATGAGTAAAAATATACATTTACTAATGTTAGATATGTACTAGATATGAATAAAAATCTATTATCCATTAATGAAATTACCAAAAATAAAATTGTGGTAGTTAAGTTTGAGGGAAATAAATGTAATGTCACTACTCTCAATGATAAAATTATTATTTTTGGTATAAGGGAAAGGTGTTTGTATAAACTTGTAGATCCTAAATTAGTAGAACAATTTTCTTTAGAAATAGTTTAGTAGTTTATCACTCTCTAGCATGAGAGGTATGGTCATTTGAGTTACCATTATTTAAGAATTTTGAGTAAAAATAAAATGGTACATGTACTACCATCTATTCAAGAAAATCAAAATATTTGTGAAGGGTCTCAATTGGGTAAATATGTTAGGTAACCATCTCCTATTGGTAAAGCATGGAGGGTAAAATGTGTGTTAGATTTGGTACTTACAGTTCTTCATGGTCTTATGAAAACTAACATTATATCTAGTGCCCTTTATTTCTTGTTAATTATTGTCGATTTCTCTTGAAAAATGTGGGTGTATTTTCTCAAGAAGAAATCAAAGTGTTTTTTTAACTTTGTTGCATGGAAAACACTAGTTGAGAATAACATAAGTAAAGAGGTCAAGAATTTTAGGTCAGACAATGGTGGAGAATTTGTCTCAAAATAATTAAATGCATACTTTACAAAAAAAAGGTACACATAGGCATTCTACCACTCCTTACACTCCATAGCAAAACAAAGTAATGAAAAGGAGGAACAAGACTATTATAGAGATGGCATGGTGTATCATGCAAAGCATTTATGTACCTTTTTGGTACTGGGTAGAAGCTTTTAAAATTGTAGTGTTCATCTTGAACAAGATTCCTTGTAAATTTATGCAATATATTACTCTAGAAGAAGTATGGCTAGGTAGAAACCCTGATGTAAGTGATTTTTGCATTTTTTGTAGTACTACTTTTGCATTAATTCCTAAAGTGAAAAGAAGTGTTTTATATGTAAAGAGTAAAAATTACATGTTTGTAGGCTATAGTGAGAATTCTAAAGAATATAGGTTACTAGATATCTATTCAAATCAATTAATTGTGCATAGAGATGTCAAAATAGATGAGAAAATTCTCTATTTCTCAAAATATGGTAAACCTACAGATACTAGTAGTCTTTCTATTCCTAAAAATGAAAGTGAATCAAGTACCAGTACTGAAATAGAACATGACTTAAAAATACAAACACCAGAATAGTCTAGCTCTATGGTGTGTCTAAGTGAAACAACGGGTGCTTCCACAAGTCAACACAAATGGCTAAAATAATACTATAACACAATGTAAGATATTCAATAAGAGGATCTTGCAATTTATTTGGAAGGTAGATCCACAAGATCGAGGAAACAAGTGGTACCAAATCCTAGGCATGTAAATTGTACTCTCAATTCTATTGTTTCACAAATTTATAAGCCTAATATATATGTAGATGCTAAAGGAAAGTCAGAATGGGAATCTACCATGAAGGTGGAGTATGATGCGCTCATTATGAATAGTACTTGGGTTTTGTCCAAGTTACCTCACAGTAATAAATCCATTGGTTACAAATGGATTTATAAGGTAAAATGTAAATCTGATGGTTTTTTAGACAAATATAAAGTTCATCTTATTGCAAAAGTTTATGCACAAGAAGAGGGATTAGATTATGAAGAAACATTTGTTCCTAAAGATAAAATGGTAACATTCATAATGATTGCATCCATTGCTACTTAATTTGGTTGGCTAGTGTTTCAGATGGATGTAAAAAGTACTCTTATGAATGGGGATTTAGAGGAGGGAGTGTGCATGATACAACCATATGGATTCCAGGTGCATGGTGAGGAACATATGGTTTGCAGGTTAGTGAAGTCTTTATATATACTTAAGTAGGCTCCTCGAGCCTGGTACTTCAAAATAGACAAATATCTTAGAGAGTCTAATTTTAAAAGATGTGATGTAGAATCTAATCTCTATGTTAAAATAGTTGGTGATGACATAGTGGTCCTAGTTGTATATGTTGATGATCTTTCCATCACTAGAAGCATCAATGATTTGATTAAATAGGTGAAATCTAACATCTATTCTATTTTTAAAATGACTAATTTAGGCATGCTTCAATATTGTCTAGGTGTGGAGTTTTTGCAGTATTACAATTTTGGGCACTCAATTTTTATATCTAAAATAAAATGTGTCAAGTCTTTGTTAGATAAATTTAAAATGAATGATTTTAATATAATATCTACACCTATGTAAGTCAGGACAAAACTCTCAACTAATATTGATTCACCACCGGTCAATGAAATGATCTATCAGTTATTAGTAGGTAGTTTGATTTATCTTACTACTAGTAGACCAAATTTATGTTTTATAGTTAGTTATATTTCTTGTTTCATGGCCAAACCTCATGAAGAACATCGGTAAGCTAAAAAGTGGGTTCTTAGATACATCAAAGGTACTCTTGACTTTGGCATTCTATATAATCAATTTGTTGAGTTTGAGCTAACACGATATACTAATAGATTGGGAAAGATAAGTTGATTTTAGAAAGTCTATAACAGGTTATGTATTCACTCTTGGTTCAAGATCCTTTTCTTGGAAAAGTAAACTACAAAATATAGTAACATTGTCTTCTATTGAAGCAGAGTATAAAGCAGTTGATAGTGCAGGTAGAGAATTGATGTGGATTCAATCAATATTAAAGGATCTTCAACTTGACTCATTAGCACCTACACCTATCTACTATGACAACTAGAATGTTCTAAAGATGGTGAAGAATCTAGTATTTCATGTCAGGATAAATCACATTGAAGTTCACCATCACTACATATGATAGTTAGTTTCTAATGAAGACTTATGTCTTTATTATTGCCCCACCTCTGAGAAACTAGAGTATATAATGACTAAACCTTTGTGTAAAGATAAATTTATAAAATTTTGTGATAAGCTTGGAGTTGTTTCAGTTTCAATCATTAAGGGAGGGTATTAGAATAATTAAGCATTTATATGTTTGGTTATATTATTATAACCAATATTATAATATTATTTTATGGGTTTTATATTTTGTTCTTCTTGTCATTTGTTTGTTCCACCTACCTTCGTATTTGAAGGTGCTTGTTTCTTGCCTATATATATGTGTTGAATAAAATAAAGTATTATTTTGGCTTTCTCTATGTAATATTTTAGAGGACAAATTTTGACTTTAGGTTAGTTGTTTTACGTTGTTTGTCTTGATCTAATAAGTGAAAAGCACAAGCAGTAGTATGTTGCCTTGTTGTTGTCTTGTCTTATTTTCCTCTCTCCTTAGGTTAGTTTTCCTTGCTTCTTGGTTTAGTTTTTATTCTTTATCTTACATTTTTGTTATTAAAATCAAAAGAGGTGTTAAAAAGTCCAAAAAGTATGTTTGGCAGTACGAAATGTTGTCATGTCTCAGATTATCATAGTCATATCAAATCCAATAGGTTATTTTGACCAACAAGCTGGTCAACCCCTATGAGTTGCCATAAATGTTGGTAATTTAATCTATCAAGGCCAAATACTAACCCATGTAATTCAAAACTTTATAAGACCCTATTAATATCCCCTCTAAGGTGGTCTACTAGGTGTATTTTGGCTAAAAATGACAAGTTTTGGTAGTTAAATGTTAAATTATGACTCAAAAAGTCATTAAAACATCCAAAATATATTAAAATACTTTAATTTTAATGAAATTAGCTTTATCTAAAGTTTCATTCCTTGAAAATATATTTTCATGCAAGTTTAAGCCTAAAAAGGGACCTCAAAAGAATCACACGTATACAAATTAGCCAAATTAAGATGTAAAAAGTCTTATTTATTTTTATAACATGTTTAATGACTTGTTTTCTTCTTTACATGCACTAAATTTTGTAGTTCATAGCTTTAAGTGTGAATAAAAGGCAAAGAAAGAGCTTTTTCATGCATTTTTCATAGAGAAGTATGAACTTGTATGTCCATTCTATATATCTAAGGCCCTGATTAGGAGTAGGAAGGCATAATAGGGGTTTCATAAGAATTTGATCACAAAATTAAGAAAAACAGACCCAAAATTGGTCCCCTCTAGTCATCTTGCTTCTTTGCAGATAGGGAGAGCTCTTCAAGTTTATAGGTGGTATAGTCATGAAAGAGAAAATCTAGGTCTATAATTTTTCTCAGAGAAAGTAGTCTTAGAGATCTCATAGTTAGAGTAGGTGGTTCTCAAATTAGTCTCCTCTCCTTCATTAACCATCTGTTTAGAATCAAGGCACACATCAAGCTCTCCTTCATACAAGAAGGTAGTCAGTTTTCTATAATTTCTCTTTATCAGGGCATCATGGTAGGAAAATTCAAGTTTTTAGAGCTTCTTAAGAACATGATTCAACCTTACATGGTAGTATTTAGGTCTTTTTCACACTGGTAAAGGTCATATGGATCTCTATAATAGTTTTACAATGCAAATCTATAATTTAGATGCTTCTAAAAGAGTTTGTATAGTCAAGGAGAGAGAAAACAACATCAAGATTTCTTAGAGTATTGTTTTAAGGATTTCATCCTTGTTCACATGTCATCTCTTCATGTTTTCAAGTTTAATGAAGCTTCATAGTCCAAGAATACTATCCATATGCTCTCAACATCCCCATTGGAGTCTTAGTTTAGTAATGTTTAAGGTTTCTTAGCATATTTTAAGGTTTAAATAGACTCCTAGGTTTCCATTTTGTCATCATATCATTGTCCAAAGGCCTCCAAATTGTTAAATTTTGTTAAATAGGTGTTGATGTTTGCATTAGACCTTTAAAATAGTCTTGACATACCAATTTCCATGCTAGAACACCTCCATATTGTTACCTTCATCCTCACTACCTTTGTACTATTGTAAGGCTCCATTTTCACTCCATCACCTTTCCATTATCCATCATCTTCACCTCCTCCCAGATCACCTTCATCTCAGGATAAACTATCAAGGAAGTCAAGGACTGGTCTAAGCATAATGGTCATGAGGATATGATATGGAAATCATAAAATCCTAATAAAATAATGAAAAAACGTCCATCTACAGCCATGAAAAATCCACTCAAGGATGTGCCTCATGAGATAACTATTTTGAGGGAACTAGGAAGCATGTTTTTTAAAAGAAGGAGGTTGAATTATCTTATAAATTTATATTAACTTGAAAGACAAGGATAAATTTCATGTTTTTTGACCTCCCCAAAGTCAAATTCAGGCTATATCCATAAAACATAACCTCGTACAGTCACATATAGTTTTAATACATAACCACCTTGGGGGATAGGTTATGATCAATTTGTAAATGAAATAAAGGATTATTGACCTAGGTGATAGCTTCTAATGGCATAATCCTAATAAGACATCCATTTACTTGCAATAAAGTATTTTTTAGATACTTATAGGCCTATTCTTAAGGTAGCCTATAGAAGCAAAGGTTTTGATAGTCTCAAGGCTTATTAAGGTAAAAAAAGGTATATTTGAATTTTTTAAGTGCATAAGGTATTAAGAGGATCATGTACCAAATATATTTAAAGCATAATATATATCTAAAGTCTTGAACCATTAGGTGAACTCTTTAAGAAACCTATAGTCATCCTTCAAAGACACATAGTCAAGAACCAAGAAGTAGATAGTGAGGTAGGTTTAGACCTTTAAGAGAGTTTTATATTAAATATATGTTTTGAAACATATGGAAACCATTAATTAAATAATGATAATATCATAAACTCTACCTTTGACTTTCTTAAGGTCTGAGACTTGTACTCAATCTGTACAAGCCTAGAAAAGTCAACATAGTCAAGCTTATAGAGAGAGAAGTTTGTTTTCAAGGATGGAGTATTGAATATGAAGGAATATAGTGTGTATGGTTATTAATACAAAATATTAATCAAATATAGACCATGTATAGAGGTCAAACATATATTTGGTCATATTCCAACTCTCAAATTCCACCTACAACAGGGTAAAAGTCTCTTGGAGTATGTAATTTGGTCACCAAGTTCAAAAATGCATTAAGGTGTTTTTATGACATGAGGTTAAATGAGAGGTTGTTCATGTTTGGAGTGTATATAATTAATTGATGGTGGTTATATAAAAACATAAGGTTCATTTACAAAATGTGCTCAATCAAGTTCACCTCAAAACACTCTCCTACAACCTTCTCTAATGAACTCAGGTCTATTTTGAAAAGTTGGTAAACAAGAGGTTGATGCATAGTCCATGGTGGAATGTCATGTTAAATGGAGTTTTTTTAAATAAATAATGGTGGAATGAGGTTATAAAATAAATAAGTTACCTTAAAGGAGTCTATACAGTCATTTACCACTCACAGGTTTGCTAGTATGGGTGTTAAAATATATTAAATGTTTTAATGATCAATGTCCACTAAGAACATAGAGTAATTAAGGTGAAACCATATAATTATAATTTATTTTATATCTTCAATAATTTTAGGTGGTTCAATATTAACTAATCCCATTCAAAGCCTACACAATTTAAGTCTAAGATCACAAAGGAATTACTCACAGTGAGTAGAAAGACAGTGAGAAAGGTAGTTTCAAATAGTTTTATACTAACACGTGCCTCAAGAGTGAATAATAAAGGATAGTGTAATATCATGGTTCACAAAATTATTAAGGTTATATTTTAAGTGTGATCTAAAAGTGACCTACAAGCCCCATCCTATAGGTCATCTTTTTTACCAAACCATGATCAAGAAAATGAGGCCTACAAGAATATATGATGAAGAATAGAGTTATTTTCAAATGATTAAGGAATAATTAGTATATTAAATATTTTAAATGGGTTATAAGTATGATCATATATTTTAGTTAGACACAAAGCTTCAAACATATACAGGTCTATGTTTCCACACAGTCAAATGCAAACATAGTTAATGCCTAGAAGGCATTTTGAGAGAATTTTGAGGTTTATAGGCATTTACACATGGATTAAAGACCTAAATTATTGTAAAAATCATAATTAAAACATTATAAATCCTTCCATTAAATATTTAATCTCTTATCAAGGGTATAGGTTCTCATTGTTTTGACACAATCCTCGTGTAGTTAGTAGGTAGGCCTACAAGAGACTAATAAGCTTTTAAGAGGATTGAGAGAGTGACATAATGTTTTAGCTCCATAATAAGGTTATAAAGGTATTATAATTAATTTTAAACATATTATTATAATTATAATCTCATATTATCAAAGTAAACACATCAAAACTCCATTTAAACACATAAATAGATAGTCATCCCCACAGGCAGTCTTAAGAGGCATTAAGGCAAATAGAGTATTGTATGAGAAAAAGGAGGTCACATGGGATGAAATTGGATTTTTAAAAAATATTTTTTAATACCCCATATCATACTATAGGTCATCAATACCTCCAAACTCATATTTGGTTGAATCAGGCCTAAAGTTAGTTTTAGGCTTACAAGGCCTGTATCACTTGAAGACTCTTGCAACCCCTACCAATAAATTATGAAATAAAGATAAGGTATAATGAGATTTTATAGGTCATATATTAGGTATTAAAATTATATAAATATACTATTTAAGGCCAAAATAATCCTTAAGAATAAATTTGAATTCTGTAATCAAGACACCCATTCGAGCCACCTGATCAAGTGCTCATATTTTTCACTATGTGAAGAGTTTGGACAAATAATATTAGTATGTTTTGAGGAAACATATTCAATTATAATTAATTAAAAATTTATTTATTTATTTGGGTTTTTAATTTTTAAATAATCGCTAAGAGCATGTGCATGTCTAGAATGCAAGCAAAACCCTACAGGCAAACTTCTTTATGTATGTATCTTTTCATACCTTTTGCATTGAAAACCAATATTATTTGGGAATTTTAGGGGGTATATAAAATAAATATTCATGTAAATAAGTTTGGTTTTGGAGGACTGTACTTTATGAACCATCATTAAGAATGTTCACCTCCAAAACCCTCTCAAACCCTCATAGGGACTAGTATTAAGAATTGTCAAATTTATTACAAACAAAACCTCATGAATAATATTGAAACCTTTTGAAAAATCAATTAATCTTAAGAGACATTAATATAGATGGTATTTTTTTTATGGATTTTTACATATCATGTCATAAAATATATTTTTTTGAAGAAAAATTGTTGAAATGAGAGGTACAAGGTAATTTTATGAATTCCAATCCATGGAGATTGAAGTATAAAAAAATTTCTTCCTCTTAAATCCATAATATTGTTAAAACCAAGCCTATAAATGCCTCTATGAGATCCTTCAAAATAGCCATTCTATAGTAATTTGACTCAGTTATAGGTGTTTATTCATCAAAAGGACCTATCTCATGATATTAGGAGGTTTTCCAAGCATAAATATCATTGTGTTTGAAGGTTATAATGTTTTAATGTAGGTTATAATGGTCATCAAATGCAAGAAGTTAGGATACTAGGCTTATTTGGTCTAATAGGCCTATTTGAGCATTCAATCAAAGAGGAAATTGGTGTTGGATGGATACCAAATGAGTTCATGTTGATTTTTCATGTTTTATAACTAGAATTCAAGTGTAGTTTCCATGCACTTTTAGTCTTCAAGTGATAATTCATTCAAAGGATGATTTAATAAGGAGTTGTCTTAAGTGCCAATCACTCTAGTTATCTAATCCTTGACTAATCATCATCCATATTCCATGGTTTTCATGAAAGAAAAGACATTCACTTATCTTGGTCTCATGTTAAGTGGAGATTAAATAACCAAATAATGGCATGGCATGTTGGAGAAGGAGCTTGGAAAAGTCAAATGGGCCCATCACATTGTTTTCAATGCCTAAAGGATCTCATGCAATAACATTCAACATAAAGAGAAGTCTTAAGGACTATTATTGAACTATTGTAACTAAAATTAGAATTGATTTGGATGTTTAATTGGCCTCCTCTTTTCTCTTCTATGACAATTTCTTGGCTAATTCTTTTCTCACTTTTATATATTCAGGCTTTCAAGCCTATTTTTAAATATCCCTCTCTTGAGCATGATTGAACCCTACCAATATTGAGTTTTTTAAACCTCTTGAGTGAATAAAATGATTTTTTTCAAATTCCTATATACTGGTATAGTGTGTTATATTGTTTTTATTTGCACATGTGGTAGTATTTTCTCCCTTGGCAGGTCCTCATCTCACCTAGTGAATAGTATGTCATCATATGCAGGTCATATATAGTGTTTGATGTTGATTGATTAAGTTAAAAATGGACATATTGATTATCTATTGCCTTGAATCAGGCCTATCATCATTTCTTTCATGATTTGATAAATTGATGAAACCTCTATGTGAAATACTATTGCATAAGAATCTTTTAGAGTTGTAGGATTTGGTGATTTGTTTTATCTTATCAATGTGGTATGAGATCAAATTGAGTGGATGAACTAGAAATATAGGTGTATCACCATTAGTAGAATATATTTCCCTTCCAGATATCCTTTTAACACTTTTCATTCCAAAAATCAGAGTATGTTTTAGTAAACAAATCAAATAGTTACATTAAAGGAGATAGCCTCACAAATATAGAGGTCTGGTCTAAGATATAGGTGCCCAACACATTAGACCATTCCAATGTTAGTCTAGGTCTGAAGGAGATCAAAGCAATCTACCTTCATTAGGGCACTATCTAGATTGCTAACACCTGCTAAATGACAATTTCACTCTATGTTTTCTAAAACCCAGGATTTTGAAATGGATTGTTGTTTAATTATTTTTTGGCTTCTAGGAAAAAAAACCCCTAACATTTTATAGGACTTGAGGTAGAGAGAGAGAGGGGGGATTAAGTATTTTTAAAATTTCACATACACTTTTGTTTGGGGCTTAAAATCCACTCAATCACACTTGTATTTTATTTTTTTAAAGCTTTTACAAGTGCAAGCAAGGTCAAGGGACTAAATTTTTAATCACACTTTGATTTGGTGCTACTAAAAGGAACATACATTTTAGTTAGATCTCTTAAGAGATTTTTTGTTTTATGTTTTCTTTTTGTCCTTAGCTAAATTTCAAAGTTAATAGTTAGATTTATTTTGTTTGTGGCAAGTTAGAAACTATTATGTGTATTATCTCCTCATGTCCCCTTTAGGGAACTCAAGTAACTAAAAGCATTTACTTTATTACTTTGTTTATTTGGTCATGTTGGAAAGAATGTCATGTATGCTCTCCCCAAGCTCTGAGTGATTTGGGTGACCTAGAAATGACCTCTAAAGTCTTTCCATTTCATTTTCTTGCATTTGGCTTATGGGCAGGAGCCTGTTTATCCCTCAAAATTTCTCTAGGAGTTCATTAACCTAGGGTTTCATCTCCCAACATTGTACCAACTCCACTCCATGGTGGGATATATAAATTAGGCACATGATAATGGGATTGGTATATAATTTAAATATTTTGGGAATATTGGAGTATTTTTTTCTCTATTTCTATTGTCATTGGGACCTAAGCTTTCTAGGTTTTGTCTACTACCTCTATGTGATTCTACCTATGAAATTTTAGATGCTAGATGTATATAAAAATCCTTATAGATTTGATTTGGTCTTCAAACCCTAAAATCCATTATGATTTGACAAACATTTAGAAATAGGGGGTTAGTGTGTGTAAGATGCACTGAATGTGTATCCACACCCCTTGTGTGGGCATGCTGCCTATATACCAATACTCTGAAGAGGGATCAAGACATGTATAGTTCTCCCACTTGATGTGCTTTGTTAAATAGTGTATATGAAGATGAAAAATGTTAAATTGGGTGTGATTGAGGTCGTTAGGGATTGGTGTGAAGGTTTGAATAAGCTTGTGGCTATATTGGATGGTTGTATGCAAAGAATAGGAAAATATGTATGAGTAGTCTTGCTTGTTTTGTGATATTTACCAACCCTTTCTAAATTAACTTTGAATGGGACTTTATATAGATGTATTAGTTATGGGTCAAATGTATTCATGTTAGGCTAAAAAGAAGAAGGATAGGAACCGAAAGGAAGTGAAAGTTGGAGATAAAAATGTAATTGGATAAGAGTACTAAAAATGGACACCTTAGGATCTAGTGTTATTATCCTAAAGGTATAAGACTTGGGGGGATGGAATTATCATAGGAAATGTAGCCTGGTTGAGCTAGAATCAGGTCCTAGAAGCCTATAGTTGATTGGGAATAAGTAAAAAGATGTCTAGAATATTCATGAGAGCATGAAAGAGGGACCTATGGGTTGGGTGTCACAAGCCACACTCAATTTACCAATTTTCATATTTTACTATATTTTGCCCCCTTTATTCTAGTGATGCAACAAATTGAAATACTAGGATAAATGAAAAATAGAAAGTGTGTCTGAACTTACCTACAAGGGTGAAGCTCATGAAATTGTGTGATGCTGAGTAATGTTGGGTATGTATTATACCAAGAGTAATATCATGAATAGAATTGATTTCTAAATTCCATAAGAGTGGATCAATAATGCAAAGGCTATCCCTTTAGCTCCATCATTACTTAATAATTAAATCTAGGTGATCATGTGTGTATTAATCACTGTTTGGACTATGTGTCCAATCCTTCTGAGTAGGTGGCTCAAGAATACAAAGGCTAGATAGTCCTTTAGATCTATCATTGCCCCATAAAATGAAGCTATGAACTAATATCAGTATGAAATGTGTGCCATATGAGATGGATCTTGAATCCCATAAATGTACTATAATCTATCAATGTAGCATGGATATCTGAATGTGTGATGAAAAATAAGCCACTCTTGGCCAACTTATAAAAATGATGTAGATTAGGATTATATGAAAGTCACTCCAAAACTAGGCAATAGGCTTATGTGGAAGCCACTTAGAATCATAGAGGTTAGGATTGTATGAAAGTCCCTCCAAAATGATGCCAACCACCTACAAATGGATTAAGGCATGCAACTACTAAGAATGTCTAATAGGACCTAAGTTCCCCAAAGCTCTGACACAACTTGTCATAATTAAGAGCACACATGATTACCTTTGTATAAGCAACTTAAACATGCAAAAAAAACTAGAAGAACAAATAACTATCAATGAGAAATACACATAGAATATGAGAGGCAACACATAATTGTATTCAACTCATTACAAAGGAAATTACGATAAAAAGATCACACTCTTATTCCACCTCTGTGAGGCTTCCTCCTCAAGGGCTCCAAGTAATCTTCCCACCTGAGTAATCTTCTCTCATAGGTCACAACTAACAACTAACACAAGCTGTTGTTCACCTCATTGTACATCCAGTACAACCGAGTACAAACCAGTACTCCAAGTAGATCTCACCATCATCCTACTCCTCATGTATTGCTATCACCTTAATCTTGCTCCCTCGCCAATCCTATTCTGACCCTTGCATACACACATCCCTGCAGGCCAATCTGATCTTACTTATCACATGTAGATCTCCACCATGATCCTGCAACACCCTGCATATCAAACCTGATCTTACATACATAGGGAATCCTACTTGATTCCACTATGGGAAGAACTCTCCAAGCTCCACACTTGGGTTATAACAAGCTCAACATAGTTCTCCACTTAATAATATAGCCCATGAGTCTATTATATAGATCTCATGCATACACTAATTTAGACAAGCAGCTCAAAGACTCGAACTGGTCTTTATCATGCAAACTCCACGTTCACTTAACTGACTATTTGTCAACAATAGTTCTGACTGCCACAAGCGACTGATGTCAGTCCCTACCTTCCTGGAGGTGACCAACACCGGTCGATCTCTTATCGATGCCAGTTTCCCTTGCACTGTCCCCTGACCAATGTCAGTTTTGGCCTACTGACGCCGGTGACTGTCATGTGCAGAAAACCTCTTTTTTGCCTAAGGTGATGCTTTTAGCTCCACACCCTAACAATCTCCCACTTGGAGATAAATAGCTGCACTTGTACCTAAACCAGTACTCTATCTAATCTACATCTTGGCTTGTATTCCTCTTCAAGCTCCCACTCGAAGACAACCCACCACACTCCTTGTGGTGTTAATCCTGTGCCTGAATTTCTTCATCCTCAGCTTACCTTCTTTTGCCATTGCTATACTCCCACTCAAACAACAACCCCTATGAGTAACCTGTAATCAACACACACTAACCAGATCTGGGCCATCTATTAGTCAAACTTGCTATGAGAACGTCCAACCTCGCTTTGATACCATTTGATAGGACCTAAGTTCCCCAAAGCTCTGACACAACTTGTCAAAATTAAGAACACACATGATTACCATTGTATAATCAACTTAAGATGCAAAAATAACCAAAAGAACAAATAACTATCAATGAGAAATACACACAAAATATGAGAGGCAACACATAATTGTATTTAACTCATTACAAAGGAAATTACAATAAAGAGATCACACTCTTCTTTCGCCTCTGTGAGGCTTCCTCCTCAAGGGCTCCTAGTAATCTTCCCACCTGAGTAATCTTCTCACATAGGTCACAACTAACAACTAACACAAGCTATTGTTCACCTCATTATACGTCTAGTATAACTGAGTACGAACTGGTACTCCAAGTAGATCTCACCATGATCTTGCTCCTTGATGTATTGTTGTCACCTTGATCTTGCTCCCCCACCGATCCTGTTCTGACCCTCACATACACACATCCCTATAGACCAACCTAATCTTACTTATCACATGTAGATCTCCACCATGATCTTGCAACACCCTGTATATCAAACCTGATCTTACATATATGGAGAATCCTACTTGATTCTACCATGGGAAGAACTCTCCAAGTTCCACACTTGGGTTCTACAAGTTCAACAAGTTCTTATACAAGTTCTTCACTTAACAATATAGCCCATGAGTCTATTATATAGATCTCATGCATACAATAATTAGACAAGCAGCTCAAAGACTCGAACTGGTCTTTATTATGCAAACTATGCATTCACTTAACTGACTATTTGTCAACAGTAGTTCTGACCGCCACAGGTGACCAATGTCGGTCCCTACCTTCCTAGAGGTGATCAACATCGGCTGATCTCCTACCGATGTCGGTTGCTTCTGCACTTCCCTTGACTGACATCGGTTGTGGCCTGCCGACACTGGTGACTACATACGCTCAAAAACCTCCTATTTTCAATAAGGTGAAGCTTTTAGCTCCACACCCTAACAATCCACGTGTTAGGAAAATAATGGAAGCACACAATTGATTACCAAACAACTTAATATGAAGAATTAACTAGAATCAACAAGTAACTAGAATTTAGAGATAACACAGAATATGAGAGACAATACACAACTTGTATTAAAACTCTTTCAGAAGGAAATACAACAAAGAAGGCTGCCACAGTTCTTCCTTACACACCTCTAGGGCTCCCACACCTCTAGGGCATAAATAGTAAATCTTCCCTCAAAGCTCTCTCTCTGATGCTAACCACCTACAAATGGATTAAGGCACACAACTACTAAGAATGTTTGGGTAATATACTAAACTTGGATAGAAAAGAAGTCAAATGTGTTGTACACATTTCCCCCACTCACTAATGTCTGAAACATGGATTATAATCTAGAAGTTATACCAACTACCTAATCTAAAACTATAAGTGAGAGCCATCATATTGTGCATTATGCCCCCTATATTTGGATTCTCTAAGAAAAATTATACTAAAACTATTGATACTGAACTGAACTATTGCTGAGAAAACTATAACTATACTTACCTTTCTACTTTTTTCTAAAAAGTCTAGTTTTTTTGTTATTTGGACATGAGTGATGAAATCAGACACCTTATTTTCTAGATCTATAGTCCAATCTTACTGCTATTGTCCTAAGCTAATTCTGATGATTGTTCTATAATTTTCACTATCTACCTAGTCTATTCTACCTAGTTTGAAGTCTAAATACTATTTTGGCTATTTTGAAAGCTAATTTTTTGACTGGTAAGAGCTCTAATATTTGTGACAAAACCCTTGTTTGTTTACCCATATTTTGAGGGTAGGAATGAAGACCCTATAATGAATATCTTTATAAGAAATATCCTTACAAGTGTGTTATACTATGAGAATACATGATATAGCAATGATAATTAAAATGATGTCTCAAGACATAGTATAATTTGTAATAGAGATTGTTAGATCAATAGGGGTATGCCCAAATAGATATAATAATGTAATAGCATGTGCAATATAATAAACTATAACTAGAGGTTTGGTTAATTCTTATTTGTTAGTTCTTAGTTTTCAAAGAGGTATGGAGCATGATGTCTATCATAGCATCTAAGAAATCAAGGTAATACATGATGTGGATCATGGCATTACAGATAATTTAAAAGTAATCAAGATGTCTCAAAAAAATGTGACAAATCTCATTTGAGGCTAAGAAACACCTATAATAGGTAGGAAAGTAGAACATAGTCAATGTTAAACCCAATTTTAAGCGGTTTAAGAATGTGAAGGGCATAAATGGTAAAAGTGTTGAAATAAGTTAGGAGTCACTCTATCATTATTTACACAAGGAAATTTAACCTTCAAGAAGCATACAAGAGTGGTCAAGGGGCCAAGCAAACAATGGACATGGGCACGTCACTCAAATTAGGAAGCAAGCATACAAGGCATGTCCAAATTACACATACACATATAATTGGAAACAAACAATGTTAGCATGAAATCCACAATCACATAGAAGAGTACAAGCAAAGGACATTAGCAAATCTCCTCAAGTGCCCATAATAATAGAAGTAATGGACATGGTCAAATGTCCTAAGGCACTTATAGGAGATAAAACAAGAAGTGAGAAATGAAATCACATCTAGCTATTAAAATAAAGAAAGGAAAGAAATGTAAATGCTAGAAATACAATCATATCTAACTAATCAAAGCAAAAAGTGAAAGTATGTAAGACATATAGTAAAAGACTAGGTATATGTTAATAAATACACAAGTTCTATATACTATTGAAATGTTGATAGAGTGATCTATGTAAGCTATTAAGTAATTTAAATCAACATGATAACTAGAGTATGTGGTGTAAGAATGACATAACCTAGATGGTGTAGTCATGTGGAAGATGCCCCTAGTGGGTAGCTATATTGATGTGTGACTCAAATGTAGAAGTAGGATGCCCACTCAATGGATAGATTGAAGCAATCAAGGATCTAGATGTCACTCCACACACTCAAATAAGATCAAGTGAAGTATGGTAATGTAGATAAATTAAAAAAAAATAGCATAGAACAACAAATGTAAGTCTAGCATGGTAGTAGAAATGTAAAGCATGGAGAATGCATATAATTGAAATATTTTTATGTTTTTAAATTATATAAATGTTTTTTGTATTTTGGAATGTTATATTGCTTTTGGTATTTTGACATATTTGAATGATTTTGTATTTTGAAGTGTTATATTGTTTTTTATTTTTTTGGTGTTTTATATATAAGCTATGTAAAATCAATCATAAAGAAACTATGTACAATAAATAATGAGAAGTTATGTACAAATAAGAAAAAAGAAACTATGTACAAGTAACTAAAAGGAAGTTATATACAAGTAATTTTAAATAATCAATATCTACACAATGATGTATAAGACTAGGCTAGAAGGGGTAAAGGGTCCAAGGATGGAGCTCATTGGGGAGGGAGATAGAGGAAGGGATCATGGCCATCATCAAATGCCTCAAGATCATCATCATAAGTATTATCATATGACATAAAATATGTATAGAATTTTTCATCCTATTTTAGGCAAACTAAAGGTTACTCTGGTGGTGAAGATGTTGATTCTCCTCTAGGACATTTAACTATGGTAGTAGATGGCTTCAATGGAAGTGGTGAAGCTAGTGCTAGTGGTGATGTAATTTGATTAGTACCCTAAACCTATAGTTTATCCAATCTCTACTTTAAAGATATACATGACCTTATATCATTGCCTATGATCTTCGGAAAGAAACAAAATGGGAAACCATCTTGCCATGATAACTTGCTAATATATCTATGTTATATTATAGGTAGTGTGATTAATCAATGATCAAGTAACATCTGTAGTGTAATCTATGGTTGATGTTGTGTGTTGTCTTCCTAAATTTGAATGACTAACTCTATATCCATAGAGGTAACCATGTGAACTATATGTGTTAAGTGATTTTTCTATGGCTACGAATGTGGAGTGTATTTTGAGAGTGTAGTGTGAGATGCTAAGAGTGATGTAGGATGTCTAATGAGAGATATAGAGTCATCTTGGTAATCTTCTAGGCTAATTAGTGAAAATTTCAATCCACACAAATAGTCATCTATGAGTTTGGGTATCGTATCATCATTTGAAGGAGCTTGGGAATTTGTATCAACATTAGGTATATATGGTAACTAAAAATTTACCACAAGGGGTAATTGTGATATGAAAGTCTCATAGACTATAGTAGTAGAAGATGGAAGTGTTGTGATAGTATTTGTAACTATCAGAGTAACTATAACTATAGAATCATCTGGTACTATTGGAACTACTATCGGTTATTTTATAATTGTAATAGGTGTAGGAACTGTGATTGATGGAATAACTAGATTGGTTAAAGCTGCTATGACTGGCTAAGTATCTAGAGTTGAGGACACAATTGTAAGTGGAGTGCTAGATGTGCTAGTATCTCCTACCTCATGTGTATGTATCTAATGAAGAGAAATGTGATGAAGTGGTGATCGAACTATGATATAAGGTATCCCATCTAGCAAAATAGTCAAAGATGA